>MNCI01008331.1:34902-101652 GCA_015680685.1 Gnetum montanum | reverse complement strand
GGGGGGGGGGGGGGGGGGGGGGGGGTGCAGTTGGTTGGACGATGGGTGCAGCTGGCCCTTACGAGCCATTTTGACCTAGGCGCCCCCCTTGAACAGGTGCCTGGCTTGGGCTCGTGGCCGCAGTGGCCGCGTCCTCTGAATTTGGAAGTCTGCCTCCTGGTGGTGTCTTGGCTTCCTGCGACATGCACAATCGTTAGTTTTGCCCTCTTGGGCCGTCGTTTTGCGCTTAAGGCTTGGCTCAACTTCCAGGTTCTCAAATTCGACTTGAAGGCTTTCCTCCCCACCAGGTAGCTCCAACACGACCTCCCGGATGAGGTCCTTATCTGATAGTCTGCGCTAGACGCAGAAGCAGGCGAACCCCATCCATTGCATCGATTGCGTGACGCAGCAATGAAGTCTCTGAAGAGCCCCGTGATTTTCTTCAGGAACTCCAAGTTCCATAGTTCCCACGGGATCTCAGAGACTTGCATCCATACCGGGGCCCGGGCAAACAGGTCGGTCTCGCGATGGGCCCCGGGTCGCCATGTGGTCAAAGGAAGCCCCCGAACCTTGTAAAACCATGGGCCTCCAAGCAGCACTGAGTCTCTGGCTTGTTGAGATGGGAAGATGAACAGGAGTAGGTCCTCGGACAAACTCTGAACAACCACCAAACCAACCTTCCACTGCTCTTGCGTCCACTAGTGGATTAAGTCCAGCTGTGGGCAGGTGCCCCGGGAGACAAAGCGGCCAATGAGACTCTGTTGCATGGTGCGGACTCCCTCTAGTGGGGGCTTGTTGATTTGGAGGCGTAGGGTATGGTCAGCCAGGGAGTGGGCCTCGATGTTTCCACCGGGCACGTGTCTCCCATCGTCCCCGGGGGCCATCCCATCATGTTTACCTGCTCCCCCGTCCGTCTGAACTTCTGCCCCTCCATTCCTCTGACCCTCACACTCATGCGGCTGCTCCTGCGGCTTTCCCTGTTGCTTCTCACACTCCATTGGCTGCTCCTGCGGCTTCTCACACTCTCGTAATTGCTGCTCCTGCGACTTCTCACACTCTCGTAATTGCTGCTCCTGCGGCTTTCCCTGTTGTGTGTGTGCTTCCGCCAACATAGTGGTGTATTGAATGAGCATACCTGTCAGAATTGAACCTGTAACCTAAGAATCACAAGCTGCATGCACTAACCAACCAAACAATGCCTCACTTGATATGTGATGAAGAAAAAGGAGAAATTTAAACACTCAGCAATACCCCCTTCACATTGAGTGAGGAGATCAACATGTGCAATAAAGCAGCTGAAAAGGTATTCTCCCATCTTGAATTTTGTTTATTGATTGTAGAGAGCCATACATATTTGGAAAACCAGACAAATGGATAACAACTATGAGGAATGGAGATCTTTGAATTATAACTATAAATGGGATTTTGTGTCTTTGCCCAAAGGAATAAAAACTTTGAGTAACAAATGTGTTTATTGATTGAAAACAAATTCAAATGATTAGATGACATACAAGGCAAGATGGATAGTAAACAGGCTTTCATAAAAGCCTGTTATTGATTTTATAGAAATTTTATCACCAGTTGGTAAATATTCTCTGACTATAATTGTTTATCTTCAGTTGTTTATTTAGATTTGGAACCAAAGACATTAGATGGTAAAATAGCCATCCTGCATGGTGTTCTTGAATGAGAGATATATATGCAACAACTTGGTCTAGTTTTGGCCGAGAGGCCAACCACCAATCAGATGGAAGGGCCTAATTTTGTAACACTAAATAATATTTCGTCCATAACCCATGTCTCAAGTTCAATTCAAGTGGACAACACTGAGTAAAAATTCACTTTTAATTTTAATTTCATAACCCCCTAGAGGTTCTGTTACTAGAATGCTAAATTATATTTTTCAAATTTTTCTTCCTATGTTCTACAAAATCTTTCCAAATCAATCAATTCCATTTTTTGTAAAGGAAAAGATTCGTTGCGAAAAATCCATTCTAGTTGACAGTTTGACAAAGACCATGCTATTTTGACTGTTGTCAAAGAATCCATGCTAGTTTGCACAGGCGTTGACTCCTGAGTTTAATAAATGAATAATAGAGCAAGGTTTTCAAATGTTTATAATGATTATTTTCTAAGATTTCAATGAGTTTTGACTGAATTTCCAAGTTTACTCAAGTTGGATTCCCAAGTCCAAGTTTCAGTATGCTGCACGAGTTTTACTGAGTCTGAGTTTGGCAACAATGGCTAGTTCAAAAGCATGTGCTCTGTAGAAAGCAGCTTAGAGTACCAACAATGTGAGCATAAATGAGCTTGAAAAGTAGTGCTACTCTTGTTTTCTTGAAAACTAGCTCGATTTTTCTTCAAGGGGAAAAATGTTAGAATGAAGTCAGATCTTTTGCCTTGAACAGTTATTTGTGTCATTTAAAAGAAAGGGAAGCCACATACTTTATTATTTTACTGTTGTAGTATTATGCTACATTGTAAAAAGGAATCTAGTAGTTTTAAGAGGGTTGCAGAAACATTAATAAAATAATGAGATATTTTGTAGATTGGCATCATATGTCTGTGAAATACTTGTTGAGCTTGGATGCCAATTGCTATTGAAGACTGTTTTACCTAGTTTGCTTAAATACAAGAGCATTGCAGTTCTTTCCTGTGGTTTTTCCCCTGCTCAAGAATTTTTGGTTGGTTTTCCACATAATTCTGGTGAATAGTTTCTTGTTTTGTTTTTTGCCCCATTTTTTTGTTGTTTCTGTTTGCAGTAGTTTACAAAACATGATCGTTCCCAATAGTGCCTTGAACAAGATTTGACCATTTAAAACATGGCTATGTAGTCACTAGTCCTCAGGAACACAACACCATATCTTATAGGCTACAGTTTGTAGAAAGAAATATACTCTGTTATTCATGTTTTATATTTTAAAGTTGTTTCTTTACTATTTTTCATGTTTTTAAAATTTCACATTTCCCTTGGGTCCTGAACTAGTTTCCAAAAGATCCTCATGTTCTCAAACTTGCCTGGGTCCACTTTCCAGCATCCTTATGTTCCAGCATCCTGCAAAACATAAAAATAATTAATATTATAGTTTTGTTAAACCTTTAAAATTTAAATAATAGAAACAGGATCTGTGTGTTTTGAATGAATGACCATTGATCTCTTTCAATTTCACTGTCTGATGGTTCACTTATGTATAATTGCTTATTTGATTGTGAACTGTGTGTTTTGGACAGATGCTCACTATTGTGTGTAAACCTTGATTTAATGTTTAGAGCATTTTACTTATAACTGTTGGCCTTAAGTAGACATTCAGTTATAAAGACTATTATTAAATCACTAGCCCACCTTACAAGTTACCCATAGTCAATGGGATAAATACAATGATGATAATAATGCTTACTATTATTTTTTATCTGCTTAGGCTAATATGTTCAAAATTTTGTTAATTCTATTTCATTTCTTAAGAGATTCTTGTATTATGTTTTCACTTTTGTGGCTTTGTATGCAGTGAACATTTTACTGTACTCTCCAAATAGGCCAAATGTTGATTTTTCTGAAATATTTCTATGGTTAATGGCTGTTGGTACAATAATTTGTGCTTCATTGTGGCCTAAATTAGTAGGGAATGAACAGACAGAAGAACGGTACAATCAATTGACAAGAAAGGTGAACTTATCAAATATCTTTCTTAGTTATGAGTGGTACTAGATTTGAGGGCACATAGCTATGAAAACTGATTCAAATTGATCACTTCAAATCAAGTATATAAGATAGGATATCCTTATGTATATGTTGAACATGCCAGCATTAATTTTTGTAATTTTATTTCAGGAACTTACCGAAGAAGCATCTGCAACCAAATTTGAGATGGAAAAAGAAGTTATGCACATTAGCTCAAAGTCTGCTGTACTTTTCATTATCATTGCCTCCATATTCTTGATGCTGCTCTACTTCCTAATGTCAAAATGGTTCATTTGGATCTTGATTGTTCTATTCTGTATAGGTGGTATGGAGGTGAGAATATAGATTATCAAATTTCCTTTATTCTTTAGCTTGTTCTTTGTATGGACACATTTTATGAATGCATTTTAATTTAATTTACAAAATATGGGGCAGATTTATTTCTGGAGTTTGGCATAGCATAGCACTTGTGGTGGATGCTTTTTAAAATTTTTTTTTGATGTTGATAATTGGTGATTAAAATAATATATTAATTTGTTTTAACAAGTGCAGGAAAAACTTCAAATCCATTTTATGTTCCTACTTTTGTGTAAAAAAAAACTTCAGAAATTCATCATCACCCAAGGCTATGATGCTCATCCTGCCAAGTGGCATCCTGGGAGGGTTGGCAGATGAGTGAAAGCCTAGCCTCTTTGAGTGGTTGCACTCAGGCTTCAACTCATGTCTTTGACTTGAGAAACGAGAACCTTATGATCACTCCAAATGATGGTCCCCTAAAAAAAGGGAAAAAAAAACATTTACAAATTAAATATTCAAGAGTACCTGCAGACTGTTTCCTTGAGAGAGGCAACAATGAATTATCTGAAATAAATGATCCAACCCTTCATTCCAAATATCTCAAAATGCACGTGCGATGTTTCAATTTAAATAAACAAGAACACTATATGCAAATGTATGATTGCAAATGTTATTAGCATGTAACAATTAGTTCATTTTTATGCATGTCTTTTACAAAATACATGCATTACTAACAATTGCATGCACATGAACCATGCTGGCTACTAGGATGATAGGAAACCTGCAAAGAATAGCATAGGTTTGTAAATACAAATGCTGAGCATACATTTGTTCATGTATAGCTGGTGCCCAACTGTAGCCGTTGCTGGATAAACAGAAAGAATATACGGAAAACCTGTATAAACAGAATTGTAATGACTGTAGTTAATGAAACTGCAAAATAGCATAAAAGAAACCATATTTGCAAAATTATGGTTCCCAATTGAAAGACTGGAATCTAAACTTTTGAAGGATCTTGATTACTTATTTGCATGAAGGCAATTGAATGTGCTTACATCCACTGAGACCCTCTTGGATCTATTAGAGCACACCAGCCTCAGAATTCCTGTTACTGATTTTTTTTTGGTCGACAATTCAATTTTCTCTGCTGAAATTAAACCTATGACCTGGGTTTTCTGTGCCAAGACTCTTACACTAAGGTAACATCTTATTGTTAACTAACATGGATAATTAGGAAGTTATAGTCATTGACTGCATTTAGGTATGGTAGCTTCATTGGGTATCTAGGTTTATATCTAAGTTCAACAGCAGTTCTATGCATAACAGCAGCATTATCTAGGTGCAAAAGCAACGAGTAGTTGCACATTAAAGCTGGATTTAGGACAGGTCTTGCAACAACAGATCTAGGGCAGATCTCGGCATGACAATGGAGAGGCAGCTAAGCTGGAGATGGCCCGTTTGTAATTACAATGGTCATCTTTGGAGCCGGATTTCCTAGAACAACATTTGCAGAAATTTGAAGCAGTGATTGTTAGATGGGAAACTGAAGAATGGGAATTACAAGGAATTCAAGCTATATTTAACTCATGGAGTGTGCATCTCAAATTTCTGCAGACAAGTAAAAATTTGTGGCTGTTTTCTTGGCAAGGATATCCATGAATATTTATGTCTGTTAAATGAAAATGATTATGACAATGCGATCATGTGTTTTCCAGCTACGGTAATGCTACATGCGACTGATGGTAATGGTCTGATTTTTAAAAATTTACAGATTGAAGTAATAGAAACTCTAGATGATATCAGTTAGAATCTCAATCCAAAACAAGAAGATTATTAATCTTTGTTAGATAAACTTTTGAAAATGCAAGGAGAGTATATAAATAAACTCCATATGTACCAACAGGTGTTTGGTAGATCAAAATATGCTGTTATGCACTTTCGTCTTGTATCATCATTATCCTAGCCTTTTCCCAACTACATGAGGTCAGTTATATGAGTTATTTTACACCATTCACTTATATTAAGAGCCAAATAAGCATTAATACCCAAATCTTGGATGTCTTTCTTTATTTTTTCCTCTTGTATAATACCCATTTAAAATTGCTAGTGAAGATCCACGAAGGTTAGTTGCTACTATGCTAAAAAGGATCATCCCTCGGAGACTCAATACTCATCCCACAAAGCAGGGTCTTAAGAGAGTTGGTGGATGAGCAAAAGCCTAACCTCATTGAGTGGCTGCACCCAGGCTTGCATCCAGGTCTTTGACTTGAGAAATGAGCACCTTACCATTATACTAAATGATGGGCCCTTACTACTATGCTAAAAGAAAGTGGAAAATTTTCGTAATACAACGTTTGGGGATGAATCACTTTTGTAGTAGTTCTTGTTCATATTGCAGAAAAGTTATAGTCCAAATCATCTTTGCAAATATCAAATTGCATAATTATTAGTTATTGTAATGATCAGGGTAGTAGGACTGCATTGCTTGTCATTTACCTTAGTGTGGGAAAGCTTTGGGAATCACTTTCATTTCTGTTTCTCTTGTTACAATGGCTTTAACGCGTGGTTAGTTTTCTCTTACATTTTGTGGCTTTTAACTATGTTTGCCTTCGCAGATATGCAATGGTACCTTTTTAAAAATAAATAAAAAGAGATTATATTAATAACATAATATTTGAAGTCCAATGATATTATTCTTGGGATCTTACGATCAACCAAGATGAGAGGATAAAATTTATAAAAAATAATATGATCACATATGCATTGGTACTTTTTAAAGGCAAATACCATAGATGGAAAGAGGTGACATACTTTGTAGTAATATCACCTTTGCATCATGGTCACTTGTTATTATAATAATTAGAATTTAATTTTTCAGAAATGGATTTTGATTTATTAATGTGTAACAGTGTTTTCTCTTACATTCATTCGAAGGCTAACTAATTCCCTTTCTGAAGGAAATTGTTGCTAAGGAAATTTAAAATTCAAATAACTTATTTCCTGTTGCATAACTCATTGGGGCTAGCTTTTGTTTCTATTTTCATTTGTCACAATGGTTTCTAGTGCATGGTTAGTTTTCTCTTAATTTTGTGGCTTCTTCTAACTACATTCATTCTTTCCCCATGAATTTGACACCATTGATGATAAATCTCTAGAAGATTCAAAGTTATTATGGTTTCATATTGTAAGAAGCAGAAATTCTCAATATTATGATAGGTTGTATCTAACTTTCCATACAATTTTACAAGCTTTGATATTACTATTAGTGCCCATCAATAGTGATTGATTCTGCGATTAGAAACAAAATATTGAAACTGAAACTGAAATTTTATTACTATTGTATAATGTATTAGACAAATTAACTTGTGCAAAATATATTAGTAGCAATAAATCTTGAGGACAATAGATATGTCCAATAGTCATGTAACATAAAAGAATTCTACTATACTTGACATTAAAGAACATTAGCAGCCACTACAAACAGGGTTAATTGAGTTATTAGTAGCCACAATTACCAGATTTATGGTAACATTCCAATAATATATGTTGCTCATCTACTACTACTTGTAGTAAACACAGTCAACATGTTTCGTTTTCATGCTGCCCATTGTTCCACCTTCCAATTTCAACTCAGAGGTAGTATGATCTTATTTTTACTATGCCAATTAGTGCCCTCATGGATATTGTAATTGTTGATTATAGATATTTTGCTTCACCATGTCTGCTGCCTCTAATGTCTTGCCAGTAAAACTAAATCATTTTTTTATTTGTGCCTTATTTTCCCATCCCTTTAAAACTCTCTATAACAAGTTTCCAAGCTTGTTTGAATTTATTATTACATCAATATTTTTAATACCCCATTTTTATAGCCACAATCTTTGATCATGGTACCATATTAGCACAATGTAAATAAAATAAATAACACATTGGAATCCATGATGAAAGGTGAGAAATTGAAAGAAAATCTTGAGTGCAATCAATTCTATTACCCTTAATCTCATTTTATATGTGTGGTTGCTTAGAAGCTAATTAAAGGTTCATTGAGCTTGGACCATTCTCTAATTGCCTAGAAACTTATAAAAAATTCTAGTGGCTAATAATATTGGCATTGTTACCTATTTCACCAATTGCACCCTCAATGGCAACATAATGAACAAAGTTGGGAAAATACTTAAAAAGGCAACTCTGCTCATCAGTAAAGGCCCATTTGATAAAACAACACCCCCTTAATTCAAATTCTATCTCAAAATGTACATTATTCAATGTCATGCCATAGTTGAGATATACATGCACAACAATACATTTTGACAATGGATCTACAAAGACAATCTATTCCACAAGAAAAATTTGTTCTGCAAAACAATAGTGAACTTGCAAGAACAATACATTTTGTGATTAAACAATGAGCTCACAAGAACTTGTCTTGAGAACACAATAACAAACCTTACAAGAACAGGTAAAAGGCATTTGATAAAGAAGCCTAATGTTTTCTATTTCTTATATTTTGACACTATCTAGGAATCATTGCAGTGTGACTTTTTATCAAAATCTTCCTGTTTTTCTCTCTCTACTCTTAAGCAACTATTCTTCAATGACCCATGTTGTATACGAGGTCATAGTTATTATGCTGTTTGCTCATATTATACTTCTCTGATTTTGTTTTTCAAAAAGGTATTGTTTTCTCTTGGGGTCCAACACCCAGATAATTTTGTTTCTTATGTGTACAAGTTTTGCATTCAAACTCCCTTTTCTTTTGCTAAAAGATTATAAGAAACTTCAGTGAGATATAGAGATATCAATTTAAAGTGCTGATTCCAATTATTGGGTTTTCAATTGCCCAAATGTTAGGCAAGAGAAATAAAATAATTATCGATATTTGCTTATGTTTGGAATAATCATAACGCAAAGGAGTTTAAATAGACCCCATTACACTACAATGTTCACAGAATTTCTCATGTTGTGTTTTTCTTAGATTTGATGATCGGACACACATATAAATTGGTTTTTCTACTTACAATAGTTATCTTTTGCATTGCTAGGACCAAGTTCTTGATTCTTTATGGCAGACATTAGAAAATCAAATTTCCTTCTTGCATATGCTGTTGGAGTGAATGTATGCCTTCTTGCAATGAACAGAATTTAGAATATGGTTTGGGAACAATATTGGTAACACATATAGCTTTGGCCTATGTGTGACAAAGTTTGGGTGAGAAATTGATATCCCTGTGAAGGTACGAGTGTGTGTGTACCGGCAAAATTGTACTTTTATAATCTTGCAAGAATATCTCCACGAATTAGATGTTAAATATCTAACTTGCGGCCATAAATAGTGTTCATATTGATATAACCCTCAATAAGTCAACAATTATGACACGAAGGGAGATGAACTTCCAATTGAATATAGACTTAATCTACCATCCACGAACTAGGAATGGTAGGGAGTGAAGAAAAATGATAAGTGAAACTGTAGAATTGATAATGTCTAATCAATGCAAATAAAAACTAAGAATGGGAACTATGCTTAAAATGACTTAGAATAAAATATAAATGACAAACAAGAGGATCGATATGAGGGGGAAAGGGTTTTGGTATTTCCTTCCCAATAACTAATATGCTTTATTTATAAAATATGAAGTTTGCCTCCTATAGAGGGCCAAAAGTACAAAGGGTTGTGAAAAATGTATGAGAGATAAAACTGTCAATAAAGGCTCAATTTATGAGCAAAGTATGGGTTTTAATGATGAAATTTGACCTTTGGTAGGTGTAGATATGAAAGGAGAAGCTGTAAACATCGTCTCAAATTGATTCAGGGTCAGAACGAGGCTATTTTGGTGAACTATCTAGCTAGTGATGTTGGAGCTGAAAAAAGACTAACTCTGGTGTAGGTGACACAAATGTTGTCCAAGTGATGTTGAAGTCAGCATCAGCATCACCTTGTAGGCTGTTGGGGATTTAGGCACTAGACTAAGCTTGTTTACTGCCAAAAAGAGCTAGGATGGTCGTGGAGCATGCGAGAGACGCTAAGAACGCAGGTGCCCGTGTTCTTGATCTCTCAAAATCCAAAAAAGTGCTTTGGATATCTAGAAATTGGGCACAAATTTGGATTTTGCTCTGCTATAGGCCTAAGGTGTTCAAATCCGATCCTAGAGTAAAGTGCAATTAATTTGGTGATACAAATGTTGATGCTGAGCATCACCCAACAACACTTAGTTTTGGTTGTAGTTCTAACCTCCCAAATTGCCTTCCGAACGTGCCAAGTTTGCCCTTTGATGCCTTGTGAATGATATCAGTTGGTCACTAGAGAGTCTATGAGGTCAAAACTAAGGTTGAAATGTTGGGGTTTGCATAGGAAACAAGTGCTGAGGCTGGAACAAGGCTGGTGACACTAGCGTCAGCATCAGCTGCCTGCTTTTAGAAAAATTTAGTCTCTCGTGGTTCAGGGAAACTTGCCAAAAATGCCAAAAATTGGTACCTTCCATGCTTAGACTGATGTGGACTGGTCATTCAAGGTTTGATGGAGTCGAAATTGAGGCCTAGAAGCAAGCTTGATGGAGGTGAGGCTTACATTAGTGTTGCCTACTGACAGTTAGAATTTTTCACCCTTGAAAGCTGCTGAAGTTGTTGAAATTGATGCTCATATGCTGGGTTATGACTCGGAATGGTCTCCAGAGGCCTTTGGGAGCCAAACATGTGCCTTGTGATGCTGTCTTTGGTGACTTTTTGATGCTCAAACTTGAATGAGATAATGTTGAAATCCCATTCCGCAAAGGAAAATACTGAAAAAGTGAGTACAACAGTGTGCACGGTGATAAGTGATATATTTGCCATTGAGCATGGCAGATGTTTTAGTTGCCAAAGAACGGTTTCATGGTGATGTAGACAGCCAGCTATAGTCAATCATTATCAAATCCATCACCTACCTTAACAGTCAGCACATCCTAGGTGAGATATAAACACCAAGATGATGAAGATGAAGATGAAGAATAAGATAACTATTGTTGGGATTATCTGGAATTGAAGAAGGTCTTTGAGATGTCACACAATTGCACCATATGACTGAACTATTGTTGGTATAGGGCAACATCTACAATCAAGTTCAAGGGGGAAAAATCCCTGCTCCTTATAATGCTTCATCCTAAGTACGTTAACTGTATATCCATGGATGTAATCATGACATGATCCTACAACTTCATTGAGGGTGTTCCAAAACTTCTTATTCTCTTTACTTGGGCTCTACACCATTTGCGTATGTTTTGCAGCTGCACTCTTCATGAGATTATCCACTTCTTTTTATGTACATTAACTTTGTAGGCCATCAATTGAATATATAGTTCAAGTGTTTAGTGACGGTGGAATGCTTTAGGATCACTTTATTGAATTGTTTTCATAGATGTATTACCCTTCCAATTGCTTCTCCTGACTTGCACTTTAAAGATTTGACTGCATCTTTTCATTGTGTGCGCTTTATTTTTCTTTATGTTTTTAATGATTCTATATTAACACACAGTGCCAGAAAGACTGTAAAAATTCTATTAAAATCTAGCAAAAATTCATAACAAAATGAAAAGCTTACTTTACAAAAAATCTAGTTGTCATCACCATCATCCTAGCATTGCAATCATAGTCAATCAGAAGCTGCATTGTGCATTGCAATGTGACTTGCATTATCCATGACATGAGTTTTATAAATTGTTTTGTGTGTGATGGATGGAGATTAAGGGTATAAAAAGAGGGAGAAAAAGATGCTCTGATGTTATATGGAAAGGATTATGGAAAACGGCAAGAATCAAAAGGGACTATAAGATGTTGTTTGAAGAAGGTTCAGCATGCTGGAAGCTGTTTCAGCCAAAACCAAGAGTGGAAACATTTCTAGCATTAATGGTTTGCAATGATTAAAGTGGGCAGCATCCTGTTTATTAATTAAGATATATTCTTTTGACTGTTTCGTTTCAGATTGTATGTGCATATTTAGATCGGGAAGCTCAAATTTGAGATCTGCAATTTCTTACTGTACATTGTTTTGAAAGAAGGGAAGCAGACGATGTAAATGTCATAAGTGTGGAACTACAGCCAAAGATTGCAAGAACTTGGTTACGATGAATGGCTTAAGTGTTTTGACAAAGGAGCTGAGCAATATCATGTCAATAAAAGGGCTAATGAGTAGGAATAAGGTTTCAGATACCTGCTACACAAACATCTGGATTAGTTATCCTAGCTGTGAATCTCAGTCCTTCATTAAATAATGCCTCTGGCTCATCTGGTAAGTTTTTTAGGATAATGTACAAGCATCATTGTGCCATAGTGTAATTGCTGTTATGTATGATTTGGGATGTGGAGTGGAGACCTCTATCATTTTTATTGTTTATATAAATATGTTTGCCAGTTTCCTAGTCATTCCAAACATAGTTTAAATGCATAAGACATTTTTAAAAATAATCAGGGCTTTTTTTGGGTTACTAGGACATAATTTTATGCTTTATTTTCATTATTTGAAATGAAATTGAAATCGGGCTTTGCATGCTTTGATCAGCAAAATAAGTTAACGCAGTTGAAAATAATGATTATGATTCTTTAATTTTTTACCAGTGAATGTGAAATTCAATGTTTTCTTAAAAGTGGGAATTTTATGAACTCCAGATTGTTTCTTAAAAGTAGAAAAGCATAGTCCTTTTAAGTTCTACACAAACTCTGAACTACCTGTTTTTCTTATGTAGCATAGAACACATCTGTTGTTTTAAAAATGTATGTTTTATTAGGAAGGTTGACATATAATGACTTAGTGCTGTGAATTTTACCATGTAAATTTTTTTCTGGTTAAACTGAATAACCGGTTTGTTTCCACAGGGTATGTACATTTGCTTAGTTGCTGTGCTTGCAAGGTATGTTACTTACGTACAAGCTCGCAAGAATTTGAGAAAGCAATAGTGTTTGGCATTTTTTGCCTTTTTTTTTTGTAATTTTGTAAAATCATTATGTTTAAATCATTTGTTTCTTGCCTTTGTTCCAGGGCTTTAGGAAGCTTGTCCGAGAGAACTATCAAGATTCCAGTTGTAGGGGAAGTGTTGGTTTTGTCATTGGTAGTTCTACCTTTCTGCATCATATTCGCTCTTGTATGGGCTCTAAATCAACATGCGTCATTTGCTTGGATTGGTCAGGATATTTTGGTATGTAGCATGTTTCCACAACTTCAGGAAATATTGACTCTTGTGCTTTTGTGTTCCCTGCTCAAATGTTACAGCGGGTATATTTTGTTGATTTGTCATCTCCACACAAAATTCCCCAAGCTAGTTGACATAGGAGTGATGCAAGTGGACAAATACCAGATATACAAATCCATCATCATCATCATCATCATTCTAGCCTATGAAACTATCAAAAATATACAATGGTTGAATGGAACAATCAAGGACAGAGAAAAGAATGCAGCCTTTGCAATAATGAATCTTTAGAAAGAATGAAATAGCAAAATATGACATTCCAGGTAGGATACAAGAAATATTTCTCCTTATAGCAACAAATGCTTCCCTTGGACCCTTGCAACAAAAATCTCCAATCCACTTCCATATCTTGCTCCCAATCCTGTGATACTTATAGCCAAGCTAATAGAAGACAAGGGATTCGATAGTGGGGTAAATTATTAATAGACAAGTAAGTAGGGCTAGGGTTAAGGGTTGTCATTTGGAGTGATGGTAAGGTGCTTGTTTCTCAAGTCAGAGGATGTAGGTTTGAGCTTAGGTGCCTAAACATTTAAAGAGGTTGGACTTTCGTTCCTTCATCAACCCTCTTGGGACCTTGCTTGGCAAGATGAACATTAAGGCTCCTGGTGATGATCCTTAAAAAGGGTTAGGGTTGCACATCTCCTTAGAAAATAACTTTTTAAAACAAATTAAATTAAAAATTTAGTTATTTACTAGTGCCCTTCCCCAAAAAGTACATGTTAACATAGCTTAAATATAGCCAAAAATATTAAAAATAATATTACTAACATTCAAAAACATTAAGAATGGAACCTGCGTTGAAACATCAACGCTGAAAAGACCCACAGAAGGACATGACAAATTCACACTAACATGCAAACCAAAGAACACCACAATGTATAAGATGCAAGAATATGATTTGTCGAAAACATAACATTATTAATCATCCTAAGTTGTAACACCTGGTTTGTTTTGGGGTTTTCTGGAAAGATTCTCCTTAAAAATGAATGTGTACTCCCATCTCTTTTTCCATGCTCTTATCAAGTTTTTCTTGCAGGGGACAAATCTGTTTAGAATAATGATGTTGCAATAACTTGAATTTCATTGTTCTATGTGTTATTGGAGAGAAGTATAGATTTGTCTTTTAAGTGGGAGAATTCTGGAGGTTATTGAAGTCGAGTCCTTTTTTTTTAGTCAGAGTGGCGTGGGGGATGTGGGGTTTGGTTTTATACTTTGTCAACTATGAGCAAGAAAAGATTATTATTAGGAAAATTAATATGGGAAAGAAACCATACATATGTAATGAACTGGCTAGAATAATGGGACAGAGAATGTAAATCCTGGTGAATTGGAAGGAAACTTCCCTCAGAATGGTTGATGGAGCCCTTTGAAAGTGTTGCCTTGTCCTTACAGGCATTTTGTACTCACTGCTTTGTAGAGTGACGTGATCGAAGACCACATGTAACAACTCCATCGTTGTACTTGACTTCATTGCTTCAGTTGGCTTTTGTAATTTTTGCATGTTGTCTTGTAACCTTTAGTTGCATGTATGTGGCTCAATGACTTCATCGAGGACTTCCAGGCACTATGCTGAATTCCCAGTGTACATCAATCAGTAATTTTATGGTAGTGACCTTCGTTCAATTTCAGAATTCTATTCCCCGGTACATGATATAACTAAAAAATATGCTAATTGTAGCTGTGTTTGGCTGGGTTATAATGAGCAGCTCTAATTTTGTACATCTCCTCATGGGCCCAACATCCTGAAGTCCACTGTTGGTCCCAAATGGCTTGCACATACCTGTTCCTAGCTTTCATTGATGGGTATCATGTTATTTTTTAACAAGGTGTTTAAATTTTTATCTGTTCGAATTATGACACGTATAATTAGATTTTTTATTGGTCAGATATATAATTAGTTTCAGGCAGTGTCATTAGGTTAAAATTGGTCTCAGCTGGACAGCTCGTCTAAATTCGGCAATGGCTAAAATAATTGTGAACTTGCTTATAAACTCAACAAAACTTGAACCATGATAAATAAGTTTCATATGTAATCTCTTCACTTTTCTTAAATCCATCAAATTTCTCTGATAATGCATAAAAAGATAATAGCATTATTTAGCGTTTTGCCCTAAAAAGAGAAAGGCTTAACACATGGATTCTTGCTAAACAAAATGGAAATGACCCATATTTTTGTAGCTTGTAAAAAATTGTTGTAAGAATGATTAAGTTGTTGAAATTTGTGATAAGTGAACTTGAACTCTTGTAAGATAGTTGTGTTCACAGATTTTTTAGCCAAGAGAAAATAAATAATTATTGTCATAGTGCTGGGCCAAGAGAAGAATTTTTCACAAGAATTATTATTTAGGCCAAGTTTTGGCTGAGAGGGCAACTACCAGGACTCTCGGAAAATAAATAATTATTGTCATAATGCTGGACCAAAAGATAATAATTTTTTCACAGGAATTATTATGGGTATGTATTGGCTGGACTCCGTCATGGAAAATAAGTAATTATCATCATCAGGCTGGGCCAAGAGATGAACTTTTCTCGGGAATTACTAAAACAACTGCCATGGCAATAATTATGTAACACTGGTTTTGATTTTTTTAAATATGAAAATCAATTCTCAGTGAATTAATTCTCTTAGCCAAATAATAGATATATATCATAAATATATAGCTAAATTGTTCTAGATGAATGGCAAGTTGTATCAGCAATCCACAATTCATGGTAATTGTAGAGGCGTTTGTTTCAGGATATTTAATTTGTTTATATTTTAATGGTATTATCTCCAAAATGAATACAATTGTCTTCTTGTGTAAGGGATCACGATGTAAACATCTTTATGAAATTGTGACTAGCATTTTGAAATATCTTTATTGAACATTGGCAAGTATAAAAAGTGAATAACGATAGTGCTTTTGTTGTGACTATACGTGTTTGTTGGATGATGAGTGAGGAATAACATGACTAAACTTTAGAGAATGTTATTTCACACCTTTTTGAGAAATAACTTGAATAATGCTTCAAATATACCTAACACAACTGGATAAAGCACTGTATTGAACCTTTATTTGATGGTATAAAGGGTAGCGTTTATAAAATGCTTTAACAAATAGACATGGGAGCAACAACGTAAATCTTTAAAGTGATCAATATTTACTTTGAGTTCACCAATACTGAGAATATTGTCATCCAGACTAATGATACTGACGTGGACACGAGATTAGCATCATCTCTCTTTCCGTTTCTAAACAGTTGAATTGCAAAGATCACAAATGAGATCTCACAATCAAGCTTATGTTTTGATTACATTCTATACAAATGAAATAGTTTTGGTCATACAGTAATTATTATATATATATATATTGGCAGGTTTATTTTGTTTAAATCAAACAAATGGATTGTTCAAGATTTCAATTTAGTTTACAATTTTTATAGTTGTTTTAAGATATTTTTGTCTAATTGTTTCCTGATGTTCATTCACACTTTCATTTTCAGGGAATATCTCTGATGATCACAGTTCTACAAATAGCTAGGATACCAAACATCAAGGTAACACTTTCTGAATTAGCTGTTATATTTTATTTGGGCACAAACATCATTATCAAAATAGCCTTGCATATTTGACTTTGGCTTTTTTAAGTTCATTTGATTACGGTCAATACCTTTTATGCTATTTTACTGTAATTTGTCTTGTAGGTTGCCACTGTTTTACTGAGCTGTGGATTTATCTATGACATCTTCTGGGTCTTCATATCTCCTCTTATTTTCCATGAAAGTGTTATGATTGCGGTATGTAGAATTCTTGTGCAGCTTTGCACTCAAATTAAAATATCAGTCACACAACAGCTGACAATTTTAGTTTACGGAGATAGCATATCCTCATTTTGTATCCATAGACCTGCTTTTTTTAAATGGGTATTGATATCAAGTAGAGAATTTATGGTAGCATCCGTTGTTCCTTACTTTTTTGATACATTTTTATTTCGGCTATCTTGAAGGATAGACGACAAGCTTTGGCTCACTTGTTAATGCATGTAATGTATTTAAAATTTTTAGCTCTTGTTTTAATAAAATGAAACTTTGAGAGAATAGCTTTTATATAATTTTTTCGCCGCTGATTCAGTTCTTGAAATCAATCTATTTTCTAGGTTGCACGTGGTGATAAATCAGGAGGTGCAAGCATCCCTATGCTTCTAAAAATCCCTCGCTTCTTTGATCCGTGGGGTGGCTATGATATGATTGGATTTGGTGATATCTTGTTGCCTGGTTTACTCATTTGTTTTTTACTTAGGTAAGTCGTTCCACATCTTGGCATGGTTTTCAATTTGGATTCCATCTGTTTGGCAACTTCATTGATTCGTGATTTGAGAATAATTCTTGATTAATTTTAAAAATTTGGCAATTATTCGTGAGGCTTAAAAAGTTTTGTATGCAACTTGTAATCAGAGCCAAATCATAATTTACTCTACCCTTGGCAAAATGTAAAATTTTAAATTCAACGTGCAATGTAATTAATTTGAACCTAACCAAATTGAATATGAAATAAGAGTCATGAAATGCCATAGAAGACATGAAAATACCGCCATAGAAGAAAACTCTGTATTTCTTTTCCTTTGAAACGGTGATGATGTTGTTCATTCTCTTTGGAGGTTCACAACTTCCACAGGGTGATATCTGAATACTAGGTGCCTTAGAGTCCAATAAGAGTGTTCAATTCCATCTATGGGGTTAAAGCAAGAACAGGAGAGATGATGATGTAGAAAAAATAATTTATACAGAATCTGCTGGTATTTGCCATTCTTCAGTAGACCTTTTTTTCTTGATATTTGCATGTATTCCTTGAAAAATCAACAAGAAATGAAGCCAGATAATTCTTATTTGGCAATGTTATTGTATGGCGAATATTCTATTAATTTGAAAGCACTGCATGGTGTTCTTTTCATGAATATCTTTCACCTTAGATTAATATGTATGATTTAATTTTGATACATCTAGTGATGCTTAGGTGACTTTGTTGAATCAATTTTTGTTTTCCATAATATGAATCAGCTGTCCAATAGATCCTATGGGTCTACAGATGTAATAAAATCTCAGTTTCAGATTAACAACACTGATTTTGAAGGCTAGAAGTCCTCCATCTACAAATGTTTATTTTGTGTCTGCTCAACATGGATGTTCGTGATTTTCTTGCACATGTTTTATGAGACTAATTTCCTTGCATGCTTCTTGTTGAGGCACTTACAATTTGTGTTTTTGTCAGATATGACCACGCAGTGAAGAATAGCATATGGAGTGGCTACTTTCTGCTGTCTACGGTTGGATATGGATTCGGTATGTCATGCCCTTCCCGTAGTCATTATAAACATTCTATCATTGTAAGATACAGACAATCAGTACAAGAAAACCGTTATGGATTTTCTGTTGTCTTTCATTATGTTTTGTCGCCCATTGAAACAAAATCAAAGATACATACAATAAGAACGAAAAAAGGTCTTTTCTGATGTTAATTCATATAGGATACAATATGATTTGTATCCCTATGCTTAGTGAACATACATCGCAGTCAATTATATTCTGGCATCATATGGATTACTATTTCAGATCCCTTTGTTGCAATGTATTTTGAAAAGGAAATTTTGACAGATAATGACAACATTATTTACACATATTCACAGTTTTTCAAACTTTATATATCATATTTGTCAAATGTCTATGGGGCATTATTTGTTTGCAACTTTTGGCAATGAATTGAGATCTCAACCACACGGAACAATCTGGTTATTTCAGGTCTCTTCTTAACTTATGCTGCCTTGTATCTGATGAATGGTCATGGACAACCAGCTTTGTTGTATCTTGTGCCATGCACACTAGGTATTTAAATTCCGGAATAATATGATTTTTAGTTTTTCATTTTGTATCTTTGCAATGACATCATAAACTGCAGGACTTGTATATCTTCTGTCGTTAATGAGGGGAGAGCTCAAGAACTTATGGCATTATGAAGAAAATACGGATGCGAAATGTGACAATGAAATACATGCTGTTTGATTCTAAATGTTGGTAACTTTTGGCTTGGTTGTGCGCATTTATTATTAACATGTTATAGCAAATTTGATAGAACCAACGATAGTTTTTTTTTATTTTCATGCCTCTCTACTGCAGGAATTCTCCAACAAAGTTAATAGGGATTTGATATTTGAAATACGATGATGTGCAGGTAAGCTTCCTATTGGGTGGTTACCTGTCGAAGTTTTACGGTTGATGGACATGGCCAGGCATAAAAAGGGCTTATTTTTGCCATTTCATCCTGCTGATAATTATAAACTGTATTTATAAACAGTTGAGCAAAACCTTGCTCAAAGAAACTGAAAGAAAAACTTGACGTTGCACATGATCAATTGAATGATGCCGTCTAGAATGGTTTTACTAATATGTTCATTTTCAGAGGCGGCGTTTCTCACAACGCATAAATATTTCGTAGTAATTTTGCCTTTGTAATTCTGACATCCCAATGTTTTGAAATGAATGGTTCAGATTTAATGTGTTTTGTGTTTTAATTGTTTCGAATATCACCAGATACTTCCATCCACCACAATCATTGCACACACAGAATTTTAAAAGTCAACACATGTTTAGACAGGAATATTTCGGATGTTGAAAATGCTAACTTACCTTGACTGATTTTTTTTCTTTATGTAATATTTAATACAGCTATGTTTTTTTTGGGAAATATTTGGGTTAGATTAATCCTAAAAAAAGGAATTACAGTATATATGTACAATCCCAAAAAAGAGGGGAGGCCCCCTCTCTCAACCCCCCAAAAGCACCCCAAAATGGCAAGTCACCCCTGCGGACCCCCCAACAACCGCCCCTCATTCAATATTCCAGTTACAAAAATACAAATAAGGATAGGACCACTAGCAGACCGCCAAACCCAAAACACCACCTATATATTGTATGGTAGCTATGTATAGCGTTAAATAACATGCTCTTGCCTGTGAATGGCATCCAGAATAGCTTTGTATCATTTTGTATCAACAAAAGCTATCGCTTATTAGAAATTCTTGAAAGCCTTAGCTTTTCTTGCACATTCTGTTGCATCCCTTTTGTCATTCAGTTGGAGTTTTTTCCCCCTTCGTTTGACGTGTTTTTGTAAAGCTCCCTAGGGGGCATTACGGTCAATGTTCATAATCACATAGGGGCATTGCTCCTCCCTACGCTAGGATCTTGTGCTATTTTCATGTGCTTGATCTAGCTATTGTTGAATCTAGGTTGCCTCCTGCTCTTCTTGCTCCTTGTGCTTTCTCTTTGTGTGTTTGCATCTCTTGAAGGCATCTCTTCTTGAATCTCCTCACTAATTCTTTGCTTGAGATTAGCCTCAAGTGTATGTAATGCTGCACCTTCCACCAGTGAAACACCATCAAAATTTGCAGCTTGAGGCAAAGTCCCATTGTAAATGTAAGATATGTAGTACATGAGTTACAATCTTGCATATTTTAACTTTTTGGGGTTGAAAATGCTTTAAAAGTTGTTATTGCCTCATTTCCCAATTAGAAATAGTACCCCATGTCCATGTCTGGGCTTGGGAAGGTCAAAATTGCCTTTGGAATGGCTAAAAATGACATTTTTATGAGTTTTTGTAGGGGTATAGCCTCAACTACGTTGGAGCCATTTTCAGTAGGCTTTGTAGTGATAGCAGTCACTGTAGCCACAATAGCTACAGTAGCCATAGTAGCTCCAGTAGATAGTGTAGTCATCACCAAGACTTGATAGGAGTGCATCGTTGGAATTGTTGGCATAGCCATGTTTCCAACAATAGCCAACGCATACATCTAAGGTTAATAGCGGCTAGACATTAGTCTTCATCAAGCACGATACTTTCTAATGGATTACACCATTTCTGTAGTTTCTATTCGATTTTCTATTTCCCAATACTTTTTCATTTCCCATTTCCAACGCATTCAACATAGTCATAAAAGTCTGTTTACTAATTATAGCAAATAGATGGGTTTTGTGGGTGTAGTCCATTATGGACTTATCACAAATACCAACTATGCTGGCAGTAGTAACCAACTACGCTAATAGTAGTTAGACGACGTTGAGTAGTAGTTAGCCAATTATGCTGGCAGTAGTTGGTTGACTACACTGAGCAGTAGTTGCCTAACTATGGTAGTAGTAGGTGGTTAACTACGTTGGCAGTAGTAGCCATTACAATCCACAATTAATGCCAATTTGTTAGCAATCAATGGTAGACCTAGAAATGACAACCCTAACCTATGGAAACCCAACGTTGACACCATTTCTAGGTTTCCAACGTCTGACATTTTTGGCATTCACATCTATTCAAAATTTTGGCGCTTTGAGCACTTTGGCACTTTGGCATTTCAAAATCATTTTGCAGCAACACCATTTCCCATTTTCATGGCCATTTCCATTACCCATCAAACTCATTTGCAACCCAACTACATTTTTAGTAGCAGAAACTGGCACGTGTAAACAACCTCATGTAATTGTCATTGCCATTGAAAGTGTAGACCCTATCCCATTTCTATCTCCATTGGCAACAACTAAGATCCATTGCAGCTATCACATCTTTGAAACACCACCAAATTTGGGCTACAGTGTCTGACTGCAAATTTGCCCAAGTGTCAGAATGATGACACTTTTTGCAAATTTTTCAAAGTGTTAGGACTATGCTCTCCATTACCCCAGAGCGTAGTCAGCCCAGTGGAGAGCGTAGTTAGCTCAAAAAATTGATTTTGTTTGCAAATTTTGCCTAGTGTAAGAACGATGACACTTGCTGAAAATTTTTTTAAGTGTTGGAACTACGCTCTTCACTGCCCCAAAGCATAGTTAGGTCAGTAGAGAGTGTAGTCAACAGCCAATTTCACAAATTTTTCTAAGTGTCAAGCTAGCAGCTGTAGATTTTTCTAAGTGCTGAGACTACACTCTCCACTACCCCAAAGCGTAGTCAAGCGTAGTCAGCATGAAGACACATTTTTTGCAAAATTTCCTAACTATCGAGACTATGCTCCCCACTAGATCAGAGTGTAGTCAAGCATAGACAGTGTCAAGGCTTAGTTTTTTTGTAGTTTTTTCTAACTGTTGAGACTACACTCTCCATTACCATGGAGCGTAGTTGAGTGTAGTTAACTGGAGGCTAGATTTTTTGCAAAAATTTCTCTAGGTGTTGGACTACGCTCTCCCCTAGTCTAGAGTGTAGACAAGTGTAGACATGCTAAATAGCCTCGAAAGGCCTCCACAACGCAACACTGACACTTAGCTCAACTCCAATACACCTGAAACACCACAAAAATTCAGGCTATGATGTCTCCATTGCAAATTTGCCTAAGTGTCCGAACAAGGCCACTTTTCGCAAATTTTGCTAAGTGTTAGAATGATAACACTTCCTGCAACTTTGCTCAAGTGCTAGGACTATGTTGTCCACTGCAATAGAGCGTAGTCAGTTTCAACAACCAGTTTTCTGCAATTTTGGCTAAGTGTTAGAACAATGACACTTTTCACAAATTTTTCTAAGTGTTGAGGCTACACTCTCCATTGCTGGGACTACACTTTAGAGCGTAGCTAGTGTAGTCAACACACAATAGCCAGTTTTGCAAGATTTTTCCTAAGTGTCAGAACGATGATCCTTGTTGCAGATTTTTCTAAGTGCTGAGACTACGCTCTCCACTGTTGGGACTGCACTCTAGAGCGTAGTCAACCCAAAGAACTAGTTTCTACAGAATTTTTTCTAACAATCAAGACTATGCTCTCCACTGCTGGGACTACGCTCCAAAGTGTAGTTAGAGTGTAGTTAAGCGTAGATAGTTTGGAAGCTCATTTTTTGCAAGATTTCTCTAACTGCCAAGACTACGCTCTAGAGCGTAGTCAGAGCATAGTCAACACTTAGCCACATTTTGCCAGTTTTTGCTAGATTTTTTCCATGTTTGGGATTACGCTCTCACCTAGTCTAGAGTGTGGTCAAGCGTAGACATGTAGAATAGCCTCCAAAGGCCTTCTAAACGCAGCATTGGCATTTGCATCAACTCCAACACACCCCCATTAGTAGCATTTATCTTTTTTTGCATCCCCATTTTTCTCAAAATTGTAACTACACTTTACACCACTTCTCACAGTGGGTAGCATAGTTTCCAAAAGTTGCACTTTTTGACATTGTTTGGCATTTTTTACAGGTACATTGCGGTCCTCTTGGCAGTTGGGTAGCGTAGTTATAGTTTCTCAGCCCTACAAACTCTATTAGAGCACCATACAGCTTACATTGCCTCCCTCAGTGGAGAGTGTAGTTGGGGTCAGTGTAGTCCCAACTACCACAATGCCATGTGATGCTCGATCCACATTTTGGACTAACCCTAGCCCTATAAATACCCCTAGACCCCCAACATTTTAGGGGTTGGCATTTTTGACATTTTCACATCTTGGCAGTTGGCGTTCTTGGCATTTGGCTTTGGACAAACAAGATCCAAATGCACTGGCAGAGAGGCAAAGTTGCACATCACAGCCCACTGTAGCCCCATTGTAGCCCTGCAGAACACCACCATTCATGGTGTACCGCCTGAAATCGTTGGTTTCCGGCTGGAAGGAAAAATAGAGGCCGCGGGATCACAGGACGAGTACAGAAGACCCTGCCTTCGCCTGAGGGTGAGCTGGAATGCACTAAGGCAGAGTACCTTGGGTGGTCCGCACGCGGATCAGACAAGGATTTCCCTGCGCGTACGCAAAATGCTATACGCTGGGTTATGCGTAAACTGTGGTAAGCGGGAATGAAGCGTAAACAGCGTAAAACAGATAGAAACGGAGCGTGAGCGTAAACAGGCGTAAACAATGCGTGGGCCAAATTGACATAAAACTGTAAAAGAACTTATGCAGCGAATGTAAACAATAGTATTGCAGAGTCAAAGTACAGTGCACCGGTCTAACGCAGTCGTGTGGGGACACAAGGTGGACGAAAAGCCTCGGCGTATACAGGGATGACTCGGCTGGTCTACAGGGCGAGCGGAGCGTAGAGACTGTATCTGCAGCGTACAGGGCTTCCCAGCGTAAGAAGGTTTCAGCTCTTTTGTGCAGCGTGAATGTTCTCTAGTATGCTCCGGGATTTTGCCAACCGACCTTGGTAAAGTGGAAAATCGGGGTTTTTATACAGGTTGTTAAGCTAGACTCGGGTTGGGCGACACGTGGCGCGTTGACCGGGTGCACACAATTTACAAATGTACAATATTATAAGTGTTGGACGTATATGCTGGGCGTATACGCCGTATCAGGTCGGCGTATACGCTGGGCGTATACGTTGGATGCGCTGAGCGTGCGTGCACAT
The DNA here is from genome assembly GCA_015680685.1 of Gnetum montanum. NCBI lineage: Eukaryota > Viridiplantae > Streptophyta > Gnetopsida > Gnetales > Gnetaceae > Gnetum > Gnetum montanum. Next base: position 77,159 of record MNCI01008331.1, on the reverse strand, counting down.
GGTTGAAGATGCTGAGGGATGGGCATATACGCTCGGCGGATGCAAGGCGTATACACTGGGCGGATGCAAGGCGTATACGCCGATGGATGCTGGCGTATACGCCGAAGGATGGCCACTTGCTTCAATTCTTGCTCTTTGGTGTTGTCTTCATCCTGCCTTTGGAGATTCCGTGCCGATCGTAAACCTTTGCCGTACACCGGGCGTGCGAGTTGGATGTCTACGTTGGGTGTATATGCTGAAAATCCGAGCGTCTACGCTGGCGGGCGTATACGCTGAAAATTTGAGCGTCTATGCTGGCGGGCGTATACGCTGTGGATTCGAGCGTCTACGCTGGGGATGTCCTTGAGCGTAGACGCCGGGCGTATACGTTGGTGCCGGATACTTAGTAAAAATGAAGCTGTTTGACCTCCAAAGTTGCAATGCGTGATGCCCACTGTAGCCATGGTTGTCTGTGGGTCCCGGGGACCGGTTTTTTGTTGGACAAGTACTAAGCGCCGAATTTTGTGGTGTTTCACATGGTACACTATGACAGCCAACCTAGTAGGCATGGACACCACAGCAAGCGCCAAACTTCTTGACATCATCAAGACTATGACTACACTCTCCATTGTGCCTGTTGTACATCACGTACCTTCTAAACCCCTTTTGGAGTTAACTACGTTCTTATTTGGGGTGGTGTTCTATTTCTCTCTCCTGTTTCTCATATTTTCTTTGTACTTTTTTGCATTTTTTAATGTACAATCATGTTTTAACTATGCTATGGCAGTACTCTTTGTGGGTTGGCACCCTCGTTTCGATCGAACCCTTGACTACACTTGCCCCCATTTTATGACTACGCTCTACACTTAACACCATGAAACACCACTTCAACACTTAGCACTGTTTCACATCGGTCATGTTGGCATTTTAGCTAACCACGCCATCCTCGGTTGCACCCATCGCCCCAGTTGCAACCGGCAAAGTCCTTGTCTAATCGACAAGACCGTTCAGGGCACTTCACCTCCACTTCCAACAAGCCCTCATGCGGGGGTGGGGTTAGGCTGTGCATCTGTTGATCCCTCGATGATTCTAGCCATCGACGTTTTCAGTCATTACAACACCTTCAGTAAGCAATATGTGTCTTTTTGCATCCCCTTTGTCCCCCTTTTTTGTAATTACACTTGATTCCACTTCACACAGTCAACAACATAGTCCCAGAGTCTAGTTTCCAAAAGTTGCATTTTTTACATTTGTTGAGGTATATTGCGGTCTTTTTGGCACACACACATGCAGTTGGTAGCGTAGTCACTGTCTTGCAGCCTTATAGAGTCCGATAGAGCACATCATAGCACAACACTACTTCCCTTAGTGGAGAGTGTAGTTGGGGTACAGTGTAGTCCCAACTACCCCATCGCCATGTAGCAATCTCTCTACATTTGGGGCTAACCCTAACCCTACAAATACCCTTGCATTCCCAATGTTTTAGTGGTTGACATTTTCTGGTAGTTTACATCTTGGCATCTTGGCATTTTTGGACCAACGAGACCTAAAGGCTTTGGGCAAATAAGACCCAAAGGCACACTAGCACACCGAAGAGAGGCAGTGTTGCATACCATGGCCCATTGTAGCCCCACTGTAGCCTAGCAAAACACCATAGCCCAGAATACATCGCGACGGCCAACCCAGCAAACATAGACACCACAATGAGTACCAAACTTTATGGCTCGACACCACCGACACTATGACTATGCTCTCCGCTATGCCTATTGTACACCGTGTACCTTTTAAACTCCTTTTGGAGTTAACTATGCTCAACCCCATTTAGGGTAGTGCTTCATTTCTCTCTCTTGCATTTTTCACTATTTTGAATGCCTAGTCATGTTACACCTATGCTTGGGCGATGGTCTCCATGTATTAGCACCCTCGTTTTCATCGAAACCTTTGACTACGCTCACCCCCTTGCGCCTCGTGACTATGCTCTACATCATTGCAAACACCGCTTAAACACTTAGCACCATTTGTGTTCACATCATGGCTAATCATGCCATCCCCTAGTTACATCCACTGACTCGGTTGCACTTGGCAAAGTCACTATTCAATCAACAAGATCATTTAGGGCATCTTATCTCTACTTCCAGAAGGCCTTCGCATGGATTTGGGGTTAGGCTGTGTGTCCATTGAGCCCTTGGTGATTCCAACCATTGACATTTTCGATTGTTATAGTTTTTGGTGCTAGAAAAAGGGCTGATCCATTTCCTTCTTTGAACTCCATTTGTGGTTGTCTTGCGTGCTCTCTGCATCCCCATCAATGTAGATTGGACCCCATTGTTGGTCCCCCCAAGACCCTATGTAGCAATCCAAATTGCACCTCTCTCCACTATTTTTCTAAGTCTCCATTCTTTGAGCATAGAGAGCGTAGTTAGTATGGAGCATAGTTAGCTCTTAGTGTAGAGAGTGTAGTTTTCATAGTTAGCCAATTTTCTACATTTTCCATACTTAGCCATTTTTCTGTAGTTTCCAAAGTTAGTTGTTTTTTGCAAACAGCAACTCGTAGCTCTCCCTTTCACAACTTGACCTACAAACATGAATCTAGATCAACCTTCAACGTTGATGTCTAACACACCTGACACCTTCACCATCCATCCAAAGCATGCCACGCTTTGCGCAAAAATCCAAGTACGGTTACCCCTGGATTGCCTCGACATGTAGGCAAAATGGGACTTTGAACTAATCCACTGGGACAGATGAGAGTACATCCCATCCTTGTTCAACATCATCCCACTCATGGAGTCCCACCACCAGTTGTTGTCCTAGCTCATCCATGCAAATGAGCATGATGTAGGAACAAACTATGAGGAAGCCCTACAAGAGGAAGAAGACATGTTTAAAGCCCACTCCAAACATAAAAAGCCCTTCTACACCATCTTCCAACAATCAATTCCCAGTTTGGCCCTTCCTTGGTTTAATTCATCCATCCTCCCTGAGACGGTAACCCTGGCATCACCTTCCCATTTCATGTCTTGGTCGATGCCTATAGTGGCAATGCATTGAACACTACACACGCAATTTGAAGCAACAGCCCCATTCCACTTATCCTTTGTGGCATCTTCATAGCGTATTCAACCATCTTTGCTAGCAGTAACCATGCCAGTGCAACCCTATGTTCACGCAGGGGCCATTTCCAGGCCCTAAATGACTTAGGCATCTTACATCTTACCTATCTCATTGACGTCCTTGATGTCAGTCGAACCCACACATGCATGGCTTGCCTCGGTCATCATGCCCATAGCATAGCCAACACATCAACTGCATCACGTGGCTCTGCAACTAGTAATTTGGCCTTGTGCCATGCAACCAACACAAGCCCAGCCAATGCAACCATCTGGTGCATCTTAAAACTTGGATCAGGCATTCTAGCTAATCCAAAGTTTGACGGAGGAAGTTAAGTGACTCAAAGCTGCTTCCTCCAAAACTATCAAAGTAGTAGACTTCTACTAGGATGACTCAATAAGTCCTATGGTCCCACCCCTAACTCTGCCAACTGGGGTCCCACTGCCTCAACTCACCAAGTACAATGGTGAAGGAGACCCCAATATGCACTTAGTCACATTTAGGTTTAAGTGCTTGTTGCTACAAGCCTAGCTGCACATCATCATGCATGTGTTTGCCATGTCAGTAATTGGCAAAGCCTGAGACTGGTATTGTGCACTACCCAGAGGCTCTATCTCCTCCCTAGAGGACGTCTTAAGGTAGTTTGTGATGCGTTTAAGGTACAACTTGAAGACTAAAGCAACCTTGGACTAGCTTATGCAAATTAAGCAAGACACCTAGAGCCCATCCAAAAGTTTATCCAATGTTGAAGCACCTCGTTGAACGAAATACAAGAGTGCATATTAGAGATGCATCTTCTAGCCATCTTTAAGAGCATACTTAATGTCTTCATTAAGTCAAAACTGTATTACCTGGCCTTGAAGTCTTTGAGCCATGCCTTTGCCCAAACGAAGGGCATAGAAGAAGTAGTGCAAGCTAGCAAGGACTCGGCCTACGTGGCCTACAAAAATCATCATGTGAAGAAGCAAAATGCAATAGTGGAAACAGTAGCGACATATGCTAGAGCAACCAACTGGGGCCCCACAGTTAAGTAGCCCAAAGCCCCAACACATAAAGCTACCAACTTTGGCACCTAGGCAACCAACCCACCTACATTCGCAATGGCCATAGCGCAAGTTGCTCCAAGGCCCAACTTTGAGTGCAAGGATCGCTCAAAGTATACCTTGTTGCCACTAAGACCCTCACAGCTACTAGATTAACTACTAAAAGCTAGGCAAATCCAACACAAACAAGTGTTTGAGAATTCTTGCCAAAGGCATGATAGGTATTGCAAGTTGTTGAGGAAACCTACCTTAGCAGCACCAAACAAGCCCATGATCTTGCAACACTTCAGATTGGACCAATTCTATCATTACCACCAGTTGTCCAGTCATAGCATGGACTTTTATCGAGCTTTGCAAGATGATTTGCAAAGGAGGATGAAAAGGGGCAAACTAGTGCTTGATGTAGTAAATGCAGATGATGTTGCCTACATCATAAATGTCATCAGCGTGGGTGGCAAGTCCAAACTGCTGAAGTAGCCTTTTGTGATCCAAGTGCCTCCAAATAGCATAAGGGTCCCCTTAGCCTCCACGAGTTCAAGGCCCTTCTTTGTTGTCAAAGTACCACCTCGAGCATCCACAACATCCTTCATGGTCAAGGTCTCACATTGTTTATCTGCTATGACATTAAATTGGTAGCAATCATTTGCTATGACATTAAACTAGCAGTAATCATATGCTACAACATTAAATAGGCATGCTATAACAAAAATTGCCAAAAAATAGTCATTTGTTGTCAAGGTGCCATAACGTGTTAGCCCCTCACCTACCCAAAGCTTGGTAGTGGGCAACGTATTGGTTCCTTCTCCTCCAAGGGTTGACCCTGTTGGCAACAAGGGTAGACCTACCAAATGGCAATGCAAAAGGTCAAATGAGCACCTCGCAGGCGAAATGGCTAGGCAACAACTAGACCAAAAAGCACTTTATCCACCAAAGCTAGTCCTTGCCCCTATAGTTCCCATGGCCAAAGCGAAGCCACAACTAGTAAACCATAACTGTGCACTAAGGCCGCCATGTAGGTTGCATGGAGGAGGTCAAGGCCAACACAATGACTAATGACAAGGACTTCATCATTACATTAACCCAAGTCAAGTGTGCTAAAACAGAAAAATACAACACTGAGCTTGTATGACCTAGTCATAACCTCATCTGCTCACCGAGAAGCACTAGCCTAGGTGTTGGCCTCCATTCTTGTTGTGGAGGACATCTTTGCAGATGTGAATTTCATCCATGTGGTGATGTTGCCCCCAGCACCATAGGAATTGGGTTTAACATCCCTAGGATTTCACGATTGATTAAAGAAGAGGAGATCATCATAGCTCCAATGTTCATTAGCATATGCGTTGGGCAATGCACCATCCGCAAAGTGGACGTCAATGATGGTGCAACAACAAACGTAATACCATACATCATTATTAACAAGCTAGCCTAATAGATGAGATTACGCCAACAAAAACCATGTGTCTAAAATCCTTCAATGGATCATGCGTCACTATTAGGGGTACCATCAACATAGCCTTTGTGGGAGGGGAGCAGTTCCCTACCTTCATAGAATTCACAATCATAGAGGAAATGCCAGGATCTAACCTAATACTAGGCAAGCCCTGGCTAGCTCAGCTATGAGTTGTCTCCTCTCCCATCTTTTGTATGAGGGTGGTGAAGCTATTATCCATAGTGATAACGCCTCCCCTTTGACCATCAAAAACCTCAATACAGAGTGAGGACTAGAGGTGGAATTTCTTAGTGAAGCACCTGCAGTAGACAATGCCACACATAAGGCTAACATACTTGAATAAGTGGTGGAAGCTAACGGCCCCCCTAGAACCTACACATCCCTTAATCCATCTCTGATTAGGAAGAAATTGCACGACCAAGGGACCCCCTTGGCTTGAAATGCGCTAGGTGCCTACCTACCCTTTGTTGCTATGTGCCATGCATTTTTGATTTTCGCGTGCATGGCTTTTATCTATGCATTTACATTTAGCTTTTTTTTTTCAGCTTACACATCATTTCACTTTGTTTACACATTTATTTGCTTTGTTTACGCATTTATCCACTTAGCTTATGCATTGCAAAAAACATCAAAAATCATAAAACATTAAAATTACAAAAACAACGTTGCAGACCATCATGGCCTTAAATTGGCAATGCTATGCAACATGTGGGCAATAGATGGCTCGCCATGGCCTTAAACTGGTGACGTATGGCTCGCTATGGCCTTAAACTAGCAATGTACCACTTGCCATGACCTTAAACTAGCAATGTGTGGCACACCATGGCCTTAAAATGGTAGCAAGTAGCTTGCCACAGCCTTAAATTGGCAACACATGGCCCACCATGATCTTAAATTGGCACCTACAGCCCAAGATGGCCCAAAACTATCAATCCCCTTGCCATGGCCCAAAATGGCCTTAAACTAGTAGTCTACATGGCCCCAAATGGTCCAAAACTAGCAACACACGGGGCCTGGAATGGCCTTAAACTACCATTGTGGCCTGGAACGGCCTAAAACTACTGCTTTTACTTCCACATGCATACTTATCGCACTACTTTCTCTTCATTTGTGCATTGACTTTGTTAAGACAGGTACTGCTTGATTTTTTTCTAGTTGATTTTGCAAGATCTTACAAGAACACAACATGGCTATACATGAGCATATCTAGCATGTAGCACCATACTCCACTGAAGCAAGGTAAGCACTTGTCGACTATGATGTTAAACTAGTGTAGCACTTGTCCGCTATGATGCTAAAACTGGCACAACAGTTAGCTATGACTATAAACTATTATAGATCATCCTTGGGTCACGATGTTAAACTGGCACAACAACTCATCTACCATGATGCTAAAACTAGCACGTAGCAGTCTACTAGGACTATAAACTAGCACACCATGGTACGCCAGGACCTTAAATTGGGTTCATGGTCTGCTAGGACCTTAAACTAGTAAAGCAAGCAAGTGAGAATCACCCTTGCTTCTTTCTTGTACTACATGGGCAAGGATACTATAGCCTTTGGAGCACTCATGGCATCATCGCCCCTGACACTTTTACTAGCTTCTTGAACACTTGTGACTAGTTTCGCCTTTGGAGCATTTGTAGAATCTTTGCACTTGGCATTTGTAGCATCTTCTTTAACACTTTTACTAGCTTGTGTTTTGTGATTTTTCTTATCTTCTCAAATTTATGTTTGCAGGATGAAGCCACAAGGCAGTCATGCAAAGATGCATCTCATCACAATGGCAGGTTGCCACATCACTTCAATGTGCATGATTGGATTAGCCAAGCCTCTCAAGAGTGTAGATCCCCCCATATTGTTACAACCTACACACATCCACTCATATCCCAACACTTTTCCATCCCTTGCATAGCAAAGCTCGCAAATCCCTGATGCTTACGTGCTATGAATGCATGTCACCCTTTTCAAGTCAACTGTAGAATCCAAGGTGGATGTAACATAAGTCATCTTGTAGGGAGCCTTTGTTGGTTGGTCAAGCCTAGGTAGATGTAACAAAAATCATCCTAGGGAGGAAACACCTATCCTATAGACATGACACGATTGCATCACAACAAAGCCCATTAGGTGGCACACAATCCACTCGATGGCAAACACCTTGCAGCTAACATTTAGCAATGCACAGAACCAAACATAGGTTTTCCCTACAGTAAAAAGAAAAATAAAAGAAGAAAAGAAAAAGCAAGAAAAAGCAAAGAAAATAGTAAAAAAGAAAAACAAAGAGCAAACAGGGAAAAGCACATCCCCAAGAACTCTAAGCATGCTGCAATTTCACAACCGGCCCAGCCTTGAATCCACACTGACTTTCTCATGAGCACTCTAACAATAGGTCAAAATTTTTAGGGGAAGCCACCTTGGTACGATGGTCACTATTAGCCATGCTAACTTCACATCCTACATCATGATACCATGTTTGCACTTCGTCTCCCCTTTTATCTCTAGCGCATTACCTACATCCTTTACCTCCAGCATACCACTATCCATGGCATTGTTGAGCACTTCGCAGCAACATTTGACCATGCATGGAAGAACTATGTTGGTGCCAAGCCTACTATGGTGTTTTGTCATTCTTTGTCGACGTCTCTTTTCCTCCAGATGTCAACAAAGAGGGATCAATGAAACATGACTAAATTTGGGCTATAGTGTCTTGACTGCAAATTTTTCTAAGTGTTAGAATGATGACACTTTCTGCAAATTTTTCAAAGTGCTAGGACTACACTCTCCACTGCCCTAGAGTGTAGTCAACCTAGTGGAGAGCATAGTTAGCTCAAAAAATTGATTTTTTGCAAATTTTTCTTAACTATCAGAATGATGACACTTGCTACAATACTACATTCTCCACTACCCTAGAGCATAGTTAGCTTAGTAGAGATCATAGTTAACACAAACAACCAATTTTAAAAATTTTTCTAAGTGTCAAGCTAGCAGCTGTAGAATTTTCCTAAGTGTTGAGACTACACTCTTCATTACCCTAGAGCGTAGTCAAGTGTAGTCAGCACGAAGGCACATTTTATGCAAAATTTTCTAACTATTGAGACTACGCTCTCCACCAAACCAGAGCATAATCAAGCATAGATAGCATCAAGGCCTAGTTTTTTGTAGTTTTTTTCAACTATTGAGACTATGCTCACCACTTCCATGGAGCGTAGTCAAGTGTACTCAACTAGAAGCCAGATTTTTTTGCAAAAATTTCTCTAAGTGTTGAACTAGGCTTTCCCCCAGTCTAGAACATAGTCAAGCATAGACATGCAGAATAGCCTTCAAAGGCCTTCATAATGTAGCATAGATAGTTAGCTCAACTTTGATAGACCTTTAGCAAGCAACATGCATCATTTTGCATCCCCCTTTGTCCCCTTTTTTGTAACTATGCTTGACCCCACTTCACATAGTGGATAACGTAGTCTTCAAAAGTTGCATTTTTTTACATTTTTTTAGATACATTGTGGTCTTTTTGACATAGGCATATGTAGTTGGTAGCGTAGTCACAGTCTTACAGCCTCATAGAATCCAACAGAGCACACCACAACACAACATCGCTTCCCTCAATGGAGATCGTAGTTGGAGTACAGCGTAGTTCCAACTACCCCACCACCACATGGTAGTCTCTCTACATTTTGAGCTAATCCTAGCCCTATAAATACCCATACACCTCCAACATTTTAGTGATTGACATTTTCTAGTAGTTTGCATCTTGGCATTATTGGGAAAATGAGATCCAAAGGCTTTGGGAAAATGAGACCTAAAGGCACACCAGCACATTAGAGAGGGGTAGCATTAAACACCACGACCCACTATAGCCTGATTGTAGCCCAACAGAATACCACAACCCACAGTTTACCATGGTGGCAAATCCGGTAGGCACAGATACCACAAAAAGCATTAGACTTCATGGTGTGACACCATAGAGACTGTGACTATGCTCTTCACTGCACCTATTGTACACCATGTACCTTCTAAGCCCCTTTTGAAGTTAACTATGCTCAACCCCATTTGGGGTAATGTTCCATTTCTCACCTACATTTTTCACATTTTCTTTGCCTTTTTCACTATTTTGGGCACCTAGTCATGTTACACCTACACTTAGGTGATGGTCTATGTGTGTCGGCACCCTCATTTTTGCCAAAACCCTTAACTACACTCACCCCCTCGCACCCCATGACTATGCTCTACACCACCATAAACATCTTTTAAACACTTAACATCATTTACATTTGCATCACGACTAACCATGCCTCCCCCAGTTGGATCCATTACCCTAGTTGCACCTGAAAAAGTTCTTGTTCGATTGATAAGACCATTCAAGGCACCTCATCTCCACTTCTAGTAGGCCCTTGCATAGATTTAGGTTAGGTTGTGCATTTGTTAACCCCTTGGTGATTCCAACCATCAACATTTTCGATTGTTACAATCCTCACTTGGTAGTGCCATTTGGTGGTAGAAACTAGAATTATGCTAGGCACAAAGACTTTCACATAGTTTTCATTGCTCTAAATGTGTAATGCCAATCCCATTCCCATGCAGCAAATTTGATGGAGACTAATGAAAAGTTGAAGTAGACCAAAGTTGGGAAGAAACTGGATCGTGAAGGCAACCTTCTCCAACGAACTTCAAGCTTTGGCTAGCAACTTCTTGTGCCCTTGGCACAAACCTGTACACTGTGAACTCAATCTCTTTTATAAATTTGTTGGTTCAGGTTGTGCACATTCTCGTTTTCATTCCTATTTCTACACTGATTGCTATAGCTATAATTTCATTTTCCATTTCTATTTTTAGTAGGTCATTTTCTGTTTATGTTTTCAAGAGGCCATTTTTTCTATGTTTTTAGTCATGTTTACCATTCCAAAACCATTTCCATTTTACATTTTATCAGTCCCTAGGTGATTAGCAAGAATGTCTAGGGCACCCTGAGTCCTGTTTTCTGGAGACCCTTGGGACTCAAGGTTAAAATTGTTATGGCACTCAGATCTTTTGATTTCCCATTATGGTAACTAAGATTTTCAGCTCCAATAGTTTTTTGGTGCTAGAAAGAGGGCCTCTACCCAAATTCTTGGCCATGAATCCATTTTAGCTATTTTTCTCAAAGCTAAGCCTTTGTGTAGCAGTGGTAATAGAGTTCGGTTTTGTTGAAAATTTCATCTACTCAACATCTATTTTATTGGGTTTTGCTACAAATTTCCTGTCTATTACAACATCCATTCCTTTAATGCCCATTTTTCTATTGAGTGCTAACAGTATTTGGCAACTATGTTGGCAGTAGCTCACTAACAACGTTGATAGTAGTTACCAAACTACGCTGATAATAGTTGACTAACTACGTTGATAATAATTGACTAACTATGTTGATAGTAGTTAGCAAACTACCTTGGCCATAGTTAGTGGACTACGCTGATAGTAGTTGATTGACTACATTAATAGTAGTAGGCTGACTACACTAATAGTAGTGGGTAGACTACTGTTAAGACCAATTCCATTGAATCCCATTCCATTCATTGCCATTCCATTGAACCCCATTATGTTCAATGCCATTAGGTTGAACTTCCTTCCTATTGTAACACCCATTTCTGCTTAGTAGCCATTTCCTACTATGATAGTACTTTACCCTACTTACTATGTTTTTACTAAAAATAGTAAAAATGCCAAAAAGCACTACTTGCAACATGTTTTTCTAATAATCAACTAAACTACCTTTTTCACTTGCTAATGGTGGGTCCAGCCAATAAGCCATGAGGGTGTACAAGCCAAAAGATCGTTCTATCATGGAATGTAAGTAGTCTTTGAGGGTAGGGAAAAAATTCTTAACTTCTCAACCATAAATGAAGATTGATACAACTACATTTGTGCCAAGATGTAGGCTAGCGTTTTGATTTTATGTTTGGAGGCAGAAGCCAAAAAAGAGTTTGAGCTCATACACCAAGGTGAAAAAGAGTATATCCCTTCCCTGTATGAGAAAATTTCCCTCAATGACACCCTAGCCCAATTAGTTAAGATGGAGGAGGAGGATTACAAGCATAGCTTAGAGGAGCAATAGGAAGAGGAGGATGAGTTTAGGATAGAATCTAAGCTCAAAAAACTCTTTGAAGGGTTTTTCCAACAAGCAACCTCCAAGGAAACTGAGCCTTTCCCTAATGCCTTTGTGTTCTTCATGGGCATGGTGCTACCATCTTCTACCCTCTCCTACCATACTATGGTCACTCCTACCCTTGTTATAGCCATGCATCAAGCACACTCAGTGCCATAACCCACAACCTTACACTTTTCCATGTTATTACCTACACAACCTCAAATTGTGCAGCCATCATTGATGGTTGTTACTATTACTAACCTTCCTATCACCTAGATGGGGCAACAACGGGATCCCATGCAACTCAGGGATTGCATATCCCCTTTGTCCCATTTGTGACTCTGATACTAGTATAAGCATCTTTTTCTCTGTTTGGCCCATAGACTACAACCATGATGCAAGTACTCCCTTCCATCTTGCAATTGATAGTGAGGCCATAAGCCTCACAATATACACCTCAACCCTTTGTCCAAACCCCACAATCAATAGGGGCACCCCAAGGCCTAGATTAGGATTTCCAAATGATCCAGGACTTGACTAAAGAGTTAAGAAAGCTTAAAGCCTAAATATCCTGGACCATCAAGATTTGGACTTTTATCAAGATGACCTCATAAGCCCTATGGTCCTATCACTAACTCTTCCCTTTGATGTCCATGTGCCACAGTTCACCAAGTACAATGGTGAAGGTGATTCGAATGCACATATGATTACCTTATGCTTTGAGTGCTTGCTATTGCAATCATGGTCACATACAATTATGCAAAATTTCCTTATGTCTTTAGTAGGAAAAGCCTTAGATTGGTACCATGCCCTATCAAGGGGATCCCTATCCTCCTTGGATGAACCAATTTCACAATTTTTTAACTATTTTAAGTATAACTTGAAACTTGATACAACACTTGACCAACTAATGAAGGTTAAGCAAGGATCCCTAGAGCCAGTGTAGAAGTTCATCCAATGATGGAATGCTCTGCTTAATGAGATACTAGAACCAATAGTTGAAACTCACATTTTAGCTATATTCAAAGGGGCAATCAATGATTTCATGAAATCAAAATTATATTATCTTGACCCATGGTCTCTTGGTTAAGCCTTTTCCTAGACTAAGAACATAGAAGATGCTGTCGAAGCCAACCATGATCCTACTTACATGGCATACAAAAACCAACATGTGCGTAAAGACAAGGAAAAGGGTAGGCAAACCAATATGGACATAGCAACTATGACTAAGGAGGCTAAGCCAACCAACCAGGGGCCAAAGAATAACCAACCTAAGGCCCTTGCTACCAACAATGATAATTAACCATCAACCTCTGGGGCCACTGCATTGACTACCTCTAGGCCTAACTTTACATAGAAAGATCACTCCAACTATACCAAATTACCCCTCAAGTCATTAGACCTATTAGACCAATTATTGAAGAGTGGTAGAATCTAGTACAAGAAAATGATCAAGAATGCCTATAAGAGGCATGATAGGTTATGTGAAATAGTGAAAGATCCTACTTGAGTAGCCAAAGATGATCCTCCACTATCTAGATAGTTTAGGCTAGATTGCTTTGTCCATTACCATCAATTACTAGGTCATGATACTGATTTCTACCTTGCACTTAAGGATGACCTTCAAAGGATGATCGATAGAGGTGAATTGGTATTAAACACATCTAACCTCATTAGGCCTAAAAATCAGTCAATGCACATATACAAGGATCCCTTAAATACTAACAATAGCCCATACACCATAGCAACATTTGATGTCCATAACAATCAAAGGCCTATGAGGGAACTATTTGTAATCAGGGTGCTTCCTCACAATGAAAAGGGCCCTTCAACTTCTATTAGCTCAAGGTTTTCCTTTGTTGTAAGAGAACCATCAATAGCACCCCCCAAAGAAACCTTTGTGATTAGGTGCGACAACTCTTCATAACACAACTTGCCCTAACAATGGAACAACTCCTTGTGGTGGCTCATGCAACATCTTCTTTCTTACAATCAACTAGAGATAGCAAGAAATCCCCAACCAAACAACAAAAGAAGGCTTCACCGAAAGCCAAGAACAAGGTCAATAAGTAAACAAAGATAGGAAAGGAAGTGGGCCCATCAAATTCTACTTTCATTTCATCTAGTCCCATGACTTCCACAACCTAGGTTGCTTCAACTAGTAGACCATGGGAAGAATAAAAACTTGAAGAGGAGAATCAAGAGGCCAAGTCACAACAACAACCAAACACGAGGTTCACATTTTTAGATGTATGGAGGAAGTTAGAAATGACAAATTAACAACTAATAATAAGGACTTCCTTAATGAGATAGAATAAGTTAAACAATCACTCAAATAAAAAAACATGACTTTGAGCTTGTACAACCTGGCCATGGCTTCGGCTGCCCACCGCGAGGCACTGGTCAAGATGTTGACATCCATTCCTATTAGCATGAATGTCCTTGCTAATGAAGAGTCCATCCATGTGATAATGGTACCATCTTCATCCAAGGAATTGAATTCACCATCGCTAGTGTTTTACAATAGCAAAATCAAGGTAAATCCCAAAATGGTGAAGTAACTAAGGTGCCTCCTTTTATAACCATACATGTTGGCCAATATAAAGTACATAGGGTACATGTAGATGATGGGGTAGAAACCAATGTCATACCCTATACCATTGTTGAATGCCTAGGTCTAATTAAACAAATGCAATGTACCTTGATTGTAGCCCTTAAAAATCCTTTAATGAATTATGAGTTGTGTTCAAAGGTTCCATTTCTTTATATTTCATGATAGGGAAACAATTCCCCACAATAGATTCAAGGGACACTAGGATTAAACCTCATCTTGGGAAGACCTTGGCTGACCCAATTGCATGTTGTGTCTTCACCTATTTAGCAAGAAATCCACCTTCCTTATGAGGGAGGTGAAATCATTATCCATGGTGAAAGCACCATTCCCTTAGCTATTAATAATGTTAATGTAGCACAAGGGTTTGAAGTAAGGTTTCAAGAAGAAACTCCTATTGTTGGCCACAAAATTAAAAAGAATGATAGGACTAAAGAAATAGAAGCAAATGATGATGAAGCCATTGATGTGCCATGAGAAGAACTACCCTTCAACATTATTAGTGAAGGTGATGGAGAGTATAAGATTATGCAAAATAGGCCATACACTTTTCATAATCTCTCAAAGATTAGGAAGCACTTGCACAAGTGATACAAGATTCTAATTCTTCTCATACCCTATGCATTTGTAGCTGTGTGACTTTATAACATCCATAGCCTAATGGCTTGGTTTACACTTTACTTGTTGGTACCATTTCATTTTTCTTAGATTTAAATTTAAATTTGTTGGCAGCCTAGACTTTATTTTGTTTTACATTCTTTTACTTTTAAAGCCTTTTTACTTTTTGTTAAAGAGAATATGTCATAAAAAACATTTACTATTACATTGTTTAATATTTACTAAGATCTTAAATTGGCATTGTGGTCTATTAAGACCTTAAACTAGCATTGTCGCTTGCCATGGCCTTAAACTAGCAAATATCATGGTCCTCCATGGCCTTAAACTAGTGAATACTGTGTGGCCTACCATGGCCTTAAACTAGCAAATATCGTGGCCCTCCATGGCCTTAAATTGAGAAATACTACATGGCCTGCCATGGCCTAAAACTAGCAAACAACCTTATACCTCATTTTTGCTTTAGATTATGATTTTATCTCATAATTATTTTAGCCTTCTATTGCATGACAACCAAGTCTAGCCAATGTCACAAAAACATCGGTTACAATGTAGTTCCATGATATAAACAAAATCGATAATGTTGTAACATCATAGCTTGAATTAAAGCTTAAAATTTAAAATTAAAACTTAAAAGTGTCCATCATATCACAACCATAGACAAATAAACCATCCAAAAAAAAAATTTTATTTTAGCTAACACTAGCCATATATCAACAATGTCAAAAAATTTCATCAATTGAAATGGGAATAAAAGAAGAAATTGATGGAATTATGGAGCATCTAGTGAAGGAGGGGGATCATCATCTCCATCCTCACTACTGGGACTGCCAATGTCTTCTAGTGCTTGTGACACGACAAGACCAAAACCAATTAGTAGCCAATAAACATCAAACATGAAAATTAATGAAATTGAAATAAAATGAACTAACCTGAGATGGTTCAAGAGCCATATGTTCTATGGGGAAAGTCTAAAGACTAACCTCTAGATAGTGGAGGAGTTCATCTTTAAACATGTTGGACCAATCAACATCCCTAAGATCAAGACCGGTAAGGATACTAGTCTTGTCAATGTCGGTCCATGTAGGAGGCTCATGTGAAAATATGGCCTAGGTTGCCTACCTTGAGGCAATAGTAATCTAATGAGTAGGAGAAGTAGCTATAGTCATATTATTAACAAATATCTTATAGACATCTTCTACATGAATTCCCATCATAAACAAATCTAGCTTTCGTTGCTTAGTAGCTTAGTAGCCAGTGTTCCATGTCCCACATGTAACATGAAATGAGCATAGCAGCCAGCATCCTATGTCCCATGCATAACATAGGACAAGCATAGTAGCTAGTGTCTCATGTCTCACATGTAACATGAGACAAGCATAGAGGCTAGAATTAGAAAATTTTTAAACTTTTTCTGGTCACATCTAGACTTAGAAAATTTTCTAAATTTTTCTTGTGGTCCCACATACCACACTGCCATGTGGCACCCGATTTGCATTTTGGGCCAACCCTAGCCCTATAAATACCCATGTGCCCTAATGTTTTAGGGGGTTGGCTTCCATTTTTCACCAATTGGCAGTTGGCACTTTCATTTTGGCATTTGGCATTTTGGCAGTTAGCTCCGTGGACTAACAAGATCCAAAGCACACCACACCAGTAGAAAGGCATCCCTTCACTGTACGGTACATTGCAGCCCCATTGTAGCCCTGCAAAACACTACATAGTACACTGTAGTGGCCAACCTGATAGGCACAGTTTATCATGGTGAGCACTAGACTTCACTGCCTAACACTATCGAGACTGTGAATACACTTCCACTACACCTATTGTACACTGTGTATCTTCTAAGAACCTTTTGGAGTTAACTATGCTCCCATTTGGGGTAGTGTTCCATTTCTCTCTCCCATTTCTAGCATTTTCTTGCATTTTTCTTGAATCTTTTTGCATTTTTTCACATGTTGTCATGCTGTACTATGCTCGGGTGGTAGTCTCCGTGGCCTGACACCCTTGTTTTAATTGAAACCCTTGGCTATGCTCACCCTTTTTTATGGCTATGCTCTATGCTTACCACCATTTCGCATTATTTGCACTTGTATTTCGGCTAACCATGCTAGCCCCTGGTTGCACCCACCACCCTGGTTGCAACTGGCAAAGTTCCTATTTGATCAACAAGACTATTTAGGGTGCTTTGCCTCTATTTCTAGCAAGGTCCTCATGTGGAGGTGGGATCAAGGCTATGTGTTTGTTGATCCCTTGGCTATTTTAGCCACTGACATTTTTGGTCATTATAGTTTTTGGCACTAGAAGGAGGGCCTTGCCATTTCCTTCTACATTTTTTAATTGGAACTTAACCAAAACTCTGGATGCTCTAGAGAGCGTAACAAGTTCTCAAAGTGTAGCAAGCTCCAGTGTAGCAAGTGTAGCAAGCTCTAGCGTAGCGAGCGTAGCACCAGAGTTGGCCATTTTCAACAATTTTCATACTTAACATTTTTTTTTTGCATTTTCATACTTAGGATTTTTTCTACATTTTTATACTCAGCATTTTTTCTTCATTTTCATACTTAGTTAAATTTTCTATAGTTTTACACTTAGTAAAATTTCTTGCAATTTCCATACTTAGCCATTTTTCTGCATTTTTACACTTAGCCATTTTTCTACATTTTTATACTTAGCCATTTTTCTACTACCAGTAGACTTAGTCATTTTTTTGTAGTTTTCAGAGTTAGCCATTTTTTTGTAGACAATAACTCTCACAACCCAACCTATGAACATGAATCTAGATCAACCTTCCACAATGGTGTCTAACACATTTGACACTAGGATCTACCCAAAGCATGTTGCACTAAACCATGAATAATACAATTTTGTTTGTGCCAAAATCCAAGTAGGATTACCAATGGATCACCTCGACCTAGAGGCAAAACAAGATTATGAACGATTCCATAATCCCACTCACGAAATTCTATCACCAACTATTGTTCTAACTCATCCGTGAAAATGAGCATGATGCAGGGACAACCTACAAGGAAGCCTTGTAGGAGGAAGAAGATGAGTTCGAGGCTCACTCCGATGTGAGAGTCGCCTCTACACTGTCTTCCAACAACTGCTCCCTAGTATGATCCCTCCTTGGTTCGATTCACCTATCCTCTCCAAGATGATGACCATGCCAATTCAGCCTTCCTCACAAGCAACCATTACATTTGCCCAACCCTATGCTCATGTAGGGGCCACCTCCTAGCCCTAGTTGACTCAAGCATCCCACATCCTGCTTGTCTCATCAGTGTCCACAATGTCCATCCAACCCACTTGTGTGTGGCTCACCTCAGTCACTATGTCCATCCCTTAGCTAACACATCAACTAAATCATTTTGCTACAACATTAAACTAGTAATGATCATCCACTATGATGTTAAACTAGCAATGACTATCTACTATGATATTAAACTAGCAAACTCTGCAATCAACAATTTGATCCTATGCTATGAAACCAACACAAGTCTAGCCAATGAAACTAGTTGGCACATCCCCAAGCTTGGATTAGACATTGCATGTGATCCAAAGTGTGATGGAGGAGATCAACCAACTCAAAGCTACCTCCTCCAAAACTGTCAAGGCTATGGACTTCTATTGAGACAACCCCATAAGTCCTACGGTCCTACCCTTGACTCTTCCAACTAGGGTCTAGCTACCTCAACTCACCAAGTATAATGGTAAAGGAAACCCCAACACACACTTAGTCACATTTCAATCCAAGTGTCTGCTCCTTCAAGCTTGGCCACATAGCATCATGCGTGTGTTCCCCATGTCACTCACTAGTAAGGCCCTAGACTAGTATCATCCACTACCCAAGGCCTTAATCTCTTCTTTGGAGGATCTCATAAGCTAGTTTGTGACACCCTTTAGGTACAACCTAAATCCTAAAGCAGTCCTTGACTAGCTCATATAGGTCAAGTAGCGGCCCTTAGAGCCTATGCCAAAATTTCTCCAATGCTGGAATGCCACATTGAGTGAAATGTGTGAACCCCTAGTAGAGACACACCTACTAGCCATCTTCAAGGGTGTAGTGAACAACTTCATCAAGTCCAAACTGTGTTACCTGGTCCCAAAGTCTCTCAGCCAAGCTTTTGCCCAAACGAAGGGCATAGAGGAGGTAGCGTAAGCTAGGAATGTCTTGGCCTACATGGCTTATAGAAACCAACATGTGCATAAGCAAAATGCAATAGTGGCAATAGTGGCCACAAGCACAAAAGCAAATAACCAGGGCTTGACAGCTAAGCAGCCCAAGGCCCTAGCTCACAAAGCCACCAACTTTGGTGCCAACTCACCTATGTTGCCAAGGTCCAACTTTGAGTGCAAGGATTGCTCAAAGTATACACCACTACTGATGGAACCCTCTAAATTGCTAAAGCAACTCTTGAAAGCTGAGCGAATTCAATGCAAACATGTATCAGAGATTGCTTGCCAAAAACATGATAGGTACTACGAACTACTAAGGAAACCCACCTCAGCAATACCGAACAAACCCCTAATCCTGAAACACTTCAAGCTAGACCAATACTGTCATTACCACCAGCTATCTAATCACAGTATGGATAATTGTCAAGATTTGTAGGATGATCTGCAAAGAATAATAGAATAGGGCCAACTAGTGCTTGACGTAGTGAGCCAATCCAATGTAGAGGACACCCCATACATCATAAACTCCATTAGCATAGGTGACAAGTCTAAACCTGCACAACAACCTTTTATGATTTGCATGCCTCCTAGCAAGGTAAGGATCCCCTCAGCCTCCATAAGCAAGTGGTCCCACTTTGTGATTAAAGTGCCACCTCAGGCACCCACAACATCCTTTGTGGTTAAGGTCCCATAGCAATCATCCATTAAGATGTTAAATTGGCAACCAAACCAATCATTTGCTAAGATGTTAAATTGGCATGATGCAGCAACAACAACCACTAAGCAACCTTTCATCATCAAGGTGCCACAACGAGTTGGCCCTGCAAAAACTCCTAAACCATCATTTATTATAAGGGTGGCATAATGTGATGGCCCCTCACCTACCTAAAGCCCAATAGTGGGCAACATCTCAGCCCCTCCTCCTTCAAGGGTTGAACCCACTAGCAACTCAGGTAGGCCTACAAAATGACAACATAAGAGGATGAACGAGCACCTCGCAACCTCCATGGCCGAAGCAAAGGCCAAAACCAGCAAGTAACAACCGAATACTAGGATGCTTGCCCCCAAGTAGGCCAAGTGATCCAAGCCCAAGTCCCCTTCATGAGAGATCTATCTCTCAAGCTGCATGGAGGAAGTCAAGACCAAAAAAATGGCTAATAACAAGAACTTTGTAGCTGCACTAATCTAGGTGAAACAAATGCTTAAGCAAAAGAACATAATGTTGAGCTTATATGACCTAGTCATGATCTCATCTGCTCATTGCCAAGCATTGGCCTAGATGTTGGCCTCCATTCCTATTACAAAGGACATCCCTACAGATGAGACATTGATCCATGTAGTGATGTTGCCTCCTACACCAAAAGAATCGAGTTTAACATCCCTAGCGTTTCACAACGATGTAGTCAAGGTTAACCCTAAGTGAGGGGAGGTCATACTATAGCTCCATTTTCCACTAGCATACATGTTGGATAGTGCATCATCCATAGAGTGCATGTTGATGATGGTGTAGCAACAAATGTAGTCTTGTACTTTGTCATCAACAAGCTAGGCTTGGCAGATGAAATCAGGCCAACCAAAACTGTGTGTCTAAAATCCTTTAATGGATCATGTGTCACTATTAGGGATATAATCAACTTAGCCTTTGTGGTAGGAAAGTAATTTCCTGCTAGCGTAGATTTTACTATCATAGAGGAGATGCCAATCTTCAACCTAATCCTAGGTAGGCCTTGGCTAGCCCAACTATGGGTCGTCTCCTCTCCCATTCACTAAGAAGTCCACCTTCCATATGAAAGTGGTCAAGTTATCATCCATGGTGATAATGCCTCTTCTCTAGCTATCCACAACATAGACATGGAGCTAGTGTTAGAGGTGGAGTTTTCTTGGTGGTACACCTACGGTAACCAATGCAATGCGTAAGGCTAACACACTCGAACAAGTGGTTAAAGTCAACAACCTCCCAAAGGATCCTAAGCCTTGCACACCTCCTAATCCACACCCAGTTAGGAAGCAACTACGTGACCAGGACTTTCCCTTGGCCAAAAATGTGTTAAGCACCTGCTTACCCCTTGCCTTCACGGGCCATTCATTTTTGGATTTTTTTTGCGTTGCATTTGTTCATGCATTTACTTTTCACCTACTTGCCTAGTTAACACATTGCTTCACTTTGTTTATGCATTTCTACTTTTTTTACGCATCCATCCACTTAGCTTACACATTGCATTTGAGAAATAGAAAAAACACATAAAAATAAAAAAAACCATAAAACTACAAATACACATGGCCCAAAAAGGCCTTAAACTAGCCCATGGACCAAAACAGCCTAAGACTATCACCTTTTGCATTGGTTTCCTTTCATTCATGCATTTTAACTTTGTTTATGATAGGTGATGCTTGATGTTGTTTCTCTAGTTGATTTTTGTAGGATCTTGTAGGCACACAACATGACTATGCATACAACATCGCACCTCACACAAGCAAGGTAAGCACTAGTTCGCTATGACTATAAAATGGCATAGATAGTCCACTATGATGATAAACTAGCATAGGTCATCCTTGGGTCATGATGTTAAACTAACAAAACCTCCACCATCTACTACGACATTAAACTAACACCTAGCAGTTTGCTAGGAGTATAAACTAGCATATCACTATTGGCCAGGACCTTAAACTGGGTTCACAGTCTATTAGGACTTTAAACTGGCATGTTGTTGATTTGTTGGAGCACTTGCCATTGGTGAAACCCTTGGGACACTCGTAGCATCATTGCCTCCCATCATTCTACTGATCTTTTGGAGCACCTGCCATTAGTACAGCCTTCAAAGGACCCACAACATCATCACCCTAGCACTTTTAATAGCTTCTTGAGCACTTGCAACTGGCATAGCATTTGATACATTTGTAGCATCTTCATATCCAACACTTGTAGCATCTTCACATCTAGCACCTGCAACATATTTACATTTGGAATTTGCACTTGCATTTCACATTTTGTGATTTTCTTGTCTTCTTGGAGTTGTGTTTGTAGGATGAAGCCTTAGAGGCGGTCATGCAAAGATGCATCTCATCATAGAGGCAAGTCACCACATTGCTTTGATGTGCATGATTGGACTAGTTAAGCCACTCAAGAGTGCACATCCCCATCATCCTATTATAGCATACACACATCCACTCCTTCATTCCAATATCCTCTCATCCCCTGCATACTCACTATTGCACATCCCTCTGATGCATACGCACTGTGATGTATATGGCATTATCCTCATGTCAACTGTAGAAGCCATGGTAGATGTAACACAACTCGTCCCATGGGAAGCCTTTTTTGGCTGGTCAAGCCCTAAGTGGATGTAATGTAACTCATCTGAGGGAGGAAACACCTATCCTACAGATGTGGTGGGATTGCATCAAAACAAAGCCCATCTACTTGATGGCCCACACCTTGTAGTTAGCAATCAGTAGTAAGCTGAACCAAACGAGGGTTTGCCTTATAGCAAAGCAAAGAAAAAAAAGTAAAAAATGAAAAAAAGAGAAGAAGAATGGGGAAAAGCACATCCCCAAGCAAATTGACAATGCTATAGCTTCACAACCAACCTAACCTTGGTTCGACTTTGACTCTCTCATGATCACTTCGACGAGAGGTCAATGTTTTAAGGGTAAGCCACTTCATGCCATGGTCACCGTCAGCTATGCTAACTTCGCATCTTGCATCAGGATACACTGTTTGCATTTTACTTCTTTTGCTTGCATTTCATCTCCCTAGCACATTGCCTACACACTTTGTCCTAGCATACCCTTATCCATAGCACTCTTGAACATGGTGGAATGATAGTCGATCTAGTACCGATGATCGATGTTGGTGCCATATCTACTATGGTGTTTTTTAATTCTTTGTTAATGTCTCTTAGGCCACTCCTCCAGACATCAACAAAGTGGGGCCATTGAAACACCAAAAATTTTGGGTCTTGGCACCTCGACTACAAATTTAGCTAAGTGTCAAAATGGTGGAACTTTGCCCAAATTTTTCTAAGTGTTGAGTGTAGTCAGCTCCAACTACTATATTTGCAAATTTTTTTTAAGTGTTAGAATGATGACACTTTTTACAAATTTATCTAAGTGTCAAAACTTGGCAAATTTTTCTAAGTGTTGGTGCTATGATCCCCAACGTAGCTAGCATAACATGCATCAAGGCTTGTTTTGCAAAATTTTCTAAGTGTCAACAGTAGTTGCATGAGAATTTTTCTAAGTGTTCTGCTATGCTCTCACTTTGCCTACTACACTCTAGAGTGTAGCTAGTGTAGCACACTTTTTAGTGGCTAGTGTAGCTAGTGTCAAGTAAAAAGCTGTCAAGCTAGCTTAGTATGGAAGAGGCATTTGGTAGAATTTCTAACTCCTGAGGCTACCCCTCCTGCTATGCTCTAGAGCATAGCCAGTGTAGAAAAAACAAGGATTATAGTCTTCACCAAATTCTTTTAAGTGCCCATGCAATGCCCTATCCTTGGGAAGTGTCTTGTGTCCTGCACGTAACATAGGATGAGTGTAGCAGCTAGCATCCCATGTCCCATGTGTAACATGGGATGAGTGTAGTAGCTAGTGTCCCATGTCCCACGTGTAACATGGGATAAGCATAGTAGCCAGTGTCCTGTGTCCTACACATAACACGGGATGAGTGTAGTGGCCAAAGTTAGAAAATTTTTGAACCTTTTCTGGTCACCTTCAGACTTAGAAAATTTTCTAAATTTTTCTTGTGGTCCCACCTACCACACTACCATGTGGCACCTGATTCACATTTTCAGCTAACCCTAGCCCTATAAATACCCCTACGCCCCAATGTTTTAGGGGGTTGGCTTCCATTTTGCATTGATTGGTAGTTGGCACTTGGCATTTTGGCATCTTGGCACTTAGCTCCATGGGCGAACAAGACCCAGAGCACACCACACTAGTAGACAGGAATCCTTGCACTGCATAGTACACCACAGCCCCATTGCAACCCTGTAGAACACTACACAGTACACTGCAGCGGCCAACCCGATAGGCATAGTTCATCACGGTAAGTGCCAAACTTTATAGCTCAACACCATGAAGATTGTGACTACACTTCCACTACACCTATTATACACTATGTACCTTCTAAGACCCTTTTGGAGTTAACTACACTCCCATTTGGGGTGGTGTTCCATTTCTCTCTTTTATTTCTAGCATTTTCTTGCATTTTTCTTGAATCTTTTTGCATTTTTCACATGTTGTCATGCTGTACTACACTTGGGTAGTAGTCTCTATAGCTTGATGCCCTTGTTTTGATCAAAACCTTGGGCTATGCTTGCCCTTATTTTGTGGCTATGCTCTACCCTTATCACCATTTCGTGTTATTTGCACTTGCATTTTGGCTAACCATGCCACCCCCAGTTGCACCCACCACCCTAGTTGCAACTAGCAAAGTACCTATTCGATCAACAAGATTGTTTAGGGTGATCTGCCTTTGTTTCTAGCTAGGTCCTCATGTGGAGGCAGGGTTAAGGTTGTGAGTTTGTTCACCCCTTGGTGATTCTAGCCACCAGCATTTTTAGTTGTTACACCTTCTAGAGGCCTCCGAGTTCATCGTCCAACCTCACCAAACCCTGGCTAGAGCTCTTGGTAGCACCAATACTTGCTGAAAAGCACCCAACTATGGCAAGAATCAAGCCGTCTCATCAACTACACTGAGAGAAGTGAGGGACTACGTTAGGCTAGCATAGTCTTAACTATTTCCTAACATAGTTCAACATCATGTCTTACCTTCTTGAAGTTCCAAGTAGTTCATCCAATTCATTTAACTCTTAGTTGACCTTGAATCGATACACCATTTTCCTAAACCCTAGTTTGTGCCTTTGACAAGCTTGAAGCATGATTGATTATAGTAAATGATGCCAATTTTTTCCTTTCCCTTATGACTATGCTAGGGAAACTAGGGACTATGGTAGGCTAGTGTAGTCTTAGTCCAAGTTGAATGTAGTCCCCTTGAAAATCATCAAAAAATCTCCAACAACCATGAAACTTGACTCTAGCAAGCTCTAAAACCCTATGTTGGACCAATATGGCCATGAAATCTACTTTTTGCTCATAATTTGATACTTTTCACCATTACTACATTGGAAGAAGAGGAGGACTATTATGGGTTAGTGTAGTCCTTACGTAAGCCTAGCGTAGTCCCCATAGAATTGACAAAGTTGACTAGGAAGTATACAAATTGATAGGTGGAAAACCCTAAAACTCCATCCAAGGTTGCTTAGTCACTAATCCTCTAGTTTTCCATCTCTTTAGGTCACTTTAGCTCTAACTACACTAAATGGAACTTGGGACTATGCTAGGCTAGCGTAGTCCCATCCAGAGCCTAGCGTAGTCCTCCAAAAATTAACTAAAACTTATCAAAAATGACTTAAAACTACATTTGGTCAACCATAAAACCTTGTCCAAGCCTATTTGGTGAAATGTCATTTTCACCATTTTTGAGGATCTCAAATGGGACTGGACTGGAGGGATGAGAGGAATACATTGGACTAGTATAGTCCTTGTCCAAGTACAGTGTAGCCCTTAAAAATGGTTCAAACATTATCCCCAATAACCTAGAACTATTGTCGATAAACCTTGGAAGCCTGCCCAAACTTGTATGTCCTTGAAACTAGTATTTGTTTCATGATTTTGAACACCATCACCTTGACTACATTGAAGCAAGGCTAGGGCTACACTAGGCTATTGTAGTCCCTCTTTAGGCCTAGTGTAGTTCCCCAAAAATTATTCAGAATTACTCAAAGTGACCTAAGTTTACCAACCAATTAACCCTAGCACCTTGTTGAAAGCCTTTGTTGACCATGGAAACAACTTTTGACCATCCAAACCTTGACTACACTAACAAGTAGATGGGACTGCTCTAGTCCAATGTAGTCCCATCCCAAGCCCAACATAGTCCCCATCATAAACTCCACAATAGTCCAAAAATCACTTAGAAAATACCTCTATTAATTATAGGACCTTACTGTGACACATTGAGATCACTAGACCTTGCATTTGAGTCAAAATTCATTATTTTTGGGCTCTTAATCCTTGAATATGCTAAGGAGAGACTAGGACTACATTGAGCTAGTGTACTCCCTCTCAAACCCTAGTGTAGTCCATACCAAGTTGCTAGAAAGACACAAAATCCACTGTTGACAAATCGTAGAGCATTACTAGAGCCTGTCTCCTCATGAAATGCATTGGTTTGGTCAATTTTGAGTATGGAAGCCATGGTTATACTAAGGGATGCTGGGACTACTCTAGACTAGCATAGCCCCCCTCTAGGGTCAGTGTAGTCCCCATAAACTTATCCAAGAATTGAAAAAAAAATCATTCAAGATCCACTTTTAGGAGTCTTGGGGCCCATTGGAGTCAAATTTAGCCATGAAACTTAGTTGTTCAACCTTTCCAATGTTACTATGTTGAAGGGAGGATTGAGGCTATGCTGGGCTAGTGTAGTTCCTACCCAATCCTAGCATAGTCCACTTGGAAATGGTTAAAACATCTCCAAAGCTACCTAAATTGACTCTTGGAAAGACCAAGAACCTTGTTGGAACATGCCTAAATCCTAAAACCTTGGGAAATGAGCCAAAGTTCATTCTTTTTCCATTTTTTCTCATATAGAATCCTTGACTATGTTGGGAATTGCATACCCATCATAGTCCCATGGTATTTTAGGATTTAAGGCCTAAACAAGCATGAAAAATGGAAATTTTTGCATGAAAACCCTAGCCAACAACACTAGTGACCTCAGAAGCCCATTAGAATAGTTGATTGAGCTCTAAAACTTACCAAAGTTTAGTTTCCACTTCTAACTATGCTAAGGAAGCTAAGGACTATGTTGGTCTAGCATTGTCCCACTTGGGAGGGAAAATGTGACAATGAAGACTAATAGTAAGTAGCTTAGAATGATCCAAAATTGATCCAAAATGAGAAAAAATGGGAATTTTCAAAGCTTAGTCATTTCTTATGACAACACTAAGGCTTGGTAGCTCAGTGTAGTCACCCCTAGAACTAAGATTTTCAACCCTTTTGAGAAGCCAAAATGGTGCCAAAACTTTCCAGTCTTTAATACCTACCCCTTGTGCTAGCTGTCTAGACCACTGAAAGCCCAAAATTGATCATACTAAGCCTTGGAAAGTGCACCTAAAGGTCAACTATGATGGAGGAAGGTAGGACTAGGCTAGGCTAGTGTAGTCCCCAATAGGGCCCATTGTAGTGACAACAAAAGTGCCATTTTGTGCTTCAAAATTTCTCCAAAATAACCCTCTCATGTGCCCAAGCTCTCCTAGTAACTATGTAACCCCATATCATGGCTCACTAAGGCCTAGAAACTGGTAATATCTAACCTTGTTTGACCACCATAAGCCAATTTTGCCATATGTATCCCATTTTCATAGATTTGACCTTGTTTTGGCCTTGTTTTGCATTATTGACCTTCTTTCTCATCAAATTGACTTTATATTACCTCTATATAACTTCTGGTTTTATCATGTTTACCTTGTTTCCTCTCTTATGGCCTTTGATTAACCTTATATGACATTTGTTTAATCCTTTTGGTCATTATTTATCTATTATGACATTAGTTAAGCTTGTTTTCTTTTTTATTTGTTATTGGAATGACATATGTTTACATGCTTATGAAAGTATCTTATATCATTTTTACCCTTATGGGTGATATGAAAGATTGAAGAATGAACATATAGAAGCAAATTGCCTTACCTTTGAGCTTGAGTGGGCCTCATGGTGACATTGAGTGATGCATCGATCTTGATTATCTAGACCTTGAGCTTGAGAGTCTTGACAACCACATAACCTTAATAAAAAAACCTAGAGAATGACTTGAAAACCTAGCTAAAACCCTTGACCTTGAGGCTAGTGACATAATTGAAGACTCTCTAGCTTAGGTTCCTATTACAACACATAGTGGTGAGGACAAAACCCTTAAACGAAGTTCCTCACTAAAACTTCAATAGGCTCAAGACATCACCAAGGTCCTATAGGATAACATTAAGGCCTTTGGCTGGTCATGCAAGGATATGCTAGGTTTAGACCCATGTCTAGTGCAACACAACATCATACTTGATTCAAGCATTAGACCAATTAAGTAGAAAGTGAGTAAGATCAAACTTGATTTGGCCCTGGCAGTTCATGATGAGATCACAAAGCTATACTAATATGGTTTCATTAGGGCTATTGACTACATAGAATGGATCTCCAACATTGTGTTAGTCCCTAAGAAAAATGGGAGTATCCATATTTGCATTGACTTCTGAGACCTAAATAATGCAACCATTAAGGATGACTTTTCTTTTTTTATCATTGATCAACTCATTGATACCACAAGTAGGCATGCCTTCTTATCCTTTATGGATGGGTTCTCAAGATATAACCAAACTAGAGTCACCATGGAACACAAACTTAGCATGATCTTCATGACCCCTTGGGGTACCGTTTGCTATAGTATGATGCCTTTTGGCCTTAAGAATGCCAAAGCAACCAATCAAAGAGCTATGACATATATCTTTAGTGACTGCATGTTAGGATTGATCAATGATTACATAGATGATATAGCTATTAAGTTCAAAATGGTGAATGACCATGCTAATGAACTAGATCTTGTGCTTAAATAGTGCCTTAAGTATGGACTTAGACTTAATCCTAAAAAATGTATCTTCGGTATCAAATTTGGTAAGATGCTTGGCTTTGTAGTATCTAAGGTAGGGATTTGTGTTGACCCTAATAAGGTTAAGGCCATATCTAGATTAGTAGCATTTACCAACCTTAAGGAGCTTCAAGAATTGCAAGGTATATTATAGTTTATTTGTAGGTTTATTGCTAGGCTTATAGATAAGTTACAACCCATGCAACACTTGCTTAAGAATTGGGTTCATTAGGAGTGGACTGCTCAATGCTAGGAAGCCTTTGAAAACCTTAAGCAAGAATTGGCACAACTGTTGAGAGTATATCCACCGCAATTGGGTAAATTGTTTTACATCTACCTTACCATCTTTGACATGTCCACTACTTCTCTACTCTATCAAAAATTTTATGATGAAGTAGAAATGCTAGTATACCATCTCAGCCATGCATTAGTGGCCCATGAGACATGATATATCAAAGTAGAGAAGTATTGTTTAGTACTAGTCTTCTCATTAAATAAGTGGAGATACTACGTCTTCAGAAGCCATGTTAATGTCATTTGCAAAGACAAAAAACTTAGAGCTATAATGACTAATATTTATGAGAGTAGCCATATGGCCTAATGAAAATCCATAATAGTAGAATTTGACCTTCCTTACATCTCTCAACCCTCAACAAAAGGTTAAGCTATAGCTGTACAACTTATTGTTTCACTTATTGATGACTAAGTAACTATAGACCCTGAGTTTTTCAATAACATGTTAATACCATTATCCATGTGCTCGAGGATTATGAGGTGATCATGCACTTTAACAAAGCTTTAATTGCCCATGGGGCTAGTGCTACTACCATCATAACATTTCCATTTGGTGAAATCCGATCCTTTGCCTATCATTTTGAGTTTCCATGCACCAACAACATAGTAGAGTACAAGGGTTTGATTAGGGGGATGATGATAGCATGTGACCTAGGAATTAAATTTTTGATAATCAAAGGTAATTCTCAACTAGTGGTCAACCAAGTAACCAAGGCTTATGCATGCAAAGCCAAACATTTAAAACCTTACTATGACTTGGGGAAATAACTGTTACAACAATTTACAGATGTTTATATTTAATATATACCACAAAATAAAAATGCTATAGTTGATGCCATCATGGCGCTAGGCCTCAATGTTATGCTAGATATGTTTAGCAAGTTTTCCACCTTAAATGTGTACTATGCTATACCCATCACACAAAGTGCTGAGTATACCTTTGTCATTGTAGTTCATATTTCTCCTGTAAAGGAGTGGTATGATGATATTAAATTTTATCTTATGCATGGTGAATCTTCACAAGGCCTAATTTCTACTCAAAAGGATCTTGTACATAAATGATCAAAACAATATGTCATTGTAGATGATAACACATTGTTTTAACGATCCTGTGATGGCATATTGCTGAAGTGCTTGGGTAGAGCTGAAGCTGGAATAATCCTAGAGTAGGTTCATGAGGATGTTTATGGTGGACATGTAGGACCTAGAGGCATGACCACCAAAATTAGATGGTTAGGTTATTATTGGTCCTATATGGAAAATGATTGCCTATAGAAGGTCAAGACTTGTGACACATGCCAATGACATAGCAACCTCATACACGTACCACTAACTGAGTTACATACTACATAGATCACTTGGCCATTCCAATGGTGGGGGCTAGATATCCTTGAACTTATAATGCTTAAGTCTTATATAGGGAATAACTTCATCATTATTGCAACTAAATACTTTCCTAAGTGGGTTGAAGCTATTTCCCTGAGGAAAACTACATATAAACAAGTTTGTAGATTCATCCTGGATAACATAGTGGACCATTTTGGTATACCTATGACCATAGCCATAGAAAATGGACCATAGTTTAGTAGCCAAAAAATGGAAAATTTCTATCATGACCTAGGCATTAAATTTATATCACCTTATTACCCTCAAGCTAATGGATAAGCTGAAGCAAGCAATAAGGCCATCATCAACTTGCTTAAGAAGGTGCTCAATAACAATAGGTACAAATCACTTGAATGGCTTGTTCATGCACTATGGGCCTATAGAATGATATACCATACTTTGAGAGGCATGATTCCTTATAGCCTTGTTTATGGTTTTAAAGTTGTTTTACCTCTTGAATTGCAAGTACTATCGCTCCGAGTGGCATTATCCAACTTCATCAATGATGAGTAGAGTAAGGAGTTATGGATCATGGACCTAGACTTGGTGGAGGAGTAGCATGTGTGAACACTTGCTTACATAAAGTGATACCAATAGAGGCATAAATGGCAACACCATCATAACCTAGGCAAGTAGAAGCTCAAGGAAGAAAACCTAGTCCTTAAGGCCATTCATGAGCATGTAGACAAATTCTTAGCTAACTGGGAAGGACCTTTTTTAATCACTAAGGCCTATGGCAACAAGGCCTATCAAATAGTAGACATGGATGGGAATGAGCTAGCCAATCTAGTTAATCATTCCTATCTCAAACCATACTAAATGTAGCCTATAGTAGCCATGATAATAACAACCATCAACAAGTGAGCCTGATCTCTATCGTCCACTATGACCCTAAACTCGCATTGTGGCTTATAGAGGTCTTAAACCAACAATGTAGCCTATGAGGGCCTTTAATTGGAAACACGTGACTTTCGATGGCCAAATTTGCTAAGCCATCCTTCATGGCCTGATGTATTCTATTGTAACTACATGATTTCTCTCTTTGGTTTTTTGAATTTCTTGGAGTTGTGTTTGTAGGATGAAGCCTAGAGCCATGACAAGAGTGTAACTTATCACAGAAACAAGTCACCACATAACATCAATGCATAAGATTTGATGAATTTGTCCAAGAATGCTTGTTCTACATCATTTGCTTTAAGCCCAATCCTATAGCTTGAATATAATATTGTTATACCTTAAGTAGCAATGTTGAGCTATGATCTACATCCAAGTCCACTTGAATGTAACACATCTCATTCAGTGGGAAAATGCTAAGCCCATCAAGTGTAACATACCTTGTTTTATGTGAAAATCTCAAGTTCACTTGAATGTAACAAATGTCATTTAGTGGGAAAACACTAAGACCATCGAGTATAATATACCTCATTCAATCAAAAAATTCCCCAAGTTGACTTGAATGTAATGCATCTCATCTAGTGGGAAAATGCTAAGTTCATTGAGCGTAATGCACCTTGTTCAATGGAAAAATCCCAACTTCATTGAGTGTTAAACAACTCACTCAATTGGGAAACGACATCAAAATCAGCCTTGGCAAAGAGCAGATTTCCTTGAAGTGAAGTGTTGGTTCCTCAAATGCATCTATCAAGTGAACCACACTTCTAAATGCAAAGTGCATAGCCTAAATTGTTTGACCAATATTTTTTAGTCTTCGTGACCATTTCTTCATGATGTCATTACTATTTCATCATCATAGCCTTACTCCATCATCATGAGCACTCTTAAGCATGGTTCAATACTACTAAGTCAAGTGTAGAGGAGAAACATTGGTGATGGACCTGTAGTGATATTTTGTATTCTTTGTCGATGTATCTTGGGTCAATCCTCTAGACATCAACAAAGAGGGACCAATGAAGCATCAACAAAATACATGCTGCAAATCCCACTTTTTAGCTTGAGGAAAAGTTCCATTGGAAATGTTAGATATGTAGTACATGAATCACAATCTTTCATATTTCAACTTTTTGTTGCTAAAAAATTCTTTAAAAGTTATTGCCTCATTTTCCAACTTGAAATAGGTACCCCATGTCCATGTTTGGGCTTTGGAATGCCAAAAACACCTTTGAAACGGCTAAAATGACATTTTCATGAGTTTTTGTAGGGGTATCACCCCAACTACAATGGAGCCATTTTTAGTAGGCTCAGTTACAATATTCATAGTAGCCACAGTAGCTATAGTAACCAACGTAGTCATCACAAAGACCTAGTAGGAGTGCAACATTTAAATTTTTGGGATGGATATGTCTCCAACAATAGCTAGCGCATGCATCTCAGGTCAACAATAGCTAGGCAATAGTCCTCACTAGGCATGATACTTCTCAAAGAGTTCCACCATTTCTATAGTTTTCATCCATCTTTCCATTTTCCATTTCCAAAGCCTTTAGTGTAGTCATAAAAGTCTATTTACTATGTATAGCAAATGGATGGGTTTTATGTATGTAGTCCATTCTAGACTTGCTAAAAATATGAACTACTTTGATAGTAGTAATTAACTACACTAATAGTAGTTGGTTGACTATGCTGAGTAGTAGTCAATTGACTACATTGGTAGTAGTTAGCTAACTACATTGAGCAGTAGTTAGCTAAATACATTGAGCATTAGTTGGCTGACTATGCTGGCAGTAGTTGGTTGACTACTAAGCAGTAGTTGCTTGACTATGTTAACAGTAGTTGGCTGACTACCCTAGTAGTAGGTGGCTAACTACATTGGTAGTAGTAGTTGTTACAACCCACAATCAGTGCTAATTTATCAATAATCAATTGTAATTAATGATAGGTCCAAAAATGGTAACCCTAACTTATTAAATATGAATGTTAATATCATTTCCAAGTTCCCAACTTCTACCATTTTTTGCATTCACATCTATTCAAAATTTTGGTGCTTTGAGAACTTTGGCACTTTGGCATTTCAAAACCATTTTGCAGCAACACCATTTTCCATTTTCATGGCCATGTCCATTACCCATCAAATCCATTTGCAATTCAACTACATTTTGAGTAGCAGAAACTAGCACTACGTTGGGTGCAAACATCCCCACGTAATTATCATTACTATTGAAAGTGTAGATCCTATCCCATTTTCAACTCCATTGGTAGCCACCAAGACCCATTGTAGTAATCACATCCTCACTTGGTAGTGCCATTTGGTGGTAGAAACTGGGACTATGCTAGGCATAGAGATTCCCATGTAGTTTTCATTACTCCAAATGTATAATGCCAATCCCATTCCCATGCAATAGATTTGGTGAGATCCACCACCATTGGTGGAACATAATGTGACTCCCATCATCCATAAACAACTCAAACTAGAGACATCATTGGTGTTAGCTGAACCTCCCCCATGCCTTCCACCACAAAGCCAAGATTAGACTTGAGTGGGTACCCCATTTCTATCGATGTAGAACAAACAAGAAAAAGCAAGAGAGGTTAATTCTATACCCCCTATAAAGGCTACACATAAAAGTGAAGCGCACTCTAAGAAACTTCCATGTGTTGGTGGAATGCACAAAAAAATGATAAACCAAAATAGCCTCATCCTGCTAAAGAGGATCCAACACTTATTTTGGGACTTGACTTCTCTCAATCTTAGGAATAGGTCCCACAAATAAATCCTATGTATCTTACAATTTCCTCCCCTAAAGTGAAACGTCCTTCTCCATCGCTAATACACGTAGGTAATGCGCAATAGCTTCCTTCATAAGATCAATGTGCACTCTTCTAAATAGTGTGATATCTCCCTACCAATAGAAGGGCTTATCTTCATGGTTAAGGATCCCCTACAACAAATGCTACATGTCAACCCACCCAACTTTGGAAGTCATACTTCAAAGAACCAGGGTTTCCTAGTATTTCATGCATGAGGGCTCATAAGTGGGAGTCACACCCATAGCCAAATGCGCTCTCCTCCAAAGCCTAACTCTAACCATCATGACCTATGCCAATGATGGTCATTGCATGTCCTTGAAAATTTGGTAATTCTATGTCTACCAGATGACTAACAAGATCATCATTGCCAAAGAGTCACCATTAAACTAAGCGTTTGGGGAAAGATTCATAGCCTTCCACACCCTCCTTAGGGAAAAGTTGCCATCATCAAAGAGGTTGTGGATTTGGATACAGACAATGATAGTGGATGCGAGATATGCTAATATGACCATCCTAAGGGATGTTGCCCTGTAATATCACATCTACAGGAGTCTGGGGTGTATGCACTCAATCCACGATTGAACAGAAGGCAAACACCCTGAAGGTTACGTTATACCCAAGGTAATCCAAGGTAGTTTTACCAACCCTTAATGTATTATCCAAGTGGAACTCCACCACAACCAACTGAGCAGTATCAACAGTGGCAACACCAGCAATCATGGGGAATGCCACCACCACGGCAACAATATCCTTACTGAAAATTCTTAAAATATGGGTCTATAAAGAAATCTTTGGAAGATGAACCTAACTTGAAAAAGATGTTTTCATCAATTCAGTATGCAATTCCATTAGCCAGTGCATATTCTGCTCACTTTGAATCTTCAGTAGATAAATCAGATTCTAAAACTTAGGAACAGATGATGTTGATGGATNACATGTTCGTTATTACAACATGCCCTTTTGGGTCTCAATTACAATTACTTTTTTAGGTCTTGTTAAGATAACAATGATACTTGTTATGAAGAGACATAATCTTCATTAGGCAACAACATCATTTGGGAATGGGGATGTGACAATCTACCCCCCTTAGCTTTCATTCATCCTCAAATGAGTCCACATTATCTATCTTTTTCCAACTCGAATGCTTTCTTTCATGATCCAGTGCTTCAATAATTTGATTTCTCCTTTGAACTTGAAGATGTTTCTTGCTTATTTTGTAAAAAAAATATATGTGAGAAAAATATATGGAAAATTAAATATTAGTTTATTGATACTTACTTCATTTTCTAAGATAATGATAGGAAGTGAAAAGTTCTACCAATTACCAATCACAAGTCCTAACTAGGGTCACATAATGTGCAACTCATATTTGGTTATCCAAGTGAAGGTAGGGTAAATTGTTTATTCCCAACTTGCATTACCTTAGATATTTTATTAATCTAATTGAAATATTATTTAAACAATAAATAAAATAATAATATCATCNCCATTCCCAAATGATGTTGTTGCCTAATGAAGATTATGTCTCTTCATAACAAGTATCATTGTTATCTTAACAAGACCTAAAAAAGTAATTGTAATTGAGACCCAAAAGGGCATGTTGTAATAACGAACATGTATTTTGAGGTAACCTTTGGGGTTTTGACCAAATTCATTTATACCTAAGGTTAGAGGTTTTGCTAGGCATGGAGTGGTGAAGTTGGTACGTGCAAGTTAGAAGAAATCAGGTGAAGCAAGATCAGAAGTGGACTAGCCATCCCTTCTAGCTAAGTTATAGGCCTAATTGTGGTGGCAATGCTGGATTGTATCTAAGGGATAAATACCAAAGGAAGAAAACCCCAAGGAACACTCTTGGAGCATAATCCATATCAATAAAGCATTCTTTTCATTGTTGATGAGCTACGATATTGTGTACGCGATATCGCGTCCCACCGCAAGTTCTATAAATAAGAGGCGACCTTCCTTTGTTTCTACATCTAGATCAAGACCCTTGGCCAAACTATAGTAGTTTTACCATTCTAGAGTTAGAATAATTTCCATGTGCAAAATAATTTCCATGTGCCCGCAGTAGGAGTCTCAAAGTGAATGGATCTTTATTCGAGGAAATTGTACCTAAGCACACATTTGTGTACAGCAATAAAGACGAACTTTCTGATAAACCTTGCAGCATGTGGACTAAGCTAAATAGGATTAATTATTGTTAAATATTTAAATGCTTTCTTAGATAATTAATCTCTCTCAACCCTCAACTCTCCTAGTTAAGTGCATTCAGTACGACTGCTTCGAGCATGTGTGTAATGCTTGGTAACCCAGTAACGAGTAGCGTTTGGTAATCCTAGTAGCGTTGCATTGGTTCAGGGGGTGTACGGCAAGTGGGAACGGATACTGATGCTAGGATGATTAGAACTTAGTTAGTGAATAGTTAGAGAAAGTTAGTCAATTAGTTCTCTTCACCCTTCCCTCTTAGCATAGGCGTTAAAAAGATAAAAGACATAAAAATCACATACATCAAGCTTACTTAACCATACAACCATGACAATACAAGTAAGTTTGGGAAGACAGTGATTGATTAACCTTAAGTGTTCCATTAGGGTGCATAAGCACTTAGTCCTTGGAGTTTGACCGGATCGCACGTGAGACGCTCGTATTTGTATGGTTGAGTGTAGGGGTACCTCGCCATTCATCATTGGCACCATTACCGAGGACTTAGTTATTTGTGCGCTACGTAGAACATAGGAAATCATCCACATCGTTGGGAAGCTAGAATGAACCCTTAGGGTTGATTAGAAGAAAGAAAAATTAAACAATGGTCAATAGCACACAGAACAAGAAACAATGTCTTCTTCTTCGCACAAAAGCACTTCACCACCTAGGGATCACACAAGAGACAGTCGGTGGCACAACACACGTAACCCAAAACCGCCAGTTCCTCAATAGTTCTGAGTGGTATATATTCATCATAATGAATATGTACCGAACTTTACCTTTATCCTCCATCAAGATGAGCAACTGCATTGGAGAGACTTGGAGGGTAACATAGTGTTGCCTCCAGACTGAGGGATCCCCAACATGCTCCTTTGTGCTCTTGCACGAATAGGCATGTCAAAGTTGTATGCAGAATACGTTGCATGCAAGCAGCAAGCAAGGGACTACCATCCCATAGAAGTGCAATGTCAACGGGACTTGCAATAGAAGAGATATTATACATCATTGAAGGGCAAAGGACTCCATAACGCTCCATCCATCTTAAGCGAAATTGAGGGTGGTGAACCTGTTTCAATAGGTTCTCCAAAAAATGATGTTCCCCATCCTAACGATGGTGAGGAGGTGGGGTATCAGAACCTTCACTCCATGTTTCACAACCATGATTCTAATCCCCATGAACACCAAGTGTTCAATGAGGGAACAAAAACACATGAGAAGGGTGGGTAGTCTGATTGTCATCACGATCAAGGCTAAAACCACCGAAGAGAAGGTAGGGAACATTGTCATGGCGATGGTTCTCCTTCCTCTTTACCTTCATCATCTCATTCACCCTCTCCTTCTATATCAGGACGCAACCACAAGGAACCTAACTGTGAGGATAAGGGTAAACAAAGTGAGCAACCTCAACGAGAGAGTCGAGAACAAGGACAAGGGCATTCTAGAGAATCACGGCATGGAAGAAGGGAAAGTAGGGAACCACATAGATATCACAGATGCCATGAAAGAAATGACCATGAAGAACCCCTACTTGCAACCTGAAGCATGTTAGACATCACAAAGGTCGTTAGAATACCTACAAGGAACCAAAAAGATAGTAGGATCAAGAGACTAGACATGAATAATATCCCACGATTTGAGGGGGGATACAACGTTGATCCTTAGAACCACTTACAAGCATTTCATGATGCCTGTGCCTTGTAGAACATTGAAAATGAGTGGCAAAAGTTAAAGTTATTCCCAAGGACACTGATAAAAGAAGCAGAAAGCTAGTACCGATCCTTAGAACTGGAATCCATTCAAAGGTGGAGTACGATGCTAGAATTGTTTAACGATAAATATCAAATGTACTCCCAGGTGTCCAACCTGTGAAAGAAAATCCAAGTATGGAAGCATGGTAATCATGAACCCTTGGATGCTACCATGGGTCGATATTATGCACTGCTACATCGTTGCCCAGGCCATGGTTACACACAATGGGATCAACTATGCCATCTCGTAGATGGGCTTAGGTATGAAACCAGGAGAACCCTTGGAACATATGCCCAAGGGAGATTATTAGAGCTTAGGTCCCATGAGGTTCATAGATTTTTGGAGCAAGTAGGTAAGGAAGAAGGGGAGCTATGTAAGAGAGAAAGTGTGAAAGAGTACAACCACTATCATTCCCTCCGAAAAAGGGGAGTGAGATTCTGTGAGGAGGAGGAAGAGTCACCACTTGAGGAGTTGGTGAATAGAAAAATATTGTCGCTTCAAAAATTAACAATAGAAGTGTTAGCTAAGGTAGATCAAATGTGGGAGTCCTTAGATAGTAGATTTGAAATTGTCCTTAAAATCATAGAGGAGTCTAAGGAGCGAAGTAGTGACTATGATAAAAAGAAAAAGAGAGATTTGGACCATGCACGTAACAAAGGTAAGGGCAAAATGGCTATCATCGAAGAGGTTGTGGATTCTGATTCAGACAATGATGGTGGATGTGAGATATGTCAGTATGATCATCCTAAGGGATGTTTTCTAGTAATCTCACATTTGCAAGAGTATGGGGTGTATGCACTTAACCCACGACTTAACAAATGGAAAGCACCTCGAAGGTTACCTTATCCCCAAGGTAACCCAAGGTAAGTCCACCAACCCTTAACATATTATCCAAGTGGAACTCCTCCACAACCTATTGAGCAACACTAGCAGTGGCAATACTCACAGTCATGGGGGATGCCATTGCCCAGGCAACAATACCCTTACCAGCAACTGGATCCATATGACTACTACATGCAGCAGCCAGTCTCTCCAAGTGACTCTGTCGATCACGTGACCCCACAATGTCACTATCAAGCTTGGGAGTATGATAGGACTCCTTCTCTTAGGGGAGACACACCACATGCATACCATCCTCCAAATCCATCCGCAACTCTTACGCCGATAGCTCCACTACCACTCGCTCTAGCAATGCAAGGGGAACTCCCCACTCAACCACAGCAACGTAATGCTATGAGAGCTATAAATCTCCAACCTGCTACTGGTTCTAACAATCATACAAAGAGAAGACCTTTCTTCAGAACCAACATTCTAATTAAGCTCTCACAACTAGAAGCGATTGAACCTCTAAATGCCTCTCCATCAAATAAGGCTTCGGAGCTCCCTTCAAATCAAAAACAGAGCTCAACACATACAATTATGTTAACACATACTGTCATAGACTGGATCAAGGAGGGCCACCTTCCCAAGAAATTCTCTGACCCAAAAAGTCCCTTAATCCATTTCCAAGTCACTGGAAATGAACCTCATAAAGGTCTTCTAGACTCAG
This sequence comes from Gnetum montanum, assembly GCA_015680685.1. NCBI lineage: Eukaryota > Viridiplantae > Streptophyta > Gnetopsida > Gnetales > Gnetaceae > Gnetum > Gnetum montanum. Next base: position 37,477 of record MNCI01008331.1, on the reverse strand, counting down.
GTTCCGAAGTTTAATTAATATCCCAAGAAATGTATAAAGCCTGGAACCTACCTCCACTAAAGAAGAGCAATATTCGCTTAGAGCTGGCTGACTAGTCTATCACCATTCCTTTGGGATTGGTTGAGGACATTGTCACCACTGTGTGTGGTTGGTCATACACAGTTGATTTCCTAGTGATCCAAGTAAACAATGACAAAGGGGACTTCCCAATAATAATGGGAAGGGCATGGCTAAGTTCCATAAATGCATGCCTAGGAATCCATGATCTTTTCCTAGAAATATATAAGGAAAAAAATTATGGGAAGATTGAGAAGAAGAAGGTTCCATGCATCACATATAGTGATACAGAGGGTGATGGCATACAGGAATGTTCAGCATTTGCTACATGCAACTGGTGTGCCCAGGAGATTAACATACAAAAGTGCCTATATGTAGCAACCACACAACAAAAAGACACCTTGTGGTTGATAGCTGATCCAAAGAGCAACTTACCAACATGCATGGAGCTAACTGGGGGAACAACTTGTGCTCACGTCGAAAGCATAGATACACTGGAGCAAGAGCGTCGCCAACTTCGAATCCTTAACCTAAAAACATCAATTAGAAGATGTTGGACACTTTTAAAAAATTTAAATAAGTGCTCATTATTTTGGATCTCTTCCTTTCAATTTAGTCATGGGGGAGATGGCTACCTATGCTGATCAATCGAGGCCCCCAGTTCCTCTTTAAGTTTTTTTTACACATTTTTGTTTTACAAATATCTTTAACTTTTTAACTTTTTTGTTTTACAACATCATTTATACTTTTTCTTTTATTTGTGTGTGTGTGTTATCCATTGTGTTAAGTTTTCTACCTAATAAGTGCTTCTGATGATGGTATGAATTGTATTCTCTTGGTTGCTAATGTTTGGTTTTTACCTTTAAGTTATGATGTTGATACTAAGGTACGGTTCTTTTGATATAACAAGAAATGAGTTCACATAATTCACTCATCCACAAATTTCTATGGTTTCTCTTGGCTTGGAACTGCAAAGTTCCTTTCTAAATAATAAGAACTATTAAGGAATCAGTGATTGGGCATTTCTCAAACTAAGGAAGGACTCAAGGATTAAAAAGGGTGTGACTTCAAGGGGACTTGATGCATTTGTGTTGGCCATTCTCTTGAGTGCTTGGATGTTTTCTTCTTGAGTTTTCTTACCGTTCTAACATTACCCCATTATCGAGAAGCTGAGCAAATAAAAATAATAAGTCTTTGCATGGTGTGGTTCTCACATAAAAAAAATAGTGAGGATTCAAAGCGCACCCCTTAGAAAAAATAATCACTTGGGCTACAAGCACTAGTTATGAGACTAAACAAACATGTTCCCTCTAACTAAGGCCCTTTCTCGCTTCCTACGTTCTCCTTTTTTGTTTCGTTGGAATGGTGGTGACTCTTTGACGGAGACATTCATGTTACTTCAGGGGGATGGATTGGTTGAATATATTAATACAAAGTCACTGGATATGGTTTGTTTGAGGTTGGATTTGGAATGAGATCTACCAAGTCACATTAAACATTAACACACAAGGGGTTGTACATCACCTTGTTCTTGAGACTCCATTCCATCCTCTTCTTTCCATCATTCTTCCTCCATTATTCACTCCATTGCCAGTTGTATCAGTAGTCTATATTTTGGTTCATGCATTGTTTCCTTTTTGGTAAATTCTTGTGGTTAAGACTTTAACTCTTGCTTCCAAATGACATTTCCAGAGCCTACGGACTCTCTGAATGTGGGAATGACAGGGCATTAAAGGCATGAGCCTACTTTGGGGAGGGCCCCCTAGCATTCCTATTTGGTGCATCAGTTAATTTCTTTCCCTTAAACATTTTCACAATCAAATTCTATTTTGTTTATTTCCATTTCTGACATCCATTTCATTGGTGTTACAGTTGTTCCTTTTTCTCCATCTTTCTTATTCCTTATCTTTTTCCATTCTCTTGCTATTGAAGGTTCGCTCTTAGTCATGGGGGGCTTGATCCAATTTTTTCAATTTTCTCCTAACCCCTACACCTTTGGTAGTCACTAGTTTTACATCCCCAGAATCTGCATCAGCCATATCACAGCTTAGCCAATGGACCTTACACCGAAGCAAGGTATCAACTGCATTGTGATTCATTTATCCTTGCTAATATAAGACTGTGTTGTGTGTGTAGATGATGATCATACAACAACGGATTGGATCTGGAGTGAGCACTTAGAATGGATTGGTACCAAAGTAGTTATGCAAGGAACAGGATTGATGGCGTGCTTATGGATGAACAACAAAAGGCGTGATCTTGGCATCGGCAGTAGCAGACTTCTCTTTTTCTCTCTCTCTTCTCTCTTAGCTTCCAAATAAGGTTGGATGTCAAATGTGTATAGTGTTCGCCCTTGTTGTCATGAACACTAATTTTGTCATGTTCTATAATGATGATCCATTCATATGTCACCCCATTCACCATTAGTATCATTCAAGGCAATAATCCCATACCTTCCCAATATTTTGTAAGGAACTCGAGGATGAGTTTTCATTCAGTCATGGGGGTATGATGAGCC
>MNCI01008331.1:0-34426 GCA_015680685.1 Gnetum montanum | reverse complement strand
TTATCTTTCTGCATTTTTCCTATTATTTCCCTTACACATAATGTTGAATATCACATATATTTCACATTTGATATATTTTCTTCATACGCATAATGTCTAATATATCATATATTTGACATTTTCCATGACATCTGAGATGGGATGTCACAACTACTATTGGTGGAACTATTGCTAACAATTATCTTAAAAATAAGACAACCTCTTGGATGCCTATCTTCTAAGAAGCTTTGGATTTAAATCATAGACCCCAAATTCTTGTAAGTATGATAGAATGAAGCAACATTCCTTAGGGTAGTCATATTGGTAAAAGTCATACCCTACATCATCTGTGTCAAAATCTACAGTTTATTCTGCTAGTAAAGCCTTACCTTTTTAATAATTATAGTCCTTCACTACATCTTTCTTTCTTCTCTTATTCTTATTCTTACTCCCCTGCTCTATTTTCTCCTTCATAATTTTAAGTGCTATTTGGAACTTCTCATCCAAAGAGCCCTACATATCATCTACCTTGGTCAATATCTCAATGATAGATTTTTGAATCAACAATGGCTTCCTTTATATAACCTCCTCCAATGGTGCTTCCTCTTATGGGTCAAAGAAATGAATCTCATTTTTGTGGGTGGAGGGATCTCTATTGTACTTCTCTTCACTTTTTCCTTTTTTAACTCCCCTTCCTCCTTTTCTAGCTATTCAATAAGCCTTTGGATCTAATGAGCCCTTAGTTATAATAATCTCTCCTATTCATAGATCCCAAGAATCTTTCTAGTTTTGTTTCTAAGCCCATCTATGATATGATGAAGCTACTCCCTCTAAGAGAAACCATGACCTAGACACTAGTGTAGTAAAGAATAGTGTCTATACAATGATACATCAAGGGATTCATGGCTACCTTGTTTCCATCCTTAAATCTGCTTCTTCAAGTTGGATGTCCTAAAGTATATTTGATACTTGTCATTAAATAGCTCTAGCACCATACTCCATCTACAAATAAATTCTAATTCCAAGGACTAGTACCAATTTTCAACTTTCTTTATAATTGTCATAGGAATAACTTAAGCTTCTACCAATTATTTTCAATATTTTGCAAGGCACAGGCATCATGGAAGCCTTGCGAATGGTGCTACAAATCAACATTGTAATCTTCCTCAACTTTATAAATATTCTTCATGTCAAGTCATTTGATCTAGCTATTCCTTTGATGCCTAGTAGGGATGTAAACTATCTCATGGATGTTGATCATGCTTCTTGTAGTAAGCAATAATTCATCATAGTCATCTTGTTCATTATGACCGCTATCATTTCCATGTCTCCTATTAAATGTATACTATGCTTTCTTTCTTAATGTCCCTCTCCTTCTTATTCCTATCTATGTTCCCTTCTCCCATCTCTACAATGGAGTCATCTTTCATCTCCACCTTACCTTTGATCATTTTTCATTTGTTCTTGATCATGTCCTTCCTCATCAATACTAGATGATGAAAAAGATGTTAAAGATGAAAAGCTATAAGAGTTATGTTGCCTTGATATTCTTCTTTGGTTGCTTGATTGTTCTCTTGCTTGATGATTGCAATACCTTGATCTTGAGGTCTCCTTAGTTCTAAGCTAGTTCTTCCCTTACCTTAATTGCTTGCCAAGGAAGAATGTAACCATTGATAAGTCATGTTATCCTCACCGAAGAAAGGAGATCCCTGGCATTGGGATCACCCTAATAAAATACTATTTAGCCTATTCCATGCACTGCAAGGTTTATCCAATAAGTTCTTCTTTATTTCCGTACACAAACATGTGTTTAGGTACAATATTTGCTCAAATAAAGATCCGTTCACTTTGGAGCTCCTACTGCGGGCACATGGAAAATATTCTATCTTTGGAGGGATCAAACTACCAGAGTTTCCCTATGGTCTAGGCCTAGAATGGAAAACAAGGGAGAGCTACCTATTATTTATAGACTTGGTGACGCACCGCGATATCGCATGCGCAATATTGTGGCCCATGCGATATCACGTCCCATCATACCCCCATGACTGAATAAAAACTCGTCCTCGAGTTCCTTACAATAATATTGGGATAGTATGGGATTATTGACTCAAATGGAACTAATGGGATGACATGTGAACGGATCATCATTACAAGACAAGACAAAACTGGTGTTCATGACAACAAGAGTGAACACCTTATTACATTGACATCAAGCCTTATTTGGTAGCTGAGAAAGAGAGAGAGAAAGAAGTTTTGCTACTGCCAATGAGAAGATTGTGCATTTCATTATCCATCCATATGCACGCCATCGATCTTGCTCCTTGCATAACTGCTTCAGCACTGCTCCGTTCCAAGTGTCTTCTTCAAATCCAATCTGTTGTTGCATGATTGCCATCTGCACACACAACATAGTCTTTATATTAGCAAGGGTAAATGAATCATAATGCAATTAATACCTTAGTTCCATGAAAAGGCCATTGGCTAGGTTGTGGTATGGCTGATTACGGGTCTGGAGATATAATATTGATGACCACCGAAGGTGTAGGGGTTAGGAGACAATTGAAAAAATTGGGCGCCGTACCTCCATGACTAATCGCGAACCTCCGGTAGCAAGAGAATGGAGAAAGAAAAAGAACAAGGAAGGTGGAGAAAAAGAGACAACTAAAACATGGATGAAATGGATGTCAAGATGGAAATGAACAAAAGAAAATTGATTGCAAAAATGTTAAGGGAAAGAATTTAACTAGTGTACCAAATAGAAATGTTAGTGGGTCCTCCCCAAACTAGGCTCATGCCCTTAATGCCCTGACAAATCCACATTCAAAAAGTTCGTAGGCTCTGGGAATGTCATATGGAACAAGAGGTAAAGTATTAACCATAAGAATTTACCAAAAAGAAAATAATGCATCAATGAAAATATACATTAATGATACAACTGACAATGAGGTGAACAATGGAGAGAAGGGTGGAAAGGAGAGAATGGAATGGAATCCCAAGAGCAAGGTGGTGTATAGCCCCTTATGTGTTTTCATGATTAATGTGACTTAGTAGATCCCATTCCAAGTTTGGCCTCAAACAAACCATTGCCTGTGACTTCACATTAATGCATTCAGCCAATCCATCCTCTGGAATTAACAAGAATGCCTTCTCCAAGAGCCACCACCATTCCGACGAAACAAAAGAGGAGAAAATGGGATGCAAGAAGGGCCTTAGTTAGAGGGAACATTTTTATTTTTAGTTCCATAACCAGTGCTTGTAGCCCAAATTATTATTTCATCTAATGGGTGTGATTTGAATTCTCACTTTCTTCTTCTTTTTATTTTTTTTTGTTTTATGTGTTTATGCGTGAGAACCACACCATGCAAAGACTTTGTTATTTTTATTGCTCAACTTCCCGATAATTGGGTGACATCGAAGTGGCAAGAAAACTCAAGAAGAAAACATCCAAGAACCCAAGAGAATGGCCAACACAAATGCATCAAGTTCCCTTGAAGTCATACCCTTTTCAATCCTTGAGTCCTTCCTTAGTTTGAGAAATGCCCAGTCACCGATTCATTAATAGTTCTTATTAGAAAAGGGACGGTACATTTCCAAGCTGAGAGAGACCATAGAAACTTGTGGATGAATGGATGAAGTGGACTCATTTCCTGCTATATCAAAAGAAACATACCTTAGTATCAACATCATGACTTAAAGGTAAAAATCAAACATTAGCAATCAATATGAAAACAATTCATACCATCATGAAGAACACTTATTGGTGACAAACTTACAAGGTGGATCACACACACACACACACAAAATGAAAAAGTATAATGATGTTGAAAAACAAAAACAAGAAAATTTAAAGAAATTTGTAAAAAAAAAACAAGAAAAGTTAATTAAATTTGTAAAATAAAAATGTGTAAGACAAAAACGTGTAAAACAAAAATGTGTAAAACAAAAATGTATAAATCAAAAACGTGTAAAACAAGAACATGTAAAACAAAAATGTGTAAAACAAAAATTAAAAAGAACTAAGGGCCCCCAAATGATTAGCATAGGTGGCCATCTCCCCCATGTTTGAATGGAAAGAGAGAGATCTGAAATAATGAGCGCTTGTTTGAATTTCTTAGAAGTGCCCAACTTCTCCCCATTGATGTTCTTAGATTAAGGGGTGAAAGTTGGTGATGCTCATATTCCAATGTGTCTATGCCTTCGTTGTTGGCATGAGTTGTTCCCCTAGTTCGTTCCATGCATGTTGGTCTGCTCTTTCAACTAGCTATCAACCACGGGGTGTCTACTACTTGTGTGGTTGCTACATACAGGCATCTTTGTCTCCAAGTTTCAAGGGCACACCTGTTGCATGGAAGAGATGCAGAGCATTCCTCCATGTCATCACCATCTGAGTCATTGTATGTGATGCACGGAACTTTCTTCTTCTTGATATTTCCATAAATATTAACCTTAGATATCTCCAAGGAAAGATCGTGAATCCCTAGGCATGCGTCTATTGTGCTTAGCCATGCCCTTCCCATTATAATTGGGAAGTCCCCTTCATTGTTGTTAACTGCTATCACCAGGAAATTGGTTGGGTATGACCAAACACACATAGTGGTAACAATGTCTTCCACCAATCCCAAGGGAATGGTGATGGACTGGTTATCTAACTCTAGTTGAATGTTGCTCTTCTTAAGTTGGGGTAGGTTCTAGGCTTGATACATTTCTCGTGATATTAAGTTGAATCTGGAATCTGAGTCAAGAAGTGCCTTATGTGGTTCATTCCCGGTGACTTGAAGGTAGATTAAGGGACTTCCAGGGTCAGATAGTTTCTTGGGAAGGTGGCCTACCTTGATCTAGTCGATTATGGTATGGGTTAACATAACCGTATGCATTAAGCTCTGTTGTTGGACTGAAGGGTGCTCCAAAGCCTGATGTGTTGGAGGAGCATATTTAGACTCAATCACTTGTGGTTGTGAGAGCTTGTATGGGCTTTTGGTTCTAAGGAAAGGTCTTCTCTTTTTGCAGTTGTCAGAACCAGCAGCGGGTTGAATGGTTACGGCTCTCGTAGCGTTACGTTGCTGCAGTTGAGTGGGGAGTAGGAGGTATGGGAACTACTAGTAAAAGAAAGGTAGATGAATTAGGAGGATGGTAAGGGTGTGGAGCATATCTCGGAGGAGAAGGAGTCCTTCTAAAATACTCTCAAACTTGGTAGTGATGTTGGGGAGTTATGTGACCCATGGAGTCACTTGGAGAAACTGGCAGCTGCACGTAGTAGCCATATGGGTCTGGTTGCCAGTAAGGGTACTGTTGTTTCGGTGGTGGCATCCCCCATTACTGTGGGTATTGCCACTACTAATGTTGTTCAGTGGGTTGTGGTAAAGTTCCACTTGGATAGTACGTCAACGGTTGGTGGAACTATCTTGGGTTACCTTAGGGATAAGGTAACCTTCAGGGTGTCTACCATCTATTGAGTCTCAGGTTGAGTGCATACACCCCAGACTCTTGTAGATGTGAGATGATTGGACAACATCCCTTAGGATGGTCATATTGGTAGATCTCACATCCATTGTCATAATCTGTGTCTAAGTCCACAACCTCATCGAAGATAGTTATTTTCCCCTTACCCTTGTCACGTGTAGGGCCTGAATTTCTCCGCTTTTTCTTGTCCTTGTCACTACTTTGTTCCTCCTTAGACTCCTCTACAATCTTTAAGAAAGTTTCAATTTTACTATCTAAGGAGCTCCATACTTCATCTACCTTAGCTGATACTTCTGTTGTTAGCTTTTGAAGTGGCAAGGCTTTTCTATTCATCAACTCTTCAGGTGGTGACTCATCCTTTTCATTGCAAAATTTCACTCCCCTCTTCCAGAGGGAAGAATCACGATTATATTCTTCCACACTCTCTCTTTTTTGTAGCTCCCCTTCTTCTTTGGCTACTTGCTCCAATAATTGGTGAACTTCATGGGATCTAAGTTCTGATAGTCTCCCTTGGGCAGAAGTCCCAAGGGTTCTCCTAGTTTCATACCTTAGCCCATCTACGATGTGGCGAAGTTGATCCCGCTATGCGTAACCATGGCCCGGGCAACAATGTAGCAATGCATAGTAGTGGCCCATGGCAACATCCAAGGGTTCGTGAGTTCCTTGCTTCCATCCTTGGATTTGCTTACGCAAGTTAGACACTCTGGAGTACGTTTGGTATTTAACATCATACTCCACCTCCTGATGGTTTCTAGCTCTAAGGACCGGTACCAACTCTCTACTTCCTTAATGAGTATCCTGGGAAACAAATTTAGTTTCTACCACTTATTTTCAATGTTTTGCAAGGTGCAAGCATCATGGAATGCCTGTAAATGATTTTGCAGATCAGCATTGTATCCCCCTTCGAAGTGTGGGATATTGTTCATGTCTAAGTGCTTGATCCAGCTATCTTTTAGATGCCTTGTTGGGATTCTCACAGCCTCCATGATATTTAGCATGCTTCAGGTGGCAAGTAGGGGTTCTTCATGATAATCTCTTTCATGAAGTCTATGATGTCTTCGTTGTTCCCTACTTTCTCTTCGTTCATGCCCTTGTCCTTTCTCTCGACTCTCTCATCGAGGTCTCTCATTTTTCCTATCTCTATCCTCACCGTTATGCTCTCGATGGCTGTGTCCAGATGTGGAAGGAGAGGGTGAATGATGAGATGAAGGGGAAGAAGAAGGAGAACCATCTCCATGATGATGTTTCTTACCTTCTCTTCTGTGGCTACAACCCCGATCATGATGACGATCTGAGTGCCCGTCCTTGTCATGTGTTGTTGTTCCCTCAATGAATAGCTGGTGTTCACGAGAATCAAAACCAAAGTTGTGTATCGTGGAGCGTAGGTTCTAATACCCCACCTCCTCACTAGTGTTAGGAGGGGAAACATCTTTTGATAGAGAACCCATTATAAGTGGTTCACCATCTCTAGTTTCGCTTAGGATGTGTGGGACCCCTTTGCCCTTCAAAAATGTATGATGGATCTCCTACCTTGAGTCCCTTAGATGTTGTGCTTCTGTGGGATGATAATCCCTTGTGTCAAAGTGACCTATAACGTACTCAACGTATAGCTGAGTCATGCTGATTTGTGCCAGAGCACGGAGGAGCATGTTGGGGACTGCACGATCTGGAGGTAACACTATGTTACCTTGCAAGTCTCTCCAGCGCATCTGTTCATCCTGATGGAGGATAAAAGTAAAATTGGGTATGTACTCATCAAGATGAGTATATACCACCCTATATTGTTGAGGAACTGGCTGATTTTGATTATGTGTTTTAGACTGCCGTCCATTTTTTGTATGATCCCTAGGTGGTGTAATGCTCTTATGAGAAGAAGAAGAAGAAGATATGGTGTCTTATCAGTGTGTCGATTAACCATTATGTAATTTTTATTATTTAATTAACCCTAAGGTTTGTTTAAGCTCCCAATGATGTGAGTGATCTCCTATGTTCTACTTAGCGCACAAACACTTAGTCCCTGGCAATGGTGCCAATGATGAGTGGCGAGGTACCCCTACACTCAACCATACGAATACGAGTGTAACACACACGATTCAGTCAAACTCTGTAGACTAAGTGCCTACACGCCTCATGGAACACTTAAGGTTAATTATTCATTATCTTCCTAGACTTACTTGTATTTGTCACGGTGTATGGTTAAGTAAGTCTAAGGTATATGATTTTTATAGTTTTTCTGTTTTATCTCCTATGCTAGTGAGGTGAAGGGTTGAAGAGGCTAATTGACTAACTTTAACTAACTAACTAAGCCTTAATTAACCTAGTGTCAGCATCCGTTCCCACTTACCGTTCACACCCTGAACCAATGCAACCTTAGTTACCAAACGCTAATCATTGCTAGGATCACCAAGCGTAACGCATGTGCTTGAAGCGGTCGTACTGAGGCCCTTAATTAGGAGAGAAGGGTTGAGAGAGATTTAATAACTAATAAAGCATTTAAAGGATAAACAATAAATAACATTGAATAAAATCCTATTTAGCCTATTCCATGCACTGCAAGGTTTATCCAAGAAGTTCGTCTTTATTTCCATACACAAACATGTATTCAGGTATAATATTTGCTCGAATAAAGATCCATTCACTTTGGAGCTCCTACTGCGGGCACATGGAAAATATTCTATCTCTGGAGGGATCAAACTACCAGAGTTTCGCTATGGTCTAGGCCTAGAATGGAAAACAAGGAAGAGCTGCCTCTTATTTATAGACTTGGAGGTGCACCGTGATATCGCGTACACGATATTGCGTGGGATGCAATATTGCCTCCCATCAGTAAAGTATTATTATTTTTCTAATGGTAATTCATTTTGTTCCTACAATGATCTTTATATGATATAATTATCTAGAATACTTAGTACATAACAAGCAACAACGTCCTCAACAATGACACCAATGATGAGTGGCAAGTGTTCCCTACACCCAACCATACAGATCATAAACATGTATGCATGATTCAGTGAAATTTCCCTGATCTTGGAGCTAGTAATATCCTAGATAACTATACATTACATTGTTGATCATTGTCTTCTCAATCATCACTTGTGCTAACACAATTAAAATGGTTAAGTGCAATTGAAGCATAATATGTTATATTTTGGTTATTTTTATTATTTTATTATTAAAATACTAAAATAAAGAATGGATGAAAATATTAATTTCTAATATAATTATGAAAATAATAGTAAACTAATATATCCTAAGTGTAGAGCATCCATTCCCACTTTCCATACCCATCATGAACCTATAATAATATTCATGGGTTACCAAGTATCTACTACTTGGCATAATAAGTATTCATTACTAGGACTACCAAGCATTAATATATCATGCTAGAAGTGGTAATACTCACATTTTTATAGAATAAAATATTAATTTCTTAAGTACATGAAAGTAAAAATGCATCTAAAATAAATTATTGAAAATAAACTAAATGCTAGTCCAAGAGCTACAATAGAAGGAATCAATATCAATTTTATTTCTATTCATGAATTGTGTCTAAGTATAATGTCATTCAAATAAAAATTTATTTGATCAACTCATTCCATGCTATGGACACTCAAAGGAAAATTTGGCTAAGTCCTATGAAAGCAAACTGCAAAAACTTCACTACACAAATGACCAAAGGTGTCATAAATGTGAATGGTGTACACATATATATAAGTTTTGAGTGTATCAACATCAACACATATGTGTTAATGCATCAAAGGACACATTGATGAGGATGCATGGACACAACTGATTGACTAATACTTCATTAGATACTATACTATTGCTCATTATACAATGTTCTAAATAATGATAAATGATGATTACTAGGTTAAGTTTTATTTATTTGTCTATGGTATATGTATTATTCAAAATTTCATTGAATACTATAATTTAAATAAGATCTTAAAGTGTGTAATCCATCCTTTTTAATCATTGAAATTTATTTCTCTTTATGATTTTATAAATATTTATAGATGAGATAGATTAAAGTGTGAATTTTAAAAGTTTGGATATGTTAATCATCAAAACTATTTTATTTTCATTTCTAATTTCTTTATTTCACTATTAAAAAAGGATTATATTATTTATTCATGATGATATCAAAATATAGAAATGACATATAAATATTAGATCTAGTTATTAGGTTTCTTGATTTTCCAAAATTATTATGATATTTTAAAAGTATTTTGATGTTGATTTTAATGTTCAAATAAACTAATTCCTTAAAATTAAAATAAGGAGGAGGTGTCAAACCATTAAAAAAATGAATAATAATATGAAAAAAATTTAGAGTATATTAGATCATCAAAGAGAGTCTAAAGAAAAAGCCAACAATTTTGGGGATGCTTTTTTGAGTTTTCATCCTTACAACCAATCCTGAAAAACCTTTCCTCTCATGTAGAAAAAGGATTAGGCCTTGTCCTTATTCAAAAGCACCTTCATGGGGTTTTACTTCTCACTAAAGGTTTTTTTGTAAAAAAAAATGGAGAGAAACCTTTCTCTAAAAACAAAAGGAAATTTAATAAAAAATAATGAGCAAATACCAATAAAAGCTAAAAGCTTTCCATTTTTGAGCCTCCAAAACAAAAATAAATTGATACTGTAAAAAATAAATTAATTATTTAGCTTTCATTAGAAGCTTTTTTACTTAAAGGTGTAGCTTATAAACAACATTTTTCAGAATCTGGTATTTAAATTCTAAAGAGAGATCATAGTTATGCTCTTATTATGAAAAAATAATTACATACAAAAGCTTTCAAATAGAGTAGAGAACAAGGGATTAAAGGAATTTCCAAATGTAAAGAAAAAAGTAGATAAAGCAAGCTAAGAGTCAAAAATGACTTCATTGATGTTTGGTTGAAAGGTGATACAAATTTTGGATGCTCATTTCCAAGCATGCTGAATAATAGGACACTTAAAAAATGTTTAAAAAATGAATATTCACTTTAACAAAGAGGACATTGAGGAAAAATATTTGTCATATGTTTAAAACAAATGTTGATAGGAAGACATTGATGAATAATACACCATAAAAAGTATGAATTTTGAAAAATGCATGAGATTTCCAAATCTCTTTCATTCTCTTTCTTCAAAAGTATGAAGATAACTGCATTTTCCAAGGCCTTGTTGAATTTTTTATAAATAAAATTATTTTTTATAATAATGTGGTAACTTTCAAATTAAAAGGAAAAACAAATTTATCATCCTTCCAAAAAATATTTGGAAAGTCCTAATGTAAACTATTAGAAATTAATTTTTTTAAAAATTTGTTTCCTCTTTTCATTCCATGTAATCCGTCTATCATGCATACATAGATAAGAAACTAGATGAATTAGATACCAAATTTACTCTAAGTCATACACAATCTAGATGAATTAGTAATCCAAGTTCTTTCATTAAAAGAAGGCTACCATGAGCTAATTTGCTTAAGCATATATTCTAAAACTCTAATATGATAACAATTCCAATATCTACTAAACTTGCATAATGTATTTCAAATGTTTGTAAAAATTAGAGAATGGGGAATATAAATTGCCCAAGGAAAATGATGGCAACAAAAAAAGTTATTAGAAGATCAATTGCTATTATTCCTAACTAGTCAGCGGGGAGTATACCCTATGCCCAACCATACAAATCACTAGTGTTCACTAAGTGATCTGGTTGAATTTCATAAACTTTAGATCTCTAAGTACACTGGGTTCTAGGTAGTGAATCTAACTGTTGCAATCATTGTCTTCTCAGTTCTACTTGTGAAGTGCAAGTGTATGGTTTTTTTTTTTTTTGAGAGAATGTTCAGGATTATATTACTAGAAAGTAAAATACAAGAGAGAGAACAAAATTTGGGTCACCAACAGTGGCCCACATGGGAGACCTCATGCTCCAACAGCTATAAAATTTGGAAAATCAAGGGGGGTGACCTCCTAGAGAGGCTTCTAATTTTTATCATTTTTCCTTTATGGTTTAATCGCCTAAGTGTTGGAAACAAAGTAAATTTAATGTTTAATTAATCTAATTAATCTAGTAACTAACTAACACTTAACTAATCCTAACATAGGAATCTGTTTCCACTTTCCATACACATCCTGGACACATTATAGCGCCACTAGGTTACCAAGTTGTAAGTGCTACTAGGGTTACCAAGCATTAAATGTATGCTTGAAATGGTTGTACTTATGTTTGATATTTAGCCAATATTAATTGCTTAGTTAAAATTCATTAAAGTAGATTGCATGAATGTTAAATGCATAAAGAAGTTATTAATCTATTCCAAGTGTTGCAATGTTTGATCGAAAAAGCTCATCTTTATTATTATTCACACTATCATGCTCAAGTACATCAATGCTCGAATAAAGATCTATACACTTCTTTAACTCCTACTACGACACTTAGAAAATATTCTAACCCTCGAAAGAAAAAACTACAAGAGCTTCAGTACAGCTAAGAAATGAAATGGATGAATCATGTGTTCAAGTGTTGTATTTATAGGCTAACACACATCCTACAATATCGGAACCTGATAACACATCATGAGATCTGATATTAGGGCTCCGATATTGAGGCTCAAATATCAAGGATCTGATATCAAGGCCTAACAAAAAATGATTCATCATACCCTCATGACTAAATGAAAATGCATCCTCGAGTGAACAAAAAAAGGAACAAGTTCTTTATAAAATATTGGGAAGGTATGGGATTATTGACTACCTAATTTGCACAACAATTGACTTAAGCCAAACAAACAGACACTAAGTGCCCAAGTGTATGGATTTATAATCTTTTATAAAATTTGATGTTCATGATAATAAAATTGAATACCCTAGGAAAAATTGACATCCAAACCCATCTAGCAACTTTGAAGATGAGGGAGAAGATCAAATGGTCCCAAAGAGGTCTTGTTTCATGGCTTCTACTACCTACTCTTGAGGTTTTTCAGGCTATTAACTCCTTCCCTCTCTAGGTCACTTATCCTTTAGTTGGAATGGTCTCACTTCCAAACCATGCTTTACTTTTGGTGCCATTTGTGATCACAACAAAATCAAGAAGAAAAAAGAAGCAGGAAGTGAGAAAGGACCTTAGTTAGAGGGGACCTTCAAGCATGGGTAACATATCTTTCTAGTCCCATAACTAGTGCTTGTAGCCTATTATTTCGTCTAAGGGGTGTGCTTTAAACTCCCATAATTTTTTTTGAGTTTTATGTTTTTATGATTTTTTTGAATGGAAATCACACCATGCAAAGACTCTTAGCTTCCTATTATTGGTTGATAAAGGAGTAGTGAGAAATCCATGAAAATACTCATGCACTCAAAAAGGTAGGTAAGTATAGAGAGTATTGAATCCCCTTAAAGTCACACCCTTATCAATCCATTTAATCCTTTGCAAGTTTGAAAATTTCCAAGGTCACAAGCTTGTTAAAAGTTTTATTAAGGAAGGGACCTCATATTTCCAAAACAAGGAACACCATAGAGTTTTGTGAATGAGTGGATGATGTGGACTCACCACTTGTTTCATGAAAATGAAACCATGTCTTAGTTATCAATATCAAAATTCAAAGATAGATTCTAGACATTAGTAATCAAACAACATTATAGTACAAGTTTTCATCAATAGTACCCACATCTACACTGTGTCCTATTAGCAAGAAGGGAAAAAAAAGACAAAATAAACATAAGAAAAGTGTAAAAGAAATTCAAACCAAACAAAGTAAAATATAGAATAAATTGTAAAATATGTAAGAAATAAAAATTTTACTAACAATGTTGTAAAACAAAAAATGATGTAAAACAAAAAAGTGTAAAAATTGAGAAGCGACTTTGTATGATCAAAATGCATGGCCATCTCCCTCACAACTAAGTTAGAAGGATGAGATACGAAATGCTAAGCATGCTTGTCCATTCGAGGAGGTGTTGTGGTCACTAGCTCTCTTAGGCTCATGGAAAGGTTTGATTTGTTGTATGTTAATCAACAATTTATTATTTTGGCTTTTGGGTTTATATATCAACATGGTCCCAAAAGAAAAGGTTTCATAGATGATGTAAGAACCATCCCAAAATGTCTAGAACTTAGTTCTTTGTGGCACATGTGTGGGGTTCTAGTAAAGGACCTTATCTCTTGGTTGACATTACTTTCCTTATTTTGAGGTCATGGTGTTGCTTGTTGAATTTCTTGTGTAACTTGTTAGATAACAAGGCTACCAATTAGTTCTCGTCTAGCAAGTTAAAGTTCATTAGTCTTTTTTTTTTTGTGCTAGACCTAGGTCAAGGTCATGATCACAAGTTGTTGAAAGTGTACAAAGCTTAGATTGTTGATAGGAAGAGTTGGTATTTTTTTTGCACACCAGCTTATAGGGTGAATAGCCTATAGGAAGTTTTCAGGTGGAGCAGTAGGCCCAAAGAACATCGTTGAGTTTCATGCTCCAGTCTCTTCTGTATCTTCTAAATGTTCTTATTGAGATCTTAGTGATTTTCCTATTTGTTACCTGCACTTGACCATTGGCTTGAGGGTGATAAGATGTTGTTAATTTATGTTCAACCCCCAAGTGTTGCATGAGCTTCCAGAAGGTATTACTTGTAAAGTGAGGATCATTTTCAAAAATAAGTGCACATGGCATACCAAACCTATTTATAACATTTTGTTGTAAAAACCAAAAAAATGTAGAAGATGTACAATTAGTGATGGTTGGTGCTTCTACCTATTTTGTATAGTAGTTAACAATGACTATGATGTATGCCTTTCCATTTGACATGGATGTGATGGGACCCATGAAGTCAATGCCCCAAATATCAAAGGATTCTAGTGTTTGGATCCACTATTGAGGTTTCTCCATACAAGAGCTCATCCTACCATCATGTTGGTAGCATTCATAAGAGTGGATGAATTGATGAGCATCCCTAAAGAGTGTTGACCAATAATACCCTACCACTAGGATCTCAATGGCCATGCATCTCCCAATATAGTGGCCCCCATAAGGACGTTCATGAGCATCTTGGAGGACATGCAACTAAGCAACATCAGGAACACACCAATGAAATAGGCCATCATCACACACCTTGTAAATATGTCCATTGATCTCCATGAAATGTTTAGCTTGATGAAGAACTTATTGTTTCTTCTTACTATCCAACTCTTGTGGCATCTCTTGAGTGAGAAGTTAGATAAGGATGCCATCATACAAGTTAGGTTCATTGGACACTTGTTCATTTAAAGCCCTGACAAAGAAAATTTCATCATGAAATTGATCATAAAGTGAGCTCTCCTCCTCTTTTTTGTCCCATCTCAACCAATGCAAGTGATTAGAAATCACATTCTTGATGCCCTTTTGATATACCATTGTAAGATCAAATTCCTACATAATCACAAACCATTGTATGATATGGGGGCTCACCATTGGTTTGTTTATCAAAAACCAAATTGCACTATCATTTGTATGTACAAACATTTTGTACCCAAGCACATAGTGCTTGAATTTCTCCAAGGCATACACCACCACCATCAACTCTTTCTTTATGCTATGATTCAGCTATACACCCACAATGCTTTGGCTTATGTAGTAGATGTATTAAGGTTGTTTCTAATCATCCAATTGCATGAGCATGGCTCCTAAGACATCATTTAATGCATCCATCATAATATGGAATCATTTAGATCATAGAATTGAAGTTTCTACAAGCTTTTTCTTAAGTTGCTGAAATGCATTCTCGAATTCTACAGTCTAGATGAACAAAGCATCCTTCATTGTAAGCTCCATCAATAATTTTGTGATCTTAGAAAAATTCTCTATGAAACACCGATAGTAGCCAATGTGACCAAGAAATGACTGAACATCTTTGATAGTTTCCAGTTGGTGAATAATTCCATGGATGACCCTAATTTTCTCAAGGCCCACCTCAATCCCTTTTTGAGGTATTCTGTGCCCCAAAACAATGTCCTCTTGGACCATTAGATGCTTATTTTTACCAATTAAGTTGAAGGTTGTTCTCCACACAACTTTTTAGCACGTGCTCAAGATGATCCAAGGCTTGCTCAAATGTAGCATCATAGGTGGAGAAGTCATCCATGAAGACTTCCATTCCACTACCAATCTATTGTTGAAAGGTGCTCAAGACAAGCCATTGGAATGTTGCAAGAGCATTACATAAACCAAATGGCATCTTCCTATATGAAAAACTTCCCTAGGGACTTGTGAATGTGGTTTTGGCTTAATCCTCAAGTGCAATCTAAATTTGGTTATAGCCACTATAACCATCTAGAAAGCTATAAAAGTAATGCCTAAAAATTGTGTCTAACACCTAATCCACAAATGGTAATGAGAAATGATCCTTGTAGGTCGCCATGTTCAACTACCTAAAATCAAATACAAACCCTCCACTTTCCATCTTTCTTTAGTACTATCACTAGTGGGCTAACCCACTTATTATCCACAATGGGATTGATGAACTCCAACTTGAGGAGTTGTTCAATCTCCTCCTTGATGATCTTCTTGAGTTTGCAATTCAACCATCACTTTGGCTATCTCTTTGGTTTCATGGAAGGATATGTATAGATGTGGTGCTAGCATATCCTTGAATCAATTCCGATGAATTCAAGATATGACCAAGCAAAGGTTGTTGGCTAGTTTTTGATCACCTTCAATAGCTTCTCTTTTTGTTTAGGAGTGAGGTTAGCATCAATTATCACTGGCTTTTCATTATTAAAAAAACATATTCCATGCCAACATGTAGAGTTTTTAACTCTAGGGGCTCTTGTTTGAAGTTTTCAGGGATTTCCAACCCTCCCCAATAACTATCATTAGGTTCATCAAAGAGTTGGCAATGGATCCATTCCATCTTGTCCATGCCTTTAATGTAGGCACTTTTCAGGCTCTAAGTTGATTCTATGTAAATTATTAAGTTTCTATTAGGATTAGCTATTAGCCACTAGGAGACTTTCTATTTTGTGGCTACTGCATGTAGGAACCTTTGAATTTTAGACACATCTACACATTGTCTACATGCTATGATGGATGTAATTTTTGTGGACCATGATTTCTACATATAGTTACAGCATATGTCATTGTATGTGATGCATGGAAATCTCTTCTTCTTCTATATCTTCTTGAATGCATTTTCCTTGAAAATCTCCAAGGAGAGGTCTTTGATTCCCAATCGTGCATCAATGATGCTCAACCAATCCCTTTCCATGATGATTGGAAAGTTTCCCTTGCAATTATTAACATAGATAACTAGGAAGTTAGCAAGAGAAGATCACCCATAGTCAGTGGTCACAATGTTCTCTACCAAGCCCAAGGGAATAGTGATGGATTGATTTGCCAACTCAAGATGAATGTTACTCTTCTTGAGTGGAGGAAAGTTTTAGGCTTTGTACATCTCATGAGAAATAAAATTTATACTAGAACCTTAGTCTAGAAGAGCCTTACAAGGCTCATTCCTAGCCATTTGTAGGTGATGAGCTGTGATATTACATACGCAATATCGCATCTACCCCTGCGATATCACGGCCTGCCGCAAGTTCTATAAATAAGACGTAGCTTTCCCTTGTTCAATCATCTAGACTTAGACCCTTAGCTAAACTATAGCATTTTTACCATTCCAGAGTTAGAATAATTTCCATGTGCCCGCAGTAGGAGTCTTAAAGTGAACGGATATTTATTAGAGCAAATTGTACCTGAGCACACATTTGTTTACGACAATAAAGATGAACTTTCTGATAAACCTTGCAGCATGTGGACTAAGCTAAATAGGATTTGATTATTGTTAAATGTCTAAATTCTTTCCTAGATAATTAATCTCTCTCAACCCTTAACTCTCCTAGTTAAATGTATTCAGTACGACCGCACGTGTGCAACACTTGATAACCCAATAACGAGTAGTGTTTTGTAATCCCAACAGTGTTGCACTAGTTTAGGGTGTGTCCGGCAAGTGGGAACCCTTAATATAATAGGCAATGAGTCACATTATCCATGCATCCATGAATTTGTATGGTCTCTCTTGGCTTGGAACTGTACAGTCCCTTTCCTTAAATAATAAGAACTATCAATGAATCGGTGATTCGGCATTTCTCAAACTAAGCAAGGACTCAAGGATTGAAAGGGATGTGACTTCAAGGGGACTTGATGCATTTGTTTTGGCCATCGTCTTGGGTGCTTGGATGTTTTCTTCTTGGGTTTTCCTTACCATTCCAACATTGCTCCATTATCGAGAAGCTAAGCAAATAAAAATAAAAATAATAAGTATTTGCATGGTGTGGTTCTCATGCAAAAAGAAAAAAGAAAAAGAGAGAGTGAGAATTCAAAGCACATCCCTTAGAAGAAATAATCATCTGGGCTACAAGCACTGGTTATGGAACTAAACAAACATGTTACCTCTAACTAAGGCCCTTTCTTGCTTCCTATTTTCTCTTTTCTTGTTTCATTGGGATGGTGGTGACTCTTTGATGGAGGCATTCTTGTTACTTTAGGTGGATGGATTGGCCAAATGTATTAATGTGAAGTCACTGGATATGGATTGTTTGAGGCTGGATTTGGAATGAGATCTACTAAGTCACATTTACCATTAATACACAGGGGGCTGTACACCACCTTGTTCATGAGACTCCATTCCATTCTCTTCCTTCCATAATTCTTTCTCCATTGTCCACCTCATTTCTGGTTGTATCGGTAGTCTATATTTTGGTTGATGCATTATTTTCTTTTTGGTAAACTCTTGTGGTTAAGACTTTAACTTTTGCTTCCAAATGACATTTCTAGAGCCTACAGACTCTTTGAATGTGGGAATGTCAGGGCATTAAGGGCATGAGCCTGCTTTGGGGAGGACCCACTAGCATTCCTATTTGGTGCATCAGTTAATTTCTTTCCCTTAAACATTTTCGCAATCAACTTCTATTTTCTTCATTTCCATCCCTGACATCCATTTCATTGGGGTTACAGTTGTCTCTTTTTCTCCATCTTTCTTAGTCCTTATCTTTTTCCATTCTCTCACTACCAGAGGTTCACTCTTAGTCATGGGGGTCCTGGTTCAATTTTTTCGATTTTCTCCTAACCCCTATACCTTGGGCAGTCACTAGTATTATATCTCCAGAATTCACATAAGCCATATCACAACTCAACCAATGGAACTTACACTAAGGAAAGGTATCAACTGCATTGTGATTCATTTACCCTTGCTAATATAAGACTATGTTGTGTGTGCAGATGGCAATCATACATCAACGAATTGGATCTAGAGGGAACACTTGGACTGGATCGGTGCTGAAGCAGTTATGCAAGGAACAAGATTGATGGCGCGCTTATGGATGGACAACAAAAGGTGCAATCTTGGCGTTGGAAGCAACAGATTTCTTCTTTTCTTTCTCTCTCTTCTCTCTCAGCTGCCAAATAGGGCTGGATGTCAAATGTGTATAGTGTTCACCCTTGTTGTCATGAACACTAATTTTTTCATGTATTGTAATGATGATCTGTTCACATGTCTCCCCATTCACCATTAGTATCATTCAAGTTAATAATCCCATACCTTCCCAATATTTTGTAAGGAACTCGAGGATGAGTTTTCATTCAGTCAAGGGGGTACACGCGATATCGTGGCTCATCAGTAGGTGAATAAGGGGACTCCTAGGATTAGATCTCTTTCTAGGAAGGTGACCATCCTTTATCCAATTAGTTACCACATGGATCAATATGATGGTATGCACTTTGGAAGGTGTTTGATTTGAAGGGGACTTAAAGGATATACATGCAAAGGATGGAGAAGTAAGGCTATTAACCACATATGTTTGTGAGTACTTTGTAGGACTGTTGGTTTGGAAGAATGGTCTTTTTTGAGATTTTTTTTCAAAAAAAACTTGGTTGAGGAGCTAGCTATAAGTTAATAGCCCTAGTGGCATTAAGTTGTTGTGACTAGGCTACAATTTTGCCTTGCATTCATGAAGTAAGTGGTAATTGAGTAGAGGGTGGAGGGACATGTACAAAAGGATGAGAAGGGTAGTAAGGAAATGGGGTTTCCCCTCTTGGAGATTGGAATCTATAGTATTTAGGAAGGTAGTAGTGATGCTGGAATGAAGCATGACTAGAAGAGTCATGTGGAGAACTGGATTTCTGAACATAGTACCCATATGGATCAAGCTACTGGTAAGGGCACTATTACCTTAGTGGTGACATCCCTCATGACTATGGTTGCTACCGTTGTTGGTACTCCTCATAAAAGGTTGGTGAAGCTCCACTTGGATAGTAGGCTTGTTGTTGGTAGAACTACCTAGGGTTACCTTGAGGATAAGACAACCTTTTACATGCTTGCCTCTTAGCCAATCTAGAATTGAGAGCATATACCCCAGACTCTTACAAGTGTGACATAATGGGGTAACATCCCTTAGGATGTTCATAGTGGTAGATGTTACACCCACCATCATCATCTAATTCAAAGTCCACAACCTCCTCTACTATATCAACCTTGCCCATACCCCCTTTGATAGGCATGTTTAGCTTTCTTCCTTCTTCTGCAATTATGATCACTACTTTGCTCTTTGGATTTCTCTGCTATTTTCAAAGTGGTTTGAAATTTTTCATCTAAAGAGTTCCACATTCTGTGTACCTTGGTCAAAAGTTTAGAATTTTTTTTTCAATCAACAAGGTCTTTTACTTCACCACCTCATCAAGTGGTGCCTCATCCTCATTGTCACAAAATCGAACTTCCCTTTTGGGGATGGAAGGATCTCAATTATACTCCTCTATACTTTCTATTTTTCTCAACTCTCCTTCTTCTTTAGAAACCTACTTAATCAGCCTTTAAATTTGATGGGCCCTCAAATTTGAAAGTCTCCCTTGGGCATAAACCCCAAGAGTTCTCCATGTTTCTATGCGAAGCCCATCTATGATATGGCAGAGCTGCTTCCTTTGAGAATAACCATGGCTAGGACATTAGTGCAAGAGAGAATAGTACCTACCCATGGCTATGTTCAAGGGTTCATGTGTTTATTGTTTCCAATCTTAGATCCTCTTTCTCAAGTTGGACACTCAGGAGTACATTTGATACTTGTCATTAAAGAGCTCAAGCATTGTACTCCATTTGCAGATTGATTCCAACTCCAAGGACTAGTACCAACTTTTAGCTTCCTTGATGAGCATCCTTGGGGATAACCTTAATTTTTATCATTCGTTCTCCATGTTCAGTCTTGAATATGGTTCTATGAATCTGAGTTATACCCCCCTTTGAACTTGAGAATATTATTTACATCCAATTATTTGATTCTTCTATCTTTCACATGCCTTGTTGGAATTCTCATAACCTCTGTAATATTCAGCATGTTCATCATTATAAGTAAAGGCTCATCATGGTCATAGCCTCTATGATGATGATGATACCCATGATGTTCTCTACTATCCCTTCTTTCATGGTGGTGGACCTCCCTTGATTTCGCACATCCCTAGTCTCAACTAGTTCAACAGGCTCTATGATCATCTTTATCCATTGATCACCTTCATCATGGTCACATCCTTCACAGCTTCGATCAAAGCTAGAGAAGGAAAAAGAGGATGATGAAGGTGAAAAGGAAGGAGGACTGGCATCACCACAATGCCTACCACCCCCTCTTCTATGGTCACAACCATGATCATCATCGTGATGCTTTTCCTTGTCCCTACCATGACTCCCACCTTTGGATACCTCATGATCATGGGACCAGTTCTTACCTAAACCAAGATTATTTATAGTGGACTGTAAGTTCTAGTTCAAGCCCCCTTTATCAAAACCAAGGGGATGAAAGTTAATAAATTAAGAACCTCCAGATAAGGGATCCTCATTGTCTTTTTGGCCTAGTAAGAACAAGAGGTTATTGAACCATTTTCCCTTCAAAGCTTCATAGTGCCTATCCTATTACTAATCTCTTTTATGTTCTGCCTTAGTGAGATCGTAATCCTGATAGTCTTAATCTTGATCAACTTATTTAGCATTGAGCCCCTAGATGCCCAACCTCATAAGAGTTTGTTGCAACATCACAAGAACTGATTGATTGGGCAACAACACAATGTTGTCCTTTATATCCCTCCACCACAATTGTTCATCTTGATGCAGGATGAAGGTGAAGTCTAGCACATACTAATCAAGATGAATATATACCACTTTGTATTGTTGGGGCACTAGTGGATTTGACTATTTATTTCTTTGTTAATTAGATGTATGCTCAAACCTTGGTGGAGAATCATCCTTATGAGAAGAATTAGATTGAAAGAAAATATTAGTGTGCTTTTACAACTATTATTATTATTTTAAATTATTGTGACTTTAAGGTTCATTACAATGATTTTCACTAAGTCCTACATAGTGCACATAGCTAACTAAAGTCCCCAACAATGGCACCAATGACAAGTGGTAGGTATACCCTACACTCAACCATATGAATCACTAGCATTCACTAAGCGAGCTAGTTGAATTTTGTAGACTTTAGCTCTCTAATTACATTGGGTTCTAGGTAGTGAATTTAAGCACTACAATCATTATCTTCTCAATTCCACTCATGAAGTGCAAGTGTATGGTTAAGTGTAATTGAGGCATCTAATTTTTATCATTTTTTTGTTTATGGTTCAATCACCTAAGTGCTAAACACAAAGTAAATTTAATGTGTTATTAATCTAATTAATCTAGTAACTAACTAACACTTAAGTAATCCTAACATAGGCATTTATTCCCACTTTTCGTACACATTTTGAACACATTATAGCGCCATTGGTTTACCAAGCATTAAGTACGACTAGGGTTACCAAGCATTAAACGTATGCTTGAAGTGGTCATACTTATGTTTTCTATTTAGCCAATATTAATTGCTTAGCTAAAATTCATTAAAGTAGATTTCATGAATATTGAGTGCATAAAGAAATCATTAATCTATTCCAAGTGTTGCAAGGTTTAATTGGAAAAGCTTGTCTTTATTGTCATTCACATTATCATGCTCAAGTACAAAAATGCTCGAATATAGATCCATACACTTCCTTGACTCCTACTGTGGCATTTAGAAAATATTCTAACTCTCGGAAGGAAAAATTGCAAGAGCTTCGCTACAACTAAGAAATGGAATGGATGGATTGTGCATTCAAGTGTTGTATTTATAGGCTAACACGCATCCCATAATATTAGATATCTAATAATGCATCATGAGATCCAATCTTGGAGCTCTAATATCAAGGCCTAACAAAAAATGATTCATCATTAAGTTTTCCTTGCATAAATCTATTTTTTAAAAGGAGCATCCAAACATCATCTTCATTAATTCACCTTGCAATCCATTTTGCTACAAGAGAAATACCATGGTTATAATAATTCATGAGGCCAAGTCCTCGATATTTCTTGCTACTAGTACAAATATCCATATTTCTTACCATCCTTGAAGTTAATTATCATCAACAAATGATTTTTCTTCTTCTTTTTCCAATAACCACAAGCCATCCAAGCTCACTCAATAGAAGAGAACTTTATTCTTGCTTAATGCATTTGAATGCAATGCACAATGGAAGCAACAAACTTCCAAGTATAGATAAGTAATCAATCAAACCCCCATTCCACTCTCCTAATATAAGGATGATTATCAAGATGATGATCACAATAGCAATTAAGCAAGAGAAAGCTTGAGAGAATGGGAGAGCATTCTTGGGAGGTGAGTGTCTTGGCTACTATCCTACACCCTTGGGTATGTTAAACAATATATAACAAAGCCATATAAGTTAATATTAATGTACTTGAGAGTATAATTTTCTTTACATTTAATTTATTGATTCTAAGAAAAATAGCCCATGCAAATAGGAGTTTAACTTGAGACAAATTGTTTTAGGATCTAAAAACCCCCTTTCTTATATTGAGCAAATTTTTTTATTCTACCTCACAAGTGTATGTTCTTGTTCATATATATTATCTTTTATCTTTGTATCATGACTATGACATTACAATAAACATATGATAAATTTAAATCTTTTATTATTTCACTAGTTTTTTTAGGTGATGATTGGTTTCTTAAAAATTATTTTCCTTGTCTTTTATGAATTATATTTCCTAAATTACTTTGTTGTACTTGTGAGTATGTACCATGCTATCTCTTTAATTTATTTATATTAAATAAATTAAAGAGTGAGAATTGAAATGTAACTTGAGACATATTATTTTGGGATCTAACATATTTCTTCCCAATCTCAAAGAAAGATTTTTAGTATATGTTCCTATTCATACGTAATAATTTTTTGGTCATTGTACCATGACTATGACTTTTTAATAAACATATAATAAATTTAAATCTTTTATTATTTTACTAGTCTTTTCTTTATAGGTGATGACATTTTATAAAAAATTATTTTACTAAGCTTTTATAAATCACATTTCTAGATTTTCTTTGTTGTACAAATGAGTATCCTATGTTTTACCTTTAATTTATTTATATTAAGAAAACTAGCTAGTGAGAGTTGTTATTTAACCTAAGGTAAATTGTTTGGAGATCTAACAACCCCCTTTCCTACATTAACCAAATTTATTTATTGGTCTCTCCTGCACCATAAATTTTTAACACTTTCGTAAAAAATATATCCTTAAATAAAAAAATTAAGCTTGTTTATATTAGAGAATGCAAGATGTACTAAGGTTAAATATATAGAATAAAATAATATGCTCTATTTTTTTGTGCTTCAAGAGAGGGCCTTAGCCTCTATTTATAGGTTAAGGAATGGAGAGGATTTAAAACTCCTCCTCATGTAGAACTAACTTCTCTCCTTTTGCTTTTGTCTTTTCATATAAAATATGCTTTCCTAAAGTTTTTTAGTTATTTTTATTGGCTTTATAGCCATCATTGATACATAACTTCAAAGGATAAAAATACAAACATCTAAATGATAATGAAGGGTTGAAGAGATAACAAAGACAAATTTTGATTATTGCTCAAAATCTTAATATTATCAAGATTATTAAAAAATAAAATGTTTATGCTCAAAGTTAGTCATACTCATTCTAAATAATTAACATACATTTGGAATTAAATTATTAATTAAATGTGAAAAAGTAAATAAATAAGAAAATATTAGAAAATGTAAGCCATACTCTTAAAGAGTATTTTCTTAAATAAGAGTAAGCCAGAGTACCACAATAAATGTAAATACAATAAGAGTATTTTCTTAAATAAGAGTAAGCCAGAGTACCACAATAAATGTAAATGAATCTTAATTTTATTATCATCATGAAACTATGTCCATGTACAAGATTCACTTGAATAAAACTTCATACAATCAATTTAAGTTCATGCTACAAGCACTCACTGATTTTTCTAACTCTAGGAAATCAAATTGCAAAATTTTTCCTATAATTAATAAATTAGATGTCATAAATGTAATAGGTGAGTGTATTTATATAGGCATTTATGACTACTACATCAATGTTGATCCATTAACACAACCTTGCCTACATCAATGCTAATCCATTGATGTAATCAACTTAAGTACTATTCATCACATTGTAATAATGAGGTGTTGGAAGGTGGGGGGTGTGGGGCTCCGGGGGGTTGGGGGTGTGTGTGTGTCAGAGCCCTAAAAATGAATAATGATATTTTAAAAAATTAGGGTATATCATATCATCAAAGAGAGAGGTTAAAGAAAAAGTGCAACAGTTTTAGAAATGCCTTTTCAAGTTTTCATCCTTACAACCAATCTTGAAAAACCTTCCCTCTAGGGTAAGAAAAGAACCAAAGCTTACCCTTATTCAGAAGTGTCCTCATGGGTTTTCACTTATTGCTAAAGGTTTATTATAAAGAGAAGGGGAAAACTCTTTCTAAATAAAAAAATACATGAATTAGAGATAAAAAACAATTAGCAACAAAAGTTGAAAGCTTCACATTCTTAAGCCTCCAAAATAAAAAGAAATTAATACTATAGAAAACAAATTAATTGTTCATCTTTCACTAGGAGCTTTTTTGCTTGAAGTTGAAGTTGAAAAGTGACATCTTGGAAAATCTAGTATTTAACACCTAAAGAGAGATCATAGTCATACTCTTGCTATTAGAAAATAGCTACACATCAAGGCTACAAAATAGACTATAGAATAAGTGGTTGAAAATAATTCCAAATGCAAAAAAATGAAGTGGACAAAGCAATTGATCACCAAGAATGACTTCATTGATGCTTGGTTAAAACTTCTTATAAATTCTAGATGTCCATTTTCAAGTATCCTAAGTAACAAGACATTCCAAAAAATGAGAAAAGAAGTTTTTACTTCTATAAAGAGGACATTGAGGAGAAAAATTTCTCATATGTTTAGGACAAGTGTCAATAGAAAGATTTTGATAAATAAGACATCATTAAAAATATGAATTTTGAGAAATATAGGAGCTTTGCACGTATCTTTTACTTTCCTTTTCCAAAAGTATGATGATAATTACGTTTTCTAGGCCTTATTGAATTTGTTATGAATAAATTCATTTTTTATAATAATCTTATAAGCAACTGATGAGTGCTGAGGTACCCCTACACTCAACCATACGAATACGAGCATTTTCATGCGCGATTCAATCGAACTCCGCAAACAGACTAGTTGTGCCACCTAGACAGTTAGCCTTAGGTCACAATTTGCTGTCTTCCCACCTAGAATAGTATTAGCTTTGTCACGTATGGTTTAGTCTAGAGTGAGGTGTGTGATGTGTTCTAAATCTAATGCTACTCCTGAAGGCAATGGAAAGTAAGATTAACTAAGCTAGGAGGAAAGGGTAAGAGAGTCTAAACTAGCCTAAGTGCGATGAGCATCTATTCCTTAATCATCCGTACACATCTTGGACTTCGTGCATGACTACCACTGGGATTACCAAGTGCATGGCCTAGGTACGCTACTGGGTTACCAAGTAGTCATACTTAAATGCTCGTGATTAAGTTATACTCATTCCGTGTTTAACAGGAGATAAGGGTGAGAGAGATTAACTATGAACACAGTAAATAAAAATTAAATAAATAATTAATTAAACTAAGTGAATGCTGCAATGATGAAGTAATCTTGATCTTTATTTTTGATCATGTGCATGTCCAAGTACGTCACACTCAAATAAGGATGCCATACAATTACAATCACCACACTGTGAGCAAACACTAGGAAATTATTCTATCTCTAGAAGGGGAAAACTGCCAAAGCTTCGCTAAGAGACTAAAAAATGGATGTGAAACAAGGGAGAGCCACCTCTTATTTATAAAACTAGCAGCGGGCTACGATATCACGTATGCGATATCACGACTTGGCTGCGATATCGTGTACACGATATCGCAATTGCCCCAAATGATGGGATTATTAGATGGGAAGAAATAGGATTATGTCGTAGTGTGAAATGAAAAAAAAATGAAGACACAACACAAACAATGTTCTACAACTACAAAATTGGGTGAAACTCATGTAGTTCCAGGTGGTGGTGGCTCCTCCATTGGTGCCTTTCCTTTGTCGTGTGCTCTAGGTTTTGAGGCTTGATGATGCTAAAGTATGGCCTAGAACTTATCCTCTTTGGTCCAAGGGTCTTGTGCCATTCATGCTAATGTTCCAATGTTTGACTGAGTTAGCACTTCCCATGGACAGGGTAGTTGCGGAAACATTTGATTGGCCTTGACATACTAAGCCGTGAACACCCGTCATTCCTCCTCATAGGCTCTGGCTTTATCTTTGTACTCTTGAAAATCTACTAGCCATCGAACCAAGTCTATTGTGACACCTTTCTATCCTTTGTAGCTGGCTTTTACCACCTCAAGTTCAGAATTTGTAACTTCCAGTTTCTCTACCAGCTTCTTGCGTTCTACAAATTTTGCTTCATATTTGATGTGGGTGGTTACTACCTACTACTCGAGCTCTATTCTCAGGCACCCTACTATTAACATGGCAAGGTTGGCATATCTTAGGTTTCCCAACTCCATGTATTCTATCAAATCCTAAATTTGCAGGTCCCAGCTCTTAACTTCTGCTTGGTGGGTGAAGGCATATGTGTCTAATATGGCATGCCAATCAGTGTGTTGAGAACTGATAGTGTTGATCTAGGCCTTGGCCATATGGATCTCCTTCTCAAGGATTTGTTTGTACATCCCCACCTGATCTCAGAAGTACTCCTTCAAATTTTCATGTCGTTTAGCTTCATTTTGCCATGTGCTTATCTCAATAGCTGACTTTTGACGTATGGTTCGTACCTCCTCCATCGAGAGGGTTCGATTATCTATGGCTAAACAGCTCACGTCTCAGTTAACTTGGATGAATTATTCTCACAATTGATGGAAGTGTTCCTCAAGAACATTCTTTTTCTTTTCTGTTGTGGTTAACCGAAGGTTGTCTGCAACAAGCTACTTGTTTTCTTCTTGTAAGGCCTTGAGTGCCTTAAGATGTGCATGAGTTTGCGCTTGTGCTGTGAAGGCATCCCAAACAGCCTTCTCTTTTTCATCAGCCACCCTTTTATTCTCTGCTATTAGCTTTGTTAGTTTCTCAGTTCTAAAATTATCTAGCTGGTCTACGGGAACAAATTACAGAGGATCCCGTTGTGCTACTTGTAAGGCCACGAGCTACTCTTGTAGTTTCTGCACTTCTACTTCCGCATGCTCAACCCTCACTTCTGTTAAGACTAGCTTTCCCTTTGTGGAAATGAGGTTTGACTGAATTGCTGTAACATCCTGAGGGATGTCAAACAGGGACATCATTACTTTCCCTGTTTGGAGTAATTGATCAAGCGCATCCTCATGTACCGCAGGATTCATTGAGGTTCTGGACAAGGTTTGAGCATTCAATGTTCTTGTGAAATCTACCAGTGGCACAACAAGTACGTTGAAGGATTCTTTGATATGGTCAACGATCACTTTTGCAACTCCTACAACATTCTGGTGTTGCATAACCACCATAGTGGCCCCTTCACCAGTCTCTAATTGCACTTGGAAAGATGTCGTGTTTCCTAACATCTGTTGTGACCATCTACTTTCCCCTCCTCCTGTGTGAATAGAGACTTAACCCCTTGTATGATCCAAAGAAACTGTGGGCTGTATGGCATCATCAATGACGCAGAAGAGGTTTGCGTCATCACGACTTTCCAAACTAACCATCTCAGCGATGGCCCTAAGATGGCTCATCGACGATCTATAGTCTTGCAGTGGTGGTGGTTGATCCTGGCCTATGCTAGGCCCTACTTCCTGTTGTTGGCTAGGGCCCATGCCTAGAGGTTGATTGGGTCCTACAAGTTGAGTTACAGTTGGTCCAACCGTCTGTTCTTCTTCTTGTTCTGGTCCCAGCTCTTTGCTAGTGCTTTTCCTAGAGCTGACACCTTTAGCAATTCGGCATATGAAGCAGTTTGGGCTTTTTGGAGGACATCATTGGTGCATCCTCTGATTCCAGCACATTGGCATAGCTTTTTGACAAGACAAGAAAAAGGCAACACCATCTTCCCTATCTTCCGTTCCTCAAACCGCCTTAGGATCTCTGTTAAATATAGATGGGGCAAGTTAGTGTTAACCTTTTCTATCAACACTGCACATCCCCTAGCCGCATATGTTGATATCCTTTTCAAGCCTTTTGTGGGGAAGAGGTGATATGTTCCAATTTTAAAATAAATCCTCTCTTCCATTGTCAACTTACCAAATGTTTTATCTCTACCATAAGCCTTTTCCAACCAATCCTTTTGTACATCGGGGTCTGAATGGGTGGATAACTGAGCAACTTTGGGCCCTGTATTTAGAAGGTTTAACACTTTCAAAATGGCCTACGTGGAGAAATCAACTGTCACCCTATAAATATTGATAGTTCTACCTTGCTCCCTATTGTGCCAAAATTTGTACGTCTCTCCTAGGTACCAGGCACCACTTTCAGAGAGGATAGGCCATAAGGGAGACCCTGTGGGGTGATCCCTAATAGCCTCAAGAGCAAACTTTGCAAAAGATTTGAAGTTCAATTCCACAATCACTGCAGCAAATGTGGACTTCTCATGGATGGCCTGAACACAATCTTGGGGCAACATGAGATGTTGTCCCTGTTCAGGCACTACAGCAGCTCCTGCTTCTGCTTGCCTAGATTGTCTAGTAGGAGGTTCCTCTTGATGAATGCTGAATGATTGCTCCTCCTATTTTGCATGTTGTCCAGCAGGACCTTGTCTTCCACCTCTCTGAGATCGTTTTCTCCCACCTTGAGTAGGACCTTCCTATTGTTCACATGTCAGGGCCATCTGCAATCACATGGGGCCAAATGTTGGTAAGGTTGTTTTTGAATTAAGTTATACCTTATTGCTAGCCTTAATTAATTAATTCATTTTATCTCCCTGTGACATTGCCCGAAAGATTGTGATAATGAGTCCATTTCACTTAGGTGCTTTCCAATTTTAATTTCCTGGTATACCTAGGGGTTAATTGATTTTTGGGCACAATTATTCTAAGTGTTACAACTAATTACCCTAAATGATGTCCTTTGGGTGATGATAAATTCCAAAAAACTTACGTACTTTTCGGCAGATGTCCCTCCTCCACAACTAAGCTGAACACTCCGAGTTCAAGCAGGTTCAAATGGAATAAAAATCGGAGTACCAGCGAGCGAGATATAGTGAGAAAAGCAAGGATAGCTCAATCACCAGTCATAGAGAAAAAATTCAAAAACTCCCCTGCATGAATGGAAGAAATGATGCTAAGTGTTGCGGGGGGCATCACCTATTTATAGATTGCAGGGACACGATATCACACACGCGATATCACATCCGAACCGATATCGCGTACACGATATCTCATCCCTAGTGACATGAGGCACAACAAAATACCAAATTTTTTAAAGGATTTTCTTGAAATAAACGTTGGAACTGAGGACATTAGGCTATTGTTAAGGAGTTCTCGGGTAATTAGATGGTTTTGAAGGCACGAATACTGATAAGTGAGTGTAATTTATCAATAAAACCTTGGGTGGCAAGAAAAAGGTTATGTGATGGTTCATGGAAACGTTGAAATTTAGAGGGGTAATAGTAAGGAAAGAATGTTAAGAAAAATAAGCTAAGGGTGAGAAATGGTGTGTGTGAGCTATATCATAAGTGAAGATTACAAAAGATTACACAAGTGGATCCTCCCCAAAGCAGGTTCCAACCTATAATGCCCTTGTGTAACCACAATTAAAGTGTCCATGGGCACTAGAAGGGTTAGATGTAATCTGCACTAATTCCACAAAACACACACATGTAATTATCACTGGCATGAGGTAAAATTCTATGCTACACAAGACATGAGTAGCAATTACGCGAACAATGAGATGAGATGGTGATAGCAGGGATTGCAGAGATTGGGACATGAGGTAACTGACCCAGGGCACAGTGAATCCTGCGTGTAAAGCATGGTTAAAGTGTCATTAACCCATCGTTCCAAGATTAGGATCAAGTCCATTCCTCTAATCAGTGATACCGCATTGTTTCATCCCATGATGAACGGCTATGAGAGTACCAAAACAACAAGGTGTACGATCACTTGGTGTTTTGTTCAAGGGAGGAGTGATTTTTGTTTTGTGGCACTATTTTTTTCTTTTTTAAAATATTGAATCCAGAGAAGCCACCAACCTTCAAGCATGGGTGCATGTCTTTCTAGTGCACTGAGTTTTTGGAGTGCCCTTTTGATTACTCTTACTCCCATTTTCGTTAGATCTACAAGGATCTTAGTACAACCACATTGCATGATAACTCCCACAGAGGTCACCAAAGAGAATTCGCAAGTCCCCTTGATGTCACATCCTAATCATTCCCTTTTGGTCCATCCTTCTTCATTCTGGGTACAATGAACACAGAATTAATTTTAATTTTTTAAGAATGTCAAGAATATCACTGTACCCTCAAACAGAACCTCTCATTTGTAGAGTAGATGAGTGGATGTAATGGGCTCATAGTTCCAAATAATTGCTCACTCGAGACTTAATAACATATAAAACACCTCAACCAACAAGCCACATGAGTGTTTTATTCATAGATGAGATTACTTACAAAAATGTAAAAAGACAAAAAGACAAAAATATAAAACAAGAAATTGAAAAATGAAAAAATGAAAAATTGGAAAACAAAAAGTTGTAAAATCAAAGAAAATGAAAAATATTTATTAACCCTGCTTGTTATTTAGAATGGGGGTATCCCCCATAACTAAATGGTTGAGCTCTTATTTCCTTCATTCCTTCTTTCCGAATGTCTAATGTTTTGTCCTATTTCTTGGGTTGTCAAAACTCTATCCCCAATNTCATATAGTTGACCTTGGGCATACATTCCTAAGGTCTCTCTTGTTGCATCACTAAGCCCATCAATAATATGGTACATTAGCCTTTCCTCAGAAAACCCATGGCCTGGACAGTCTTTTGATAGTGCATAATATCTTTCTAAGGCCATGTCCAAGGGTTCATGTTGTGCTTGTTTTCACCCTTGGATTTGTTTCCTCAAGGCTGACACTCTTGTGTAGGTTTGATATCTTTCATTAAATAACTCTACCATTATTTACCAACATCGTATTGAATTTGGTTTTAATGATCTATACCATACTTTAGCTTGGTCAACAAGTTTCATAGGAAAGAGCTTAAGTTTTTGCCAACCGTTATCAATATTGTTCCACATGCAGGCATCGTAGAAGGCTAGTAAATGTTGATGCAGATCTAAGTCATAGCCTCCTGAAAAAGTAGGGAAGTTGTTTAAATCGAGCCTGGGTAGATGGCTCTCTTTATGATGCCTACAGGAGATTTGAACAACCTCCTGTATTTGCATTAAGCTTGTAGTGGACAATAGGGGTTCATCATCATCGTATAAGTTATGCTTTCGAGCGTTGGGATGACATTGCTTTCATTCATGTTTATAAGAAACCCCCACCTCAGGTTTCATACTCCAATCTTCATTGTCATATAGTTCGTTGGTTCTCCAATGAACTTCCTCACTAAGTGTGGCATTATCGTAATCTTGTAGAAGAGGCATTGATGTGAAATATGTGTGAATTTATATGTGACTATTTATAATTATTTTTTCTTCCTAAGAGATATATTGTTAAGTCCTATACAGTGACCTTGTACGATATAACTAATCTAGATAACTAGCATCGTCCTCGGCAATGATGCCAATGATGAGTGGCAAGATACCACTACACTCAACCATACGAATACGAGCATTTTCACACACGATCCGGTCGAACTTCATAGACGGACTAGTTGTGGCACCTAGACAATTAGCCTTAGGTCGCAGTTCGCTGTCTTCCCACTTGGACTAGTATTAGCTTTGTCACATATGGTTTAGTCTAGAATGAGGTGTATGATGTGTTCTAAATCTAATGCTACTCCTGAAGGCAATGGAAAGTAAGATTAACTAAGCTAGGAGGAAAGGGTAAGAGGGTCTAAACTAGCCTAAGTGCGATGAGCATCCGTCCCTTAATCCTCCGTACACAGTAAATAACAAGAGATAAGGGTGAGAGAGATTAACTAAGAATGCAGTAAATAACAATTAAATAATTAATTAATTAAACTAAGTGAATGCTGCAATGATGAAGTAATCTCGATCTTTATTTCTGGTCATGTGCGTGTCCAAGTACGTCACACTCGAATAAGGATGCCGTACAATTACAATCACCACACTGCGGGCAAACACTGGGAAATTATTCTGTCTTTGGAAGGGGAAAACTGCTAGAGCTTCACTAAGAGACTAAAAACTGGATGCGAAACAAGGGAGAGCTACCTCTTATTTATAAAACTGGCAGTGGGTTGTGATATTGCATATGCAATATTGCAACTTAGCTGTGATATCGCGTACGTGATATCGCGGTTGCCCCAAATGATGACTCATCAGCAACTTTTGAATTAAAAGGAAAAACTCATCTATCATTCTTCCAAAAAAATACTTGGAAAAGCCTAATGCAAATTATTGTCAACTATAAATAAATTCTCAAGGTTAGAAATTAATTTTTCAAAATTCTTCTTCTTCATTTTATTTAAATAATAGAGGCTAGAAGCTTCATTCCAAGTAATCTATTTATCATGCATACACAGACAAGAAACTACAATGATACAAAATCTACTCAAGTGATACATAATCTAGATGTATTAATAGCCAAAGCTGTTTCATTAAAAAGAAGCCACCATGGGCTAATTTACTTAAGCATATCTTCTAAGACTCTAATATGATTGTAATTCCAACATTTACTAAGCTTGCACCATGTGTTCCATATTTTTTTAAGAATTGAAGAACAAAGAATAGAAATGGCCCAAGGAAAAAGAAGGTAGTGAAGAAAGTTATTAGAAGACCAACTATTACCATTCTTAGGTTTTCCTTACATAAGTCTATTTTTTAAAAAGAACATTTAAAAATCATCTTCATTATTGCACTTTGTAATCCATTTTGTTACAAGAGAAATAATTAATGAGACCAAGTCCTCCATCTTTCTTGCTACTAGTGCAAATATCTTAAGCAATTTTAGAAAAACCTTTTCTATGTTGCTTAGCATATCAAAGAAATTGATAAATAATTTCATCAATTCTCTCATAAAAAGTTTTAGAAGAAGCTAAATAGCTAGAATAATAAATATAAGTTGATTGAAGCATTTGCTTAATAACTAATGAGTCACGTTTAGTTAGCTACATCGATTGGGCCTCGTCGACAAAGCCTAGCTGATGCATCTTACCATGCATCGACAAGGCCTTGTCAACACAATGTTGGTTTTTGGCTATAAATACATGCCTATAGTCACATTTATGGCAATTAGAGATTATAATTGTAGTGAAGCTCTTGCTATTTTTCCATTTGAAAGTTAAAATTTTTCCTCCGATTGCCTGTAGTAGGAGTCATTGAGTGTACGGATATTTATTTGAGCATTGTTGTACCTGAGCATGATAGTGTGTGAACAATAAAGATGAACTTTCTAATAAACCTTGCAGCACTTTGGATAGATTAGCTATTTCATTTATGCATTTAATGCTTACAATTATTTATTAAATGTCTTTAATTAGTTATTAAATATTTT
>MNCI01008330.1:452052-462602 GCA_015680685.1 Gnetum montanum | reverse complement strand
TAAAAATGCCTAAAAAAGTTGTTAAGAAAATTTTGGCCTTTTTGCCGAAAGAAATTCCCCTTTTGATTATTACCTGAAGATGGGTTGTCAAACAAGGGATTATTCTGCATATGAAAATCTTCAAATCTGGGGCATTTATTTTCTGTTGAAAGGAACGAAACCATAAAAATATAAATGAAATTTTACCCTAAACCCAAGATAGATATCCTTGAAGTCAAGAGAATCTTAGCGGCTCCCAAGGGTAAAGGAAAATCCACAATATAGCAAATTAGATAGTTACCTGGCAGCACTTGTCCAATTGTGTTTTTAACCGTCTTAGAGGCACATGTGAATTCTTTGGCAAAAGGTTTACTGGAAAATGCCTTTTTATTAGCATCCTTGTTTGGTTGGGTTGCAGCGGTCTTCGTCATTGTGGTGTTTATCCTGAGGTCAAAGAAATCAAAAATCATGTTAATCCAAAAAATGACAATGATAGTTAAATATAAAAATAAGCAAGACACAATGAGAAAAACCATCACATGATAGGTGAAGAAGCTTCCAGCATTGGACAAGACTGTTGAGAAGCCAACCTTTTACAGTAAAGGTTGTCAACCTTTTTGTTCGAGTTTTCCCTGCTTCTATCTCCAGGTTCCACCTATGAAAAACATGAAATATTGTGAAATGGTTGTCCTTGGGTAAAAACATAATTGGTAACACAACAAGAGTATGTCTTCTACAATAACATGGTCTGCAATACATATTTCACATTCCATGATCAAATGATAGCACCAGATTCTTTAATCTTGCCATTTTGTCCCATACTACAAACAATTGGACAACCATATGCATTCCCTACGAGCAAACATGTCCATTTATACACAATGAAAAATAATAGGTATCTTAGTACGCAATATATCCTATTTCAATAAACATATCTCACCCTTATGCTCGCATTGAATCTTTGACCAGCTCGTGTCATTGTGGGGTTGGATGACAGAGAAATATGGCTTCTGTTACATTGTTTGTTACTGATGTCATTTGGATGTGGAGCTCCCTTCCTTGTAGGACATGCACAAGTTTTCTTTTGGGATGTTGCTTTAGGCTGTTGATGTCTGAGAAGATGTCCTGCATGGATGCTTGCTGATATTCTTTTTATGGGCTTTTTGATAACATCAAAATTTGCGGAAGAGTGCATCTGATGCAAAGGCTTCTTTCCTAATCTCTCTTGCGATGAAGAAGATGTATAACCTTGCATTTGGTGGCAAGACATAACTTTAGTCTTGCATTTTGGAAAGGGAGGATCAGGAAGAGATTCTGGCAACGCTGTGTTTGTATATTCAGCTAGCTCATAAGGATCTAGAAGTCCTGAAACAAATAACACATTGAAAAATTGTCCACAGGTTAAGTCATGTAATGCAATTTTCTAGAACTGAGAATACTAATTAAATAAGAAAAAGAAAATCAAGCAACCTTGTTCTGTGAAGAAAGCAGTATTCCAATCTAGACTTTGACGTAAAAAGCTATTTTCAGAACCTTGTGCCTTCCCTGATGTTTGTTGATCAGGGCTAGAGCTAAAATTTTCTCCAGTAAACCCTCCATCATTGGTTTGAGTCTCATCAAGACCACTCAATTTCAACATTACATTCGCTGCATTGAAAAGTGTGTCCATATCAGAAAACATCATAGGACATTCAAGTCTTTAACCAATAACTGCTAGGGTGTCAAAAACAACAACATTGGAAAGAGACATTGGAGTCATGAATTTTGGACATTTGGATGTTCAAAAATCAAGGATACATCTTCCCTGCAATAATCATAGGATCCTAATAGTTCATGTTCATATTTAAAAATTCTAAAATAAATGACCTAGTTCTAAGATCCAAAAGACTTGTTATGCATGTAATAATACCAATTCATGTATTAGTTATTTAAAACAAAAAGAAAAGTTAACCAGCTATGCCTTCTCAGCCTTCTCATATGAAACTATTTTTATAGAATTTGCCTTCACAAATCCCAACCAAGATTTACTGATCATAACTCTCAATTGCCTATATTTACAAGTAACAGTAAAACAAGGTTATATGAAATTAGCGCACAACCATGACACAAAATTTGTAAAGCATAGAGACAAAATTTGGAATTTAAACTCTTCAAAATGCAACCAAAATATAATTTAATTAAAAATGCCTAACAAAGTTGTCAAGAAAATTTTGGCCTTTTTGATGAAAAAAATTCCCCTTTTGATTATTACCTGAAGATGGGCTGTCAAATAAGGGATTATTCTGCATACGAAAATCTTCAAATCTGGGGCATTTATTTTCTGTTGAAAGGAACGGAACCATAAAAATATAAATGAAATTTTACCCTAAACCCAAGATAGATATCCTTGAAGTCAAGAGAATCTTAGTGGCTCCCAAGAGAAAAGGAAAATCCACAATATAACAAATTAGATAGCTACCTGGCAGCACTTGTCCAATTGTTTTTTTAACCGTCTTAGAGGCACATGTGAATTTTTTGGCAAAAGGTTTACTGGAAAACGCCTTTTTATTAGCATCCTTGTTTGGTTGGGTTGCAGCGGTCTTCATCATTGTGGTGTTTGTCCTGAGGTCAAAGAAATCAAAAATCATGTTAATCCAAAAAATGATAGTGATAGTTAAATATAAAAATAAGCAAGACACAATGAGAAAAACCATCACATGATAGGTGAAGAAGCTTCCAGCTGAAAATGCTCCTTGCCAACATGCTTATGTTTTTGTTTAGCTTTTTGCACCGGGTTGACCTATCATAACTCAAACAAACTTTGTGAATTCTCTTTTATCTAAAGATATAACTATCAAAAAGGAAATTGCAACTTAAAAGGTACCTTTTTGGAATATCTGACACCTCCTAAAATCCATTAAATTACAAAATAGATTAGCATTAAGCAATCACATGAATAAATTGACATTTTAGTGTTGAGAAAGTTTAGGAAGAAAACTTATGAATCAAGTAGCATCTCACCTCCTTTGCGCAGAAAAGTGCTAGGGGTCTGTGATGATAATGCATCTTGAAATGTTGATGGGCTAGATAAAGAGAGAGAAGAAAGTTCTCTCTTGTGCTTTTGATTTTTACCAAGCAGAATAGAAGGACCCACAGAAGGTTTTCTTATATCTGAATCCAGGTTTTTCCTTAGAGGTGAACGCCAATTATCCTTGCCCACAACCTGACCAGGATTTTGCAATGAAATGATAGAAGTAGATGGAGCTCTCTTGTGTGATGGCACACAAGTTCGATTTGCTTGTTTCTGTGGTTTAGCAACAGAAGCACGAGGGCCACAACTGCTCTTTGTTTTTAAGAAATTTTCTTTTAGCCTTTTGTCTTTTACAAAAGTACTATTTGAGTGGGCATCCACCTCATTTTTTCTAGCATTGCTAGTACCTAGATCCTGTTTGGGTTTCATATTTGTATATTCAATTAGCTCATTTTCATCAAGAAGCCCTGCAAATTAAACCGTGTACAAGATCAGGTCATTTTGGCTTCACATCAACCAAACATGGTATTTGTTTGCAACATGGAAAATATCATTAACACATGGGTAAAAAATGTAGGTGTATTAACGACCTGGTTCTGTAAAGAATGCAGGGTCCCAGGGTAGACTTTCACGTAAGTAGTTCTTTTTCGCTGTGCCTGGACATGATTTCAGGTTTACCAATTTAATGTAAGTTGATTGTAAATAAACCAAATTCTAGAAAAAAGAGCCACATAGTGTAAGTTGGCAGAAACCGTTTTGAACACTTTTGCTATTAAACAAGTTCAATCTATAAAAAACAATACTGGGCAAGTAACTTAAATATACAAAAACTAAACATCTATTTTTCCTACCTCTTGAAAAACGAGAATGTCGTAAGCACCCAAAAAACATTTCACCAAACATTGTGGAAAACCAGTCCAACAACAAGCACCATGAATTCAGCCAAAATGCATGGTGGAACCAAAAACAACCAGCACACAAGAATAATACAAATTAAGAAATCCTACATTTCCCAAAACCACAATACCACCCGTTGGCACGAATTAACCCAGTAAATGCAATAAAA
Organism: Gnetum montanum; assembly: GCA_015680685.1. Taxonomy (NCBI): domain Eukaryota; kingdom Viridiplantae; phylum Streptophyta; class Gnetopsida; order Gnetales; family Gnetaceae; genus Gnetum; species Gnetum montanum. The sequence continues at coordinate 458,547 of MNCI01008330.1, read as the reverse complement.
CTAAAAGAAGATAAAACAAAATAATGCCTAAAAATTAAAATAACCCGAAACCTGGAGAAAAAGAATCCTACATTTCCCAAAACCACAATACCACCTATTGGCATGAATTAAGGCAACAAACGTGGTAAAACTGAAAGAAGACAAAAAAAGAATCATGCACAAAATTTAAAATAACCTCAAACCTGGAGAAAATTCTGGAAAAACATAATCGTGGAATGGTGGAAGGAGATCATCGTTCTCCTGTGCCAAATCAATAAGGCTCAACTGTTCCATGCCCAAGTCGAGCATTTGCATGGCCTCAGAATCTTGGAATGGTGGAAGGAGATCATCATTCTCCTGTGCCAAATCAATAAGGCTCAATTGTTCCATGCCCAAGTCGAGCATCTGCATGGCCTCAGAATCTTGGAATGGTGGAAGGAGATCATCGTTCTCCTGTGCCAAATCAATAAGGCTCAACTGTTCCATGCCCAAATCGAGCATCTGCATGGCCTCAGAATCTTTACGCTCTATTTTCCCACCACTGAAAGCTTTGAAGGATAACCAATTTCTAGAATAACAATGTCTAGTTTCCAGTTTCCAGATAGATAACCAATACCTGGAACCACTCAATGAAGAATTCTGAACAGCAGCAGCAGTAGAATCGCAAACTAACAAAAATCCAAAAGAAGGATTAAAGCACAATTGACATTGAAAATATGGAACAAAGCATACCCATGTTCTGTTTTCAGATTCTAAGCAGGAAAGAACAATAACAAAGTGTAGAGAATGTAACACCGACTCATAGGGAGTAAGAGCTAGCATCCAAAGCCCCCTAGAAAGAAAGCTAGTTGAAATGAGAAAATGCCCATGTGGCTTTATTTCTACAACAATCGAACTAGCATTAACCTTTAAAATTAAAACGATATCAATAATGCCTAAATCTAGCTCTGAAACAAGTCAATCAATATTAATTTAAGAATTAAGAGATAACTTTAAAAAGAAATAGATATAGTAAAATATCTGTACAAGATTCATTAGATTAAAAAAATCAATCTTTTTATTTATTCAACTTAAAAAGAAATATTTAATCAGGATCACTTGCACATTTGAAAACCAAAGAAATGACCATAAAAGCAAATAAATTAATAATCTCATATTTGTTCAATCACATAATAACATTTTATAATTTCCAACCGCACACAAAAATAAGATCTAAATTTAGCTCTTGCAACCATTTTACCTGTAATCATTTAATCAAAAAATTCATATGTTCAATAGTAGAGAATAGATAGATCACAACCATAAATTAACATCCTAGGTTTTCCCCCACTCCATCAAGCTATAGAAAGATATTAAAATCAGACTTGAGAAGGTATAGTAAAAAGAAGTATAATTCAAGATTCAGATCCAAGATTTATGCATTCAAAAGGGGAGGGTTTATCAGCCAACTTCCAACCAAAATCCAAGAATTCAACAATTCACAATTATCGATGGGCCCAAGGATACTCTCGCTTTTTGCCGACAATACCAATCCTCATATCAGGGATCCATAGCCCCTGTTGGCAATCCTTTGCCAAACATGCCCCAAATCATTATGGGTGTTTCTAAATCATTACAGAAACAACTCTCATCCAAGCCATTTAGGTATGAGAGTGTAGAGGACGGGCGAAGAGATCCAAAAAAATAAGTCTAATCTTACAATAAAAATCTTGATATTTTCATACAAGCTAGCAATCCTTTACCACAAATGCCCCAAATGGATGTTTCTAAATCGTTACAAAAACAAGTCTCATCCAAGTCATTTAGGTATGAGAGTGCATAGGATGGGCGGAGAGATCCAAGAAATAAGTCTAAGCTTACAAGAACAATTTTGATATTTTTATACAAGCATTGTGAAGGTGGTTAGACAAGTAAGAAGAGAAACGTTTGAGAAAATTAGCCCTTGCTAGCCATTATCAAACATAACAAAGATGGATCATCTTACCTCCTTGCTTAGATATCTTGCTTACTAGGAGGAATCATCCAAATATTGGATTGCTATGCCACACTTGTTTTCTTTTTCTTTGCTATCTCTTGTAGCAGCGACAGTCTTCTCTTCCTTCACAACCACACCCCTTGTTGATGTATCCTTCTTCTTCTTTTTGGGTTCTACAAAGCTACTTTTGCCTTGTGTGTCCCTTTTTTTCTCTCCTCCTCTTCCTATTTGTAGGTGGAATAAGGGATAATGAATGGTTTCTTGTAACTGACTTGTTGGGGACTGTTCGTATTCTTTTCTTTGGTTTCTTGTAACTAACTTGTTTGGGACTGTTCATATTCTTTTCTTTCTTTCAAGGTTATATATATATATATATATATCTCTCTCTCTCTTTTTAGGCAATGGATCATGAGTTCAATTCTCTTCATAATCACTATAACTAGCTTATATATGTATATCTATAAATTGGTAGAGATGATTTTTTTTAAAAAATGATGTTAACCAAGCCCGACTACTAATTATTAGAGTGGTTATTATTAGAGCAGTTACTCTAATTATTAGAGTGGTTATTATTAGAGTAGTTCCTCTAATTTATAGAGCAGTTATTATTAGAGTAGTTACTCTAATTATTAAAGTGGTTATTATTACAGCAGTTACTATAATTATTATAGTGGTTATTATTATAGCAGTTACTATAATTATTATAGTGGTTACTATAATTATTAGAGTGCTTATTATTAGAGAAGTTATTTCTGGGTTACTCCTGGGCCTATAAATACAATGGACAAGCACACAATAGAGAGTAATTCAGAAGAAGGAGTCAAATAAGACTCTGGTAGCAATCAATTAGCGAAACTCTTGTAGTCTATTTGGAAGTTAGAGTAGTTTCCAAATGCCCACAGCAGGAGGTCGAAGTGTGGACGGATGTTTATTCGAGCATTGTGTACGTGAGCACACCTTGTGTATGGCAATAAAGACGAGTTCTTTGATTCATCCTTGCAGCACTTGAGATTTGTTTTCTTAGAGTGCTTAATAATTAGAGTAACTGCTCTGCTAATTAGAGTAACTGCTCTAATAATAACCACTCTAATAATTAGAATAACTGCACTAATAATTATAGTAACCACTCTAATAATTAAAGAAACTACTTTAATAATAACCAGTCTAATAGTTAGAGTAACTACTCTAATAATTACAGTAATCGCTCTAATTATTAGAGTGGTTATTATTAGAGTAGTTGCTCTAATTATTAGAGTGGTTATTATTAAAGTAGTTCCTCTATTGTTAGAGTAGTTACTATAATTATTACAGTAGTTATTATTATAGTAGTTATTCTAATTATTAAAACGATTACTCTAATTATTAGAGTGGTTATTATTAGAGCAGTTACTCTAATTATTAGAGTAGTTACTATAATTATTAGAGTAATTATTATTATAGCAATTACTCTAATTATTATAGTGGTTACTTATAATTATTAAAGTGGTTATTATTATAGTAGTTACTCTAATTATTAGAGTGGTTACTATAATTATTATAGTGGTTATTATTATAGCAGTTACTTTAATTATTAGAGCGGTTACTCTAATTATTAGAGTGGTTATAGTTAGAGCAGTTACTCTAACTATTAGAGCGGTTACTCTAACTATTAGAGCGGTTACTCTAATTATTAGAGCGGTTAGTATAATTATTAGAGTGGTTATTATTAGAGCAATTATTCCTAGGTTATCCCTGGGCCTATAAATACAGTGCCCAAGCAGACAATAGGAAGTAATTAAGAAGGAGTTAAATAGAACTTTGGTAGCAATCAAGTAGCGAAACCCTTGTAGTCTATTTGGAAGTTAGAGTAGTTTCAAGTGCCCACAGCAAGAGGTTGAAGTGTGGATGGATCTTTATTCGAGCATTATGTAGCTGAGCACACCTTGTGTACGACAATAAAAACGAGCTCTTTGATTCATCCTTGCAGCACTTGAGATTTGTTTTCTTACACATTTCTTTTATTTTATTTTCTTATGCATTTATTTTATTTTATGCACTTTACATTTTTGTTATTAGCATAGCAATTCATTTTGATCAATTAAGCAAATCATTAAATTACACTCAGTACGATCACTTCGAGCATGCGTGTAACACTTAGTAACCCAGTAATGATTAGCGTTTGGTAATCCCAGTAGTGTTGCACTGGTTCAGGATGTGTACAGCAAGTGAGAACGGATACTAATGTTAGGATTAGTTAAAGCATAGTTAATCAGTAGTTAAGTTAAATTGGTGACTTAGTTATCTCTCTCTTTCCCTATTACCATAGGACATAAAAACATAAAAGATATAAAAATCATATGTTTCAATCTTACTTAACTATACAATTGTGACATACAAGTGAGTTTGGGAAGACAATGAACAATCAACTTGTCCTTGTTCCACAAAGGCGCATAGGCACTTAGTCCTTGGAATTCGACCGGATCGTGCGCGAAACACTTGTATTCGTATGGGTGAGTGTAGTGGTACCTTGCCACTCATCATTGGCGTCGTTGCCAAGGACTTAGTTGTTTGTGTGCTAATTAGAACATAGGAAATCATTCACACCATTGCAACGAACCCTTAGGGTTGATTGAGAAAATAAACCAGAATACATTGCACACTGAACAAACAAGTACGTCTCCTTCTTCATATGAAAGTGCCTCACCGCCTAGGTCTAAAATAGGAAACAATCGGTGGCGTGATATACATGACATTGATCCGCCAGTCCCTTAACAAGTTCGAGTGGTATATATTCATCTCGATGAGTATATACTAGACTTCACCTTTATCCTCCATCAAGATGAACAACTGTGTTGGCGAGACTTAGAGGGTAACATAGTATTACCTCCTGATCATTCAGTCCCAAGTATGCTTCTTCTTGCTCTCACACGAATTGGCATACCATACTTACACGTAGAATACATTGTGCAAGATCATGACTTGAGAGAATACCATCCCACAGAGGCACAACATCAATGGGACTTGCAACAAGAGAGACATCATAAGTCTTTGAAGGGTAAGTGGTCTCAGGATGTCCCACATGTCTTAAGCGAAAATAAGGGTCGTGAACCTACCTCAGGTTGTCGACCACAAAACGATGTTCTCCCCTTGACTTTGGCCAAGGGGTTGTGTATCAAAACCTTCATTCCACAATTCATAACCCAAGTTCTAATACCCACGAGCACAAAGGGTCCAAAAAAGGGACACAAACTCATGATAAAGGTGGAAATTTTGATCACAATCGTGATTGGGGCCGAGACCTTCGAAGAGAAGGTGGCAGACACCGTCATGGTGACAGTTCTGCTTCTTCTTCACCTTCATCATCTCCTTCACCCTCTCCTTCAATATATGGATGTGGTTATAAAGAAAAAGACCATGGGGATGAAGGTAGGAAAAGTGGAAGTCATAGATAAAATAGCTAGGAAAGGGGACAAGGGCACTCTAGAGAATCACAACATAGAAGAAGGGAGAGTAGGGAACAACGTAGGCATCATAGACGCCATGGACAAGATGATCAGGATGAACCCCTACTCACTACTCAAAGTATGTTAGACATAATTAAGGCTACTAGAATTCCAACAAGGCACCAAAAAGATAGTAGGATCAAAAGATTAGATATGAACAATATCCCATGATTTGAAGGGGGATACGATGCTGATCCTCAAAATCACTTACAAGCATTTCATGATGTGTGTGCATTACAAAACATAGAGAACTAATGGTAAAAACTTAAGCTATTTTCATGGACACTAGTTAAAGAAGCGGAAAGCTAGTACCGGTCTTTAGAACCGAAATCCATTCATAGGTGGAGTACTATGTTAGAACAATTTAAGGACAAGTACCAAACGTACTCCCAAGTGTCTAACTTGCAAAAGCAAATCCAAGGCTGGAAACAAGGAGGACATCAACCCTTGGATGTTGCCATGGGTCAATACTATGCACTCTTACATCGTTGTCCTAGCCATGGTTATTTGTAAAGGGATCAACTGCGCCATCTCATGGATGGGCTTAGGCATGAAAGGAGAAGAACCCTTAGGACTTATGCCCAAGGGAGACTATCCAAGCTTAGGTCCCATCAAATTCAAAGACTATTAGAGCAAGTTGCTAAGGAAGAAGGTGAGCTACGGAAGAGAGAAAGTGTGGAAGAGTATAACCGAGATCCTTCGCTCTAGAAGAGGGGAGTAAGATTTTGTGAGGATGAAGAAGGGTCAACACTCGAAGAGATGGTAAATAGGAAAACTTTGCCTATCCAAAAGATGACATCAGAAGTTTTGGCAAAGGTAGACCAAATGTGGGATTCCCTAGACAATAGATTTCAAACTATTCTTAAAATAGTAGAGTTTAGAGAGCAAGGTAGTGATCACGAAAAAAGAAAAAAGAGAGAAGATGAATATGCACATAGCAAGGGTAAGGTCAAAGTTTCCATCATTGAAGAGGTTGTGGATTTGGAAACAGACAATGATAGTGGATGCGAGATATGTCAATATGACCATGCTAAGGGATGTTGCCCTGTAATCTCACAT
>MNCI01008330.1:431846-451299 GCA_015680685.1 Gnetum montanum | reverse complement strand
AAAAATACATTCATAAAAATCAAGAAGAAGAAAGTTCCATGCATCACATACAATGACACAAGGTGTATTTGCGTGCAAAGGTCATGGTTTGTGCAAAGTTTAACATTACCTACATGAAATCAATGTGCACAAGTGATCAACATACAAAGATGCCTGTATGCAGTAGCCACACAACAGGAAGGCACCCAGTGGTTGATAGCTGATCAAGAAAGCAGTTCACTCATATGCATGAAACCAACTGAGGATTTGACTTATGCTTACATTGATAGCATAGACGCATTAGAGAAAGTCCACTGCCAACTTCCAAGTCTCAACCTTGAAAATGTCAACTGGGGAAAGTTGGAATTCCCTAAGAAATTTAAGCAAGAGCCCCTCGAGCTGAAACCATTGCCCACTGGTATGGAATACACATTCCGTAAAAATAGAAAACTAATAATTATCAACGCTAACCTTGCTCCTCAACAAAAAGAAGAACTGCTGAAGGTAATAAATAAATGGTTAGAAGCCTTCACTTGGTCACATCCCAAATTAAATGGAATAGATTCTAGGATATGCCAACAAAGAATTTACACAAACCCCTCCATGAAGCCTCGAAGACAACCATAGAGGCGATTGAACCCTAAGTTGAAGTAAGTAGTTAAGGAAGAAATCGAACAACTTCTCAAGGTTGGGTTCATATACCCCATTGTTGATAGAGAATGGGTTAGCCCCTTAGTTATTGTGCCTAAAAAGGGAGGCAAATGGAGGGTGTGCATAGATTTTAGGCTACTAAATATGGCAACATTCAAAGATCACTTTCCATTGTCATTCGTTGACCAAGTCTTAAACACCATCGTAGGGCATCACTATTACAGTTTTTTGGATGGATATAGTGGATATAACCAAATATAACTAGCCCTAAAAGACCAAGAAAAGACTATGTTTACCAGTCCTTGGGGAACGTTCGCATACAAACAGATGTCGTTTGGCTTGTGCAATGCCCCTACAACATTTCAATGACTAGTTCTAAGCATATTCCAACAGCAGATAGGGAATGGCATGGAGGTCTTTATGGACGACTTCTCCACTTATGGAGCAAACTTTGATCAAGCCTTGGACCAGTTGGAGCAAGTGTTAAAAAGATGTGTAGAAACCAATTTGAGGCTCAATTGGCAGAAAAGTCATTTGATGGTCCACAAAGGCATAGCACTATGGCACAAAATCTCACACACAAAGATAGAGGTAGACCCTAAGAAAATCAAAGTTATCCAAAGAATTACCCATCAACTAGAAACTGTCAAAGATATTCGATCATTTCTTGGACATACTGACTACTATAGGAGATTTATTTAGAACTTTTCAAAGGTTTCCAAACCATTGCTGGAATTAACAAAAAAGGACATACCTTTCAAGTGGACTAGGGAATGCGAATTAGCTTTCCAAACTCTCAAACAAAAGCTAGTAGAAACACCCATTTTACAAGCTCCTAACTAGTCCAAACCATTCCATATCATGACTGACATGTCCAACTATGCTTTAGGAGCTGTATTTACACAATTAGATGACCAGAAGCATATTTATTACATCCATTGTCCAAGTAGAAGTATCACTGGTTCACAACTTAACTACACTACCACAAAGAAAGAATTAATGGCTATAGTGTTTGCACTAGAAAAGTGTAGACACTATGTATTGGGATATAAAGTATATATACATACTAATCATAGTGCAATCTAATTCCTCATGAATAAGCCAATGGTAAGCCCTTGTATCATAGGATGGCTTGTAATCTTATAAGAGTTTGATTTAATGATGATCGATCACAAGGGCACCGAGAATGTAGTTGCTGATCATTTATCCTGGTTGTGATGGGATAATAAAGAGGATGAGTATCTAATTTTTGATCATTTCTCTGATGAATTCCTCTTTGCTGGTGTATTGAATAATTAATCACCCACAGAGACAAACTGGTATAATAGCATTCTTACCTATCTCCTCACCCAACAAACACCACAAGAGTTAAACCTTAAGAAGAAACAACAATTTCTTCACCGAGCCAAGTACTTTATGGAGATCAATGGGCAACTTTACAAAGTGTATCCCGATGGCTTGGTTCGATGGTGTGTTCCCACTATAGATCAACTACGAGTTCTTCAAGATGCTCATGAGGGTCCTTGTGGGGATCATTACGCTAGAAGACGAATAGCCATCAAGATCCTGCTTGCAGGATATTATTGGCCTACATTATTTCAGGATGCCCATCGTTTTGTCCAATCTTGTGAGTGTTGTCAACGTGATGGGGGAATGACTGCTACAATGGAGGGTCCACAATAATGGATTCAAGCATTAGAACACTTTAACATTTGGGGAATTTATTTTATGGGGCCAATTACACCAATGTCCAATGGAAAATCTTATATTATTGTTACCGTTGACTATTTCTTTGTTTGCTTGATTTACTTTTATTCATCATCTAATAAGTGCTCATGATGGTGGATTACGTTATCTCATATTGATTGCTAATGTTTGGTTTTTACCTTTGGATTATGATGTTGATATTAAGGTATGGTTCTTTTGGTAAAACAGGCAATGAGTCCATGTTGTCCACTCATCCATACAACTATAGGGTCTCCTTTGGTTTGGAACTGTACAGTCCCTTTTTCTAAGTAAACTTTTAATGAATTGGTGGTTGGGTACTTTTCAAACCAAGGAAAGACTCAAAGGATGAAAAGGGTGTGACTTCAAGAGGATTTGATGCATTTATGTTGGCCATTCTCTTGGGTGCTTGGATGCTTTTTCTTGGCTTTTCTGCCATATGGACATTGTTCAAAAATTGGGAAGCTAAGTGAATAAAAATAAGTCTTTGCATGGTGTGGTTCTCATGCAAAAAACAACAACAAAAAAAGAAAAAACGAAAAAAAATAGTGAGAATTCAAAGCACACCCCTTAGACATAATAAAGCAATATGGGCTACAAGCACTGGTTATGAAACTGAAAAGATATGTTACCCATGCCTAAAGGTTCCCTCTAACTAAGGCCCTTTCTCACTTCCTACTTCTCCATCTCGCTCTCTTTGGAATGGTGGTAACTTTTTGTGGAAGCATTCTTGTTACTTCATGTGGATGGATTGGTCAAGTGTATTGATGCGAGGTTAGTGGATGTGGTTTGTTTGAGTCTGGATTTGGGATGAGTTCTACTCAGTCACATTAACCATAAAGTACATAAGGGGCTTTACACAACCTTGTTCTTGGGATTCCATTCCATTCTCTCCTCTCCATCTTTCTTCCCATTATCAACCCGATTTTCGATTTTGTCATTAGTCCATTCTGGGTTGATGCATTTTTTTTCTTTGGTGAATTCTTGTAAGTAAGTTTTTAACCCTTGCTTCCAAATGATATTCCTAGAGCCTACGGACTCTTTGGTTTGTGGGTTTGTTAAGTTATAAAAGGCATGAGCCTGCTTTGGGGAGGACCCACTGGCATTTCTTTTTGGTGCAATTGTTAACTTCTTTCCCTTAAACATTTCCTGCAATTAATCATTTCTTATTTCATCCCCATCCATGACATCCGTTTTATTGGCATTGCCGTTGATATTTTTCATCTTTCTTGTTCCTCATGTTTTTCCATGTTATAGCTACCAGAGGTCTCCTCTTAGTCGTGGGGGCCCTGGCACAAATTTTTTAATTTTTTCCATTTTACTAATTACTTAACCCCTACACCTTGGGTAGTTTCCTGTGATAAATCTTTGAACCAGTTTCTGCCATAACCACAACTCAGCCAATGCACTTCATATTGAGGCAAGGTATCAACTGCATTGTGGATTATCTATCCTTGCTCATTTGTAACTATCCCCCCCGTGCAAATGACGATCATACAAACAATGGACTAGGCTTGGAGGAAGCACTCAAGATGGACCGGAAATGAAGCATTTACGAAAGGAGCAAGTGTAGTGGCATGGTTTCAGATAAACAATAGAAGGCGCAATCTTAGCATTGGCGGCAACATGCTTCATTTTCTTTCTCTCTCTTTCTCTACAAGTTGCCAAATAAACGCTTGGATGTCATTTATGTACGAGTGTTCACCACAATGGTCATGAACACTAATGTTGTAATATGCTTATTGATCCATTCACTGAGCACGTTGAATCTATCATCCCATTCCACCATCATTTATAATAATAATAAATATTCATTATTATTATACTCGTAACCATCACCATTTATAATAATAATAAATATTCAATATTACCCACCGTTTATAATAATAAACATTCATTAGTACCCACGTCGGGCCCTACACGTGAGGGAATACGAAGAGATGAATGGGGAGCCCAAGGGTTGGGGGGCATCAATTGAATAGAGATTCAGCTCCCCTATAGTGACTCTTTGGCTCCCTTGCATGTGGTGTGTGCATGTGAGGGAATACAAAGAGATGAATATGAAGCTTAGGGGTTAGGGGGCATTAATTGAGTAGAGATTCAACTCCCCTGCACTGATTCTTTAGCTCCCATACATGTGGCGCATGCAGGTGAGGGAATACAAAAGAGATCAAACTAAATTGGCACTGCAACATATATTTGTAATGCATATTCGTTCGTGGAGATATAAAAAATCACATTACAAATGCATAAATAATGTTATTATTATATCACGGGCTTTTGTATATTGACATTATTGTTACAATGGACAAGATATGAATGATGCTAACACCTCATTCATAATTATTATATTATAATTATTGTGGAATCCAATAAATGTTATGAGATTATTATAATTAGAGCAATAATCCATAATTATAATCTGAGATATTATGGATTATAAGATTCATTCGAACGATAAACATTTCATAATAAATAAAGCCAAGATATGATGAAATATTACTCATAATCCATAATTTTAGAGATATTATTTATTCATTCAGAATGCTAACCCATAATGATTATATCTCGGATAGCATTATATAATCATTTATGTTTATGATTATATAATCATTCAGATATAATCATTTATGTTTATGATTATAAATATATCATTATATATAATTGAGATTATGAATAACCGAGATAAATATAATCATTGGCTCCCTTGCAGTGACTCTTTGGCTAGGAAAGATTTATAAATAATTGGTTATTTATGATTATGGCAAGACATGTGCGTCAGCAGAGAGCTCATCACCATTTTCCTCGACATTAGCTAGGATCATCACAGCATGATCTTGTCGAAGATCTTCCCAGGGTCTAGGCTGCCAAAGGTGAAAAAGTTCTCATTTTTAAAATTTACCAGGTTAACAACCATATCATCCATTAGATTCCATCAATCAAAGAATATGTACATAAAGAAAAGGCTTCACTGTATGCGAGGAGGTAAGAAGAAATTATCAAATTTGAACTCTTTAAGTCCTTCTAATAAGCAGGAAAAATTGTTAAAATTATGACTGAAGTTAGGCCAACATCTCAAATTGGCTAATAATTTTCATGTGCTAGCAAAAATGCTAACGCTTTTGCATTTTATTAAAATGCACATTGCAAACGAAAAAGCAGTCACAATCGTAACAACTGAATGCATCTACTCCATGGTAACTACTGAATTTCAAAGCACAGCCATAGAAATGATAAAAGCTACACAAAATATACAATGAGATAAAGAGAAAATGAACTTACAAATGTTCCTTTACATTGAAAAATGGTGTAGCAAAAGAAGATTACTCAAGATAGTAGCAGAAAATTACAATTTTAGAATTCCCTGCCACTCCAGAAAGCATTGAAAAAAAATAGAACCAAACTTTGGAATGTTTTTGCATTGGGAATGCAAATGTATAGGAAGGCATGCTAAGTATTGATGATAGAAGAGCTTAGCTTGAAGTGAAACTATGAAAATTGCACAAAATCATCAAAATGTAATGTTCAACACGTTACAATTCACTATAAAAAATTAACAAAAAAAACCATAAAAAGATTGGTATAAAGTTTGTTTCTAAAAAGAGATTCCAATAACCAAAGGTTATTATTGACACAGAAACTTCAGAAGACCCTTCCCCTCAGGCTGCAGCTTCAACTATAGTCATTACCATCTTTCCTGGAATGTCTCTGGCTCTACCCCTCATCCTACCCCTACTTGCAAAATTTTATGCTTAAAACATATATTCAAACAAAGCTACTCAAGAAACATATTGGCCTAATTCATATATAAATTTTATCCAAAAAGTAAGAAACCTAAATGAAGGGATCGTTTAGCTATTATAACAAAAATTGTATTATGATTGTCAATGATGTGTGCATGTCGTGGCTCTCGGTGTTAAGCAAGAATGCAGCAAGGGCCGACTGGCCTACTGCCTTATTGCAGCCTTGGTTGAAGAAGCGCATGTCGATGAGCTTGTTATTGCAACTGAAGCATGGGCCACCATCGTAGGTGCCTTTCCAATGCTCTGGCAAAGCTTCGAAACTGGCGTCATCCAAGCTGGTTTGGTTAGGCCAGGTGACTTGTAGTAGTAGTTGCAGACGGAGATGGAGACAGAATGGAAATGGAATTCTCATTCCCATTTCCATTCCCATTTTACATTTGGTTACGTTTGGCCTTTTTATGTGTGCAGTGGGAATATGAAAAGTTATGGCTCTTTAGTTCACATTCTGCGCAATGGGAATACAAAAAGGTGTGGCTCTTCAGTTCATGTTTTTTTCCCATTTCATGGGATCTTACATGGCGCGTGATGTGGAGGGCGACAAATGTACTTTCCCCTCCCCCCCTATCCTATGAGACGAGCTGGCCTCTCGGCCAAAAATATTTACTATTATATAAGATATCATCTATTGTCTTGTAAAACTTATCCTTTAGTTTTTAAAAATGCTAAACTTGCTTTAAGAAATTTAAAGTTACTTCTATGTTAAATTAGTATATTTAATATAAAGTACTTTCTTTATTGTAAAGTTTCCTTTTAAAATTTATTCATACGTGTATATGAATCCATGTGTACTTGTTATTATTTCTTAAAAGCACTAGTTTAAACATGTTGAATGTGCATGGTGGATTAAATTTTGATTGAGTATGATAAGATATTGATTATGAACATACTAGTTTAAATAATAGTTGCTAGGTTATTGTTAGCATGATTAGTTTAAAAAAAAAAAAGATTTTACTACAATGCCAATGTTTACTATCAAAAGTTTTTCCCATCAAGTTTTATAATTTATTAAAAATGTTTAATCAAAATTTTAAGCCTTCGCATTTACTTTTAGTGGTGACAAAATTTGTTTCTCCTCATTAATTCATTAATTCATGCTTTAATTTTATGTGTTTCATCGTTTCTCTCTTTTTCTTTTTTTTCAATTTTTCTTTCCTAATCCTCTATCAATGAGCTTGTTCTTCCAATTATGTATGAGGTGCATACAATACATCCTTTGAAAATCAAAAAATATGGGCAATAGGAAATACTTACCCTTTAAAATCTCAAGAGGGATAAGGCACCTTTAACTAATACATCCTTTGAAAATCAAAAAAGATGGGCAATAGGAAACACTTACACTTTAAAATCTCAAAAGGGATAGGGCACCTTTAAGCTTGTTCACTTCATTCCATGTGCCTCATATTAAGAGTATGGGGGTGGGGTTTCAGACCTCGAAAAGAAGTTTTATTAATAGTAAAAGAGTGTCAAATACATAAATCTCATTAAGTCACGAAGACAAAAAATATGGAAAACTTAGATTACTAGGGATGAAACTTTGGGAAACGTCCTCATAAATAACCATTCACGAAAGGAAGAAACCCAATCTAGGGAACTGACATCCATCAAAACCAACTAGACCGTTACAACAGAGAGTGGCAAAAATTTGGAGGAGGTAGATAGTGTTCGATAAAAGATAGAGAGACTCCCATATTGTGACTCCACTCAAATTTAAGAAGGGAAGCTTCTATGTAGAGATTCCTATTGAAGAGGATTGCTTGAATGCACGGGTCTTTCCCAAGGCTATAGGAGATGAATCAACTGATGGATATCTATTTTGAACTTTGATGCTTGAGATTTGAGTTGGAAATGAATGAGGCAGAAGATCTACAATTTCTCCATCATTGTTAGATGACATTTATTAGAATAATCAATCCTTTGAAAGATAACATTACATCTATGCTTCCAAATATAATATAGAATAATAGGCCTAATAATTTTCCATGGAAATTTAAAATTAGTAGAAGTGGTGGCCAAAAGGCCAAATATAACATCATCTTGAGATAGCTTGCATGATGGAATTACTTTGGAAGCCCATGTTCACACATGTTGTGCGAAGGGGCAAAACCAAAACACATGAACAAAGTCCTCTTTACCACCACAAAGAGGGCAATTAGGATTGTGAATCTCGAGATATTTGAGACGTTTGTTGATAGGTAAACCTTGGTGGAGGAGACACCGAGGAACTACTTAATTTTAGGGAGAGTCGGTAGTTTCCAAATACGTTGGAAGAGGGGGATCCAGAATTGTTCCAACTCTTTTTTGTGCCAAGACTTGTTACATCATTGAATGATACTTGATGAGTCATGTAAAAGGTGAAAAGGGACATGCAACTTATAAGGTAGAAGTTTCGAGCCATTAATCCATTGAAGGGAATGAAAAGTGCTTTGCACCAAAACATCTAGCCGCAAATGGAAATGAATGAAGGTATAAACCTAAGCCAGGTAATGGTTTATTACTTTAGACACCCCATATAGATTATTAAACTCAGCCCCCAAAATCCATTGATCGACAAGTTGAAGACAACTCAAAGAAATAACTTCCTTTCAATACCAAGAGGTAGCAAATTTAGCATTCATAATGGCAAGGGGAGTGGGCAACAAAGATAACCACTAGGGACACAACTTAGAGAGAGAAGCAGGGTTGATCTTCACATTAGTCTAATCTATATAATAGTGTAGAATTTGCCAAGCCCTCAAAAATGATTTTGAAAACATGAGATCTAGGAATAGTGATAGTGTGGGGAGAAAGGATCCAGTTAACGAAATGGATTCCTTTTTAGAAGGGCTTATTTTTGGGAAACGCTTGTTGAAGCCTTAATTAGAGGAGAGTCCCAATAATGTCTAGGGCATCTAGATGTTGGACCAACCACTTAGCAACCAAGGTAATCCCCTACTCATTCAATAACTCTTTGAAAAATCCAAAGAGATAAGGCATCCTATTTAAACTTGTTCACTTCATTCTATTTACTCCATATTAAGAGTTTTAGAGATCCACCCATTCAATAATACATTCTATTAAGGTGTTTAGCTTCCCTTAGTTTATAATATAAAAACTTTACCATAAGAGATGAATGTGCATGGTGATAATAGTTTTAATGTTACCACTAAACATTTTAATGTTATTATGTAAGAAGGGTGCAAATTCTCCAACATATTATATTTTCGTGTACACAGTTGTGAATCCATGTCATCTTATGTAATCATTTTTACATTATCATCATATAGATGTACTATCTTAGTGCATCTTTTATTACAATTGTATTGAGATAGCAAATGACCTATCACTTGATTGTGAGTTTTTGATGTCACTCTTTGGACAATGTTTTTGATTCTTTAGGTTTGCATGTTGGACAATGAGCTTAGAAGGAATGACAATCTTATACATGTTACATTATTGTAGCAATCTTGTGCAAAGACTACTTTGAACTTGTAATTCAATGAATGATAGAAAGAACCCTACAATACACCTTTATCGCCTCACACTACTAAGAGGCTATACATGGAAGTTATGCATACAAAATATCTTTATGGGATGATACATTGGCCTTTATTCAAATATTTTCAATGCCATGGTTTAAGCAAATAAAATGCATGTTGATTTTAAAAGCTTTGGATGGGATAAGCTTCTAGAGGAACAAGTTGTTTCAAGGTAGGCCAAGTGGTCTAGTTGGCTCAAGAGGGATTAGTAATGGTAGCATAAGTAGTGACCTTCGGTGCATTGGAGGGATAGGCAAATTAGATTGCAACCATGGCAGTGACCCGCAAGGATGCAACAAGGATTTCAATGGAAATCCTTTGAACCCTAATTAGAAAATGGAGGATTTACAAGGTTGGGGACAAAGACCTTAATCCTAGAAAGTGATTAATGAAGGGATTCAAGATCAGAGGATCTCAAATTGCTAGCTCATTATGGTGGTTTTCTTGTGAAGGTAGTGTGTGAGTTGCCTCATAAAGGACAAAAACTATCACTCACTATATCAAAAGAGGATATAGTGTGGAGGGTTATAAAGGATTTCTAAATAACCAAATTGGAGGAAGAGATCAACATCACAGTCCCATAATGGATAGTTAGAAGGCAAACACAACATTACCAACACACCCTCATTGGCCTCTTGTCTAGTAGGCTGTATATTTTGGAATGCATTTCATAATGGACTCATGAGCAAAGTTTGGATAAGCTTTGAAAATCATCCCATTAAAGGTTAATGGAACCCTTTTCTTGTTTGATTCTCCCTAGGTTATGCTCAAGGTCTTGTCTATGGGACCATGGCTCTTTGAATATCAACTCCTATTTTCAGAAAAATGGATTCTAGTTATGTCTAATGACTACCAAAATGCTAGGTGATACAACATCTTAGTGTGGATTAGGGTCACATACTTCCTTGTTTAGGTAGAGAAGCCAACTACTATTCATATGAAAGGGTCTAATGATATAATGCTATATAATATTTCCAAAATTTTTCAAACTAAATTTTTATTTATGTCCACTAAGACCCTTTGGATTTGTTGGAATACTTTCAAAATTTTTTTATAGAATTTTTTTTATATATAACAACTTGTGAACTAGGTTTTTTAGGCCAAGACTCTTACCACTAAGCTAACATGTCATTGTTAAAATTAATAAATTAAAATTCATCCTAGGACTATACTTTTTATGGGAAATACTATTACCACTAGGCTAACATCACCATTTACTCATCAAATATGTGTTTGCTTGCCTTCATTGTTAATGAGAAAACACTCATTTCATTTATATACGATTCAACATTATAAGAAACCTTGATTTGAATGTATATTTCAACTTTGTAGTACTTTTTTTTAGAGTGATACGATTCTTTAACTAAATGTATATTATAAGTATATAGAAAAATTAATTAATATTTATGGAAATAAAAAAATTTATCTACATTTAAATTTTCCATAAAAAAATATAACTATATAGTTAAATTAATTAAAATCTATTCAAATAAAAAATGTTCTATATAAATAAGGTGAATAAATTATGGATTCTATTTTTAATGATGTGCCTATAATAATGGTTAATATCATTAAATTTTCTTTTTCAATTTAGGATCGTATGGTAAACGAACTGCGGTAGAAATCATTGGTTGCCAGTTTATTCTCTTGTTCCACTTCCGATTCGTCTTTTTCGATGCCGGTCATTTTCTCTTTGCTTAGTTCTAATTATTTGTTATTCTCTTATTTCTTTCATTCTTATTCATTTTCACATTCGACTTCATGGACTTCATTTTTGTTCACCTCTTCCTTTCGTTCAGATTAATTTTATCTTTCCTTTTCGTTAGTTCTTTCGAATTCCTTTCGCTCTCCTCTCTTTGTTTATTTCCAATTCATTTTTTTTATGCTCCTCATTTGGTTCCGATTCATTTTTATCTTGGTTGTTTGGAATTCTTCTTCTCAACATGCTCTTAGAAATTGCCTTGAATTAATAAAATGTCCACTCCTTTCTTTTTTCGTTTTTCCTCCTCTTTATTTAATTCCGATTCATTTTTCTAATCCCCTCCTTCATCCTGTTGTTTCTGTCCGTTTTTCCCCCTTTGTATTCCTATTGATAGTTCTTCTCCTTTTAATTTCCGCTCTGATTTAATTTCTCTTTCTTTCTCGACGTTTGGAATTCCTCTGTTTAACATGCATTTAGAATTTGCGTGTGAACCAATATTTTTCCGGTAGTTTTTACCAATGCGACGTGAATTAATATTTTCCCCGTAGTTTCCCTCTCAAACATGTGTTTAGAAATTCCGTTGCAACTAATAACCTTTTCCATAGGTTTTCCCTCCTTTTCTGTTTAGCATGTGTCTGAAAAATAACTTTGATCATGGCAACTTGCAGAACAGATAAACCATGGGCACCATGGGCAGCATTTACTGGCAGATGATCGTTACGGATAGGTAACTGGAACGTAAAATGTGAAATTGAAATTTTTTACTTGCTTTTACTGAAATGCACATTGAATCTATTGGACTAGTTTCAGAATTCTTTTTATACAATTTTTGTTAATTTATATCTCAGTTCTACTCAATAGAATCAAACCCCCTGCCTAGATCGTAAGTTTGGTTTTTTTTTTTTTTAATTAAAGTTTTTTCTTTTACCTTTGTCTATCATTTTAAAAAACCTGTGTTCAGTGGTTTCAAGGTTAGGTACCATAGCTGTTAAGGTACGGAGCTACGAAGCAAGGAATTTATTGTTTAAAAGGCTGATTTACTTTATATTCTATTTAAAGTAAAATTGTCATGGCTATTCGGGTGTGTCAACAATTCACAGGTTAACTTGTTATGCAGCGTGTTCTTACATATTGCACAGTCTGATTTTGCTGCAATAAAATACACACTTACACCAGATTCTGCAATTAGCTCAGTAGGTTATTGGCATGTTTCAATAGTGTTGTAAAAATGAAAAACCCCATTTTAAGGCCACTGCCCAACTTGGTCGATATTAACAAAAATTTTTAATTGTGCTTGATTTTTTTGTTTTTGAAAATCATACTTGAAATTTTGTATAAATTTACCCTGGGTAAAAAGCCAATAAAGCGTTCGATCTTTACGAAGGTCCGGAAGCCTACGTAGGTGAACCATACGATGTATGACGTTTACTCGTTTAGAGATACCTACTTAAGATCATGTAAGGGGGAGATTCTACATTTAGTTTCCTGATTGGCTTTGGCCTCATTGTTTGCATCCTTTCCTTCCAATTTCTTCCCTACGTACGTCCAGAATTATCATAGATTTCCGCGTAGAATTCTTTGAAACAATTCTATCAGGTTTCCTTGAAAGTCCTGCTTATTGGCTGGTTGATTAGCAAACGTTGTTTTCTTAATTTAGATTTCATTTCCAACACAATCAGAGTCGGATATTGTGTCGTGTGCTCTTTTGGTTTACCATTACCATTTTGAATGGGAACGAGAATGTACGTTTATATTTATGAAATGTATATTTCAATATGTCTGGAGCATTTTTGGTGAAAGCAGGTGTGGCTAAACTCTCTGAAGGCATCGGACCCCAAGGACCTACTTGGCTGGATGAAGGTCCCTTGGCTGGACGAACATCGAGGTTTCAAGTAATGAACTTTTTTTAACACTATGTTAAAAATCACATCATAAAAGCTGCGATTTTTTTTTACACTATGTTAGAAATCACATCATAAAAGCTGCGATGATAGAAAATCCTGCAGCTTTAATTCCTTGTTAGTTTTTTTAATGGTTACAAAGAATTTCTATGATTGAAACAGCTGAAGTTGATTTCTGTTCTACGGATTCAGTTTTAGTTTTACAAGTATGTCATTCCGAAGGATTATAGGGCCATGGGAAAGCCTTACATTTATATAATTTGATTGTAAAGAGAAAAGTTTAATCTCAAGAGAAAAATTGCGAATGAAATTTCTTTTTACTAATTGTAGTAATTTTAATCAATATTTTTTTTCTTTTATACATAGATATTCTTTTCTTCTATGCGTAGATAAGCTTTATAATTATGGAAACAAAGAATTCACACACACATATATACCATGAAGACCTCATGAAACTTTTGCTTGGTTTAGAGCATGGGAAGGTACCTAGACGTTAGTTATTGAACAAAAATGTTCTAGTTTTTAGTGTATATACAGGAATGTTACATAGATTTGGATACATATCCTTGATTGTGTGAGGGTGAATAAACTGAGCAACCCTAAGTGTTGTTTTCTTTGTTTATGCTCTTAAGAAACGAACACAAGAAAACCTTGATGGTGAGGTGTTTTTGTTTTAAAAATCTGTCAATGAATCTTCATGGGCTTCTGTTGTACCGCCTCATTATTTCATGTAGTTTCTTGTCATATGATACTTAAGCTGGATTGCTTATTTTAAAATGCAGCTGTTTTAGTCTTGTTTTCAAAAATTCAAGATTATGGATATGGGTTTTATGAATATGGACTTTATGAAATGAATTTTATGATGAGCCATTTGATTGTATGTTCTTAAGATAGTAGAGGAAAAATTATTTAAATTGCTATGATTAGTTAATCTTTAGATTATAACTTTTTTTTTAAAAGCATGGAAGGTTATGATAGCATTTTTTAAGGCTCACAATAAAAGGTCAATACTAAGTTTTCATTTAATATGAATGAAGTGAAACTACATATTCTTGTCAACTATCCATTTTCTCCCACCCAATGTATCTTTTGGTCTACAAGTCAAGCACAGATCATGTCCATAGCTAAATTTGTTTTATGAGAATAGGCATAGAGAATAGGAGAAAGGTTGGTGGGTGTTGACCATGTTTACTTTCTTAAAATAAAACATTCTACCTCTATCCTGTTAAGCGACAGCTAATTTTATAGGAAAAAGTTTCTGATTGTATGGTGGGCCCTCCCTTGAATGATGATCGTAGTGGCTGGTGTTTTGGTGCGAGCTAGACCTGAAATTGGTTAGTTAAGACTTGATTGATCCCAAATCAGGCTTGAATGTGGTAAGCAATCGATGTGGCAGTTACAGGAGAGGTGCCAATATTGTATAAACAGAGGCCTACGGAAGAGCATAGTTGCTTTCTTTCTATGTTACTTACTGTCTTTGATTTTTCTTTAATGCAAGAGAGGAAAGTCCTTTTGGACTTTTCATTTTCTTTTGTTCAACCTTCTCAATTGCCTTTCTCTAATAAGAATAAGGAAAGAAATGTGTTTTAGGTTTCTTGTTTGTCTTCTTGGATGGACATAATGTTTTGGTTGAAAGTGCTCTTGGTTTTTTTTAGGTTGCAATGGGATTGGAGTTACCTTGTTCAATTGTGGTCAAACGCTCTTAGTCTATGGCCAACATCCCCTTTCATGTGCAAACATGGGAGTTTGAATTGATACTAGGAATTGAAAAGATTAGAGGGTTTAAGGTCATGCCAATTCATCATGGCTGTCAAGCTTGGTATGTGCTTGTATTTTTCTTTGTTTCTTGTTGAGTATTAGTTTAATTTTATGAAATCAAAATTCTCAGATCTGTTTAAAAGAGTTAATTGGAAACTAGAAGTTGCAATCTTTATTGCATCTGATTATGTGCTTGTATTTTCCTTTGTTTCTTGTTGAGTATTAGTTTAATTTTATGAAATCAAAATTCTCAGATCTGTTTAAAAAAGTTAATCGGAAACTAGAAGTTGAAATCTTTATTGCATCTGAAGACACCAGGGATCTATTTAATAGGCAAAACATACATTCACAAAGTTACCAGTATTTTTAGACATGTTTGAAACAAATTAATAAGATCATGGGCATTATTGTTCCATTTGTTTCAAATATGTTAAGTTGTGTATATTGTAGAAACACATGGCATTCATCTTTAATGCCATTTTTGTTACAGAAGTGACAAGTACAATCTTCTGTTGGAACGTTACTAAACATGTGACATTCATCTTCAATAACATTTTCATTACAAACATGATAGGTCAAATCTTCTCTTGGAATGTTACTCCATTTGCCAGTTTCTATTCTAAAATAATGAAAAGCATTCTTGTTTTACTGAACTTGCAGTTGGTGAAGAATTGCAGTAGTTAAATAGTCTACCTTTGCAGTGCTGCCTCCTTTAATGCTATGTAAGTAAAATTGCCTTTTCCCTTCAGCATTAGTCTACTATTTTTGTAGTGCATTGTGCTTAATAATTTGATAGAGCCCTTTGGAAGGACAACCAGAAATTTTATTATCAATGTTCTATTTTTGCAACCATAAAATTCCCTGGCAGTACTAACCTTCCTACTAAGTAGTCTCTAGTACCAACTTGGAGAACTTATTTATTGTATAATTAGCTACCTTACAGGTATAAGCAACAAATCAACAAATAGCCCCCACATTAAGGATGTCATAGAGAGGTCATTTTTTAACCTAGAACTCCTCTGATAAATATTGCTTTTGTATGTCTTTTAACATGTGCTTATATATATGAATGATAATTTAAGACCCCACTCAACATACCCATCTAAGAGGATTGATTGTACAGTTGTCTTGAAAAGTTGTTTCCAAATATCCTATACCACAATTGACTGTTGATTGCAGCTCTTTTAAAATAATAAAGAGCTTTCACTCCAACACTAATCCTTTGGTTAATACACAGATCCCACATGCAATTGCTAGAGTATTTCAAGCCTAAATATTTATAATTTTTTAACTATGTCAATTGCATTGTCACCTAACTTGAAGAATAATTAATTTTTTTCATTTATTTTCCACATCATGATTTTGGTTTTATTGAAATTCACCTTCATTTTAGAGCATTGGCAAAATTTATCTAAGATTTTAAGCCTAACTTGTAATTTTTCACTAGATTTGTACCAATTCAACATCGTCAACAAAATAAGAAGACTAATAAGACAATTTAGTACTTGAATTAAATAGTTAAGTGACACCATTTGCATCCATGTTTCTAATTTATTGATCGAAATTCCAAAATGGGCAGGGACAAAGGACAACCTTTTAGAAGGTATAGAGCTATTTCGTTTATTTTCACAATTAAAGGCCAAGACTAAGTTTTCATTTGGTGGATGAAGTGAAATTGAATATTGTTATCTAGTGTAATTTTTTAATAGCATGAACAACAAATCAATGTGGTAGAAATGTAAATGCTTATAGGGATGTTGAATGTTATAAGAGGAGATGTTAGAGGAAGATACTTCAATTGCAGATAAGCTACAAAATAGTATCTTAGATGGTTTGGTCACATTCAAAGAAGATCAGATAATGATGGTTTAAAAAAGGTTGCTATATCACCAATTCTAGATACTTACCAAGAGGAAGATCCTCCCCCCTCCCCCCCAAAAAAAAAAGAAAAAAAAAACAAAAAACACGGAGATACATGGTTAAAGATGATATGAAAAAATTGCATGTAAAGATTTAGTTGTTAATAGAGGTGAATAGTGAAAAAGAACTTATGTAGCTCACCCATATTATTGGGACAAGGCTAGGAAGATGATGCCTAGGGTAATTTTTGTCCCTACACAACGTCTACAAGTTCAGCAACAATTATGTTCGTAGGTGAATTGGTTTTATGAGAATAGCCCTTGAGAGTAGGAGAAAGGTTTGTGGGTGTTGACCACATTTACTTCCTTGAAATAAAATATTTTACGTCTATCCCCTTGGGTGAAAGCTTATTCTATGGTGGAACCCTCCTTGAATGATGGTTGTAGTGGCTGCTGGTTTGGTGGGAGCTACACCTGAAATTGGTTAGTTACAAAATCAGACTTGTTCAATGAAAGTTTTAAATCAGGCCTAAATGTGACAAGCAATTAAGGTGGCAGTTTTTTGGGCTTTCTGGGCTTTTCATTCTCTTTTCTCTAGGGTTTTTTTTATCAAAGCTGCATTTCATGAGGCTGGTGAGTGAATCAGCCTGAATTTTGGATTGGGATACCTGTTGCCATGTGAGATGTGAGGAGCACACCTGGCCACAAGTTCTAGGCTATCATTGGAAGGGTCAGAGGCTTGGAGCTTTGTGCTTGGAACTTAAAAGCTTTGAGTGCTAGGAGGATTTTCTTCAGTTATTTTCAGACCCTTCTTATTAGGGGTATTTATCCATACCAGAGCAGAAGGCTTTGAATACAAATACCTGACTTGTAAAATAACTACCTGACGTTTTTTTGGTGGTGCAAGCATTGCATTGGTTTTAGGTTTGTTAAATTATGTGGGTCAAGTGTTTATTTTGCTTTGGTCATTTGGTGCACTTCCTTTTGATGCTATTATCATATTTTATTTACAAAATGTTGCTGGCTCACATCATTTGTACAACACCTATGTTCTCTTGTGTGGGCTACAAGTGGTTAGTCGTGGAGGTTTCTTGGTGTGTAATAGCTAGATGGCCAATGGATTCTTTGAGTACTCTAATAAGAATAATGAAAGAAATGTGCTTTATGGTTCTTTGGGTCTAGTAGGATGCATATGATGTTTTGGTTGAAAGTGCACTTGGGTTTTTGTGTGTTTTTGAATGGGATTGGAGTTACCTTGTCCAAATGTTCTTAGACTGCAGCTAACATCCCCTTCCATTGTGCAAACACGGTAGGTTTGGTACTTCGAAATGAATAGATTTTAGGGTTTGACATCACATCAATTCATCATGGCTGTTAAAGCTTGTTATGTGCTTGAATTTTCTTCTGTTTCTTGCTGAGTCATAATTTTATATTATGAAATCAGAATTCTACGGTTTGTTAAGAAATATTTATTAATTTTATTGTGTTTAAGTCTACTTGTGAGGTAGAGTTCCCAACTAACGAGAACAATTCTCTGTTTTTGTTTAGGGCTAAATCAAATATAGTTTATCATCTGAAATTTTATTATGATTGGTTATTCAAATAAAGCTGGTATATCTTCCTTCTTTGAGTTGAGATCAGTGCTGTTATATTTTCTCCATTTTGTATCAGCAGGTGGTTTCAGAGGCTAAGCGGTAATAGGAATAGTTTTTTTTTTTTTAAATAATGTAAATCATACTATAGTGTTCCTCTTTTTGTTTAAGACTATGTTAATGATGTCTGCTAAATAAGATCAGCTTCTATTGTTAGGCTTATGAATTGTCCATCGGTAGATAGCTATCTCAGGTTCTTGAGTCACATTGATTTTGAAAAATACCCTACAACTTGGCTATAGTTGATTCACTTTCAAGATGTATAGCACTGTTTTTTACCGAATGATTAAGCATTGAAGTAGGTTAGATAGTGTAATATCTTGTGATGCCATTTCTACATATGCCGATAACATGACATAGGTGTATTTAAATTTTAGATCCTTTTTCATATGTCATAGTTCATTCGTATGTGTTATCAATAAATTTTGACTACTGTATTTTCTTAATGATAATGAAGGCTATTTTCCATAGATTCATTTTGATGTAATTTAATTAATCTAATGATTCTGTTTTGTGTACCAACCCCTATTTCATGAGCATTTTATTTTCTTAGAAGAGGCTGTAAAAGAACCAATTAAAAAATTTAATATTGGTTATTGGATGTTTGTTTTCTATAAAATAGGCCTACGTGAATTCTGATTTGAAGTCCTTTTGGATCAGTTAAAGGACTTCAAATCAGAATTCAGGTTAATCACATGTTGAGTAATCAAGTGATATGATGTATTGGTTTAGTGTGTTTTGTTTGAAGCATTTAGTATTTCGTAGGATACACTAAATCATCATTTTGGTGCCTTTATCCCATCTATGATGGACTAATTATTAAGGCAGAGAATAATTTGAAGATGATTTATTATGGCTGGCTGTCTACCTAATGCCATAGTTGTGAACATGTACTTTTACTATGACTC
>MNCI01008330.1:392789-431472 GCA_015680685.1 Gnetum montanum | reverse complement strand
TAGGAACTAGGAAACTAGAAATATGAATCATTGAAAGGGAGCTTTAAAATGGTATTGGTAGGATAGGAATTTTGTTGGGCAAGGTGGCATGGAGTTGTTGACAGCTATAAGTAGGATGACTGTGGATAAGTTGTCGACAACTGTAACTTTGTTAATATCTCATCTATAAATATGTGGGTGCAAGACAAGAAAAGATCAACAACCTTTAATAATTTTCTCACTTTCTTTCATTCTTTCTTATGTAATCACTTCATCTTTGAGCTCTCTCTCAATTTTCCTTTAGTTGTTGCTCTTTCAATTATAACATGGTATTAGAGAGTAGTTCTTGATGAGTGCTGAATTTGGTTTCTGATGAGGGGCTGTGTGCTTCTTCATTTGCCTATTGTGTTTCATCATTCTATGCTGAGTTACGATTTTGCATATGATATGTTATTTGAATTTTCCCATGTATGTCTAAAACTGTTTGCGAGTTATTTTTTTTGGTTGAGTATTATTTTGAGTGTTGTTCTTGAAACTATATGTATGAAACTATTTGTGATTTATTTTGTTTAAACATGTATCATTTTGGATGTTTTTCTGGAAACATTTATGGATATGTCAGAAGTAAGTATGGGTAGTAATGCTTTCAATTACAAAATGGTATTAGAGCAGTTTTTAATGAATGATGAATCTGGTTTATGATCAAGGGCTGTGTGCTTCTTCATCTGTCTATTGCTTTTCATCATTCTAGGCCGAGTTGGGGTTTTGAATATGATATGTTATTTGAATTTTCCTATGTATGTTTGAAACTGTTTGTGAATTATTTTGTTTAGCTAAGTATTATTTTAGGTCTTATTCTTGAAACTGTATGTCTGAAAGTTTTTGTGAGGTATTTTGTTTGAGCATGTATTATTTTGGTTGTTGTTCTTGAAGCATTTATGGACATGTTGGAAGTAAGTATGGGTAGTAACTTGTAGATCATTACTAAAGAGAGTATAGGAATTAGGACAGGAGTTCTGGTTGATGATTGTTTGCTCTTTGGAGTGGTCTTGTTCTTGTTTGCTATTTCGCAATGCTTGTGGAGTTATGGGCACATCATGGGTAAATGAAGAGGCTTGGCAGCTGATGAACCATCTATTGGAAATAGGGGGTTTGAATAATCACTAGTAATGTCTTGGCATAGTAATTCTATGCAACCGTTAGTTGCCCATGGCCACTTACTCTTTGAATTTGCATGCAAAATTTGGAATGGTACAGCTTAGATGTACTCACAGGCTGAAAATGGTACTTAGATTTATGAACTACAGTAGAAGGTTCATGAGACAAAACAAGGTGATTTGATAATTGCTTGATATTTTGGTGAACTTTGCAATTTATGCTAAGAATTTGACTTTTATCGGGATTTTTCTTGCTGAATGACCCAATGATGTTATTTTTCAGAACTTGTTGGACAAAGAGTGGGTGTATGACTTATTAACTAGCCTTAATCCTGAGTATGATCCACTAAAAATCTAAGTCCATGGCATATGCTTATGTGCAATAAGAGGAAAGCAAGAGGAGTGCTTTGTTGCATCATGTTTTGCAAGAAAAGTTTGTTATGGTGGTCAATCCTTCTTAGAAGGAGGTAATAGTGGAGTGAACTAAAGGGAATGTGAACAATGATCAATTGAAAAGTGATTACATGGATGTCCTTCTTAGAGGCAAGGATGAAAGAGAACTACACCAGCTCAATCACAAGCACATTTCTCAAAGGCAACTAAGAATATATCTCAAGGTAGTAGTTTAGAGTTTGCCAATCTCTCTAAGGAAGAATTTGACATTCTTTGGTGTTTCATGAGCAAAATGAGTAATTTTTTAAACTATTGTTTTATCTAATCCTTCAACCTCAAACTTTGTACACTTAGCTATATTAACTATAGTTTTCAGCACTATTGCTTCTATTAAGTTAAATATTTGGATCAGAGATTCTGATGCTTCTGATCATATGATTGGCTCTAGAAACTAGTTTTCTTCTACTTTTTCTCCTTAGGGAGAGATAAGGTTTGCATAAGAAATGGCTCTTTATCTTTTGTATTAGGGAAAGGTTCCATTAAGTGCACTCCTACCTTAACTCTATCTTTTATTGTTTTCAACTCTTCTAATAATCTATTGTCTATTATGGCTATTACCAGAGATTTAAATTTTAAAGTCACAATTTCCCGTACACAGTGTTTTCTAGGAGTTGAAGACAAGGAGAATAATTGGTCATGGTAGGGTGCATGATGCCTTGTATATGTTAAAGGGAGGCGTAGCTCAATTGTCTGCATCAAGCTAAGCGAATCATGCTCTTCAGCTAGATTTCTTCTTGTATGCTTAACAAATTTGGTTTAGTGTCTATCACATGCTTCACAACAAGCTATGTAGAGATTATTTTCTATTTTATTTAAGCCGTTTAATATGGACCTTCTTTGTGATGTTTGTAAGTTTACAAAGTATACAAAAACCTCTTATTCAGTTAGTAATAATAAAAGCAGTTGAGCAGGATGGAGCAACAACAGCAACAACAACAGCGACAGGAGCAGCAACAGGAGCCGCAACCGGTGCAGGAACCAGAGCAGCCACAAGCTCAACAACAGGAGCAGGTGCGGGACCTTGAACAGCCAGCCAACGGGGGGCAACACTCTCACGGCGAACATGCCTTGGCCGACGATGGGGGGGGGCCGGTACCTAGAGGCAACATTGAGGCCCACTTCAGGGCTGAGGACACCCTGCGCCTTCGGGTTACCCAACCCCCTCTCGAGGGGGTCCGCACAATGCAGCGGAGCCTTATCGGTCGCTTTGTCTCGCAGGGCACACGTCCACGACTGGACCTCATCTGGTGTTGGGCCCAGGAGTAGTGGCAAGTGGGGAAAGTCGGGGTCCGTAGCCTATCTGCGGACCTCCTATTTATTTTTCCCTCCCGTCAGATTAGGGATTCGGTTCTGTTGGGAGGCCTGTGGTTTTATGGAGCGAGGGGTATGGCATTGACCCCATGGTGTCCCAGGGCCCATCGTGAGGCCGACCTGTTTTCCAGAGCCCCGGTTTGGATGCGAGTTTCTGGGATCCCCTGGGAACTTTGGAATCTGGGTTTCCTGTAGAAAATCGCAGGATTCTTTGGCGAATTCATCGCCTTCGACCGGGTTACGCAATCAATTGAATGCATGGGCTTCGCCTATTTCTGCGTTTGGCATCGGTTGGCGGAGAAGGACCTCATTCAGGAGGTCATCTTGGAACTTCCTAGGGGGTGGGGGGAAGAAAAACTCTAGGTTGAGTTTGAAAACCTGGAGGTGGCGATGGGACCCAAACGTAGTCCTATGACCCAGGGAAGCAACACAATCGATTTCACGTGCTGCGGAAAACCCGACCATCAAGAAGTAGCCTATCAGGTGCAGGGGCCGCGGCCACAGAGACCAAGGGCCCAGGCTAGACAACTGTTCAAGGGAGGCGCATGGGTCACAATGGGCCGCAAGGGCCAGATACACCCGACCTCCAACAAACTGCGCCCCCAAAGCCCCCCTCAGAAGATACCCCCCCCCCAATTGATGCCCCCCCTCCCCACCTCCTCCACCCTCAGCAACCTCTCGCATGGTACTCACCCCCCCCACGCCCCCCCCCCCCTAGGTGAATGGGTTAATGTGGTGTGGGGGAGCTCCAAACCCTGCACGCACCAGGGGCCAGAAATCGCGCCCGAAGAACCTGGATGCAACTTGGGGATGCAAAGCAGAGAAGGTCAACTTGGGCAGCCGAACGAGACTCAGGGCCCCACGATCGTTCCGTTTCGTGCAAGGGTGGGCCATTCAGGACTAGATCCTCCTCATGCAGGAGGTGCTTCATTTGCTTCGAAATTCGGGCTTCCCCGGGCTTTGCCTCAAGCTTGACATCACTAAGGCATACGACACACTCAGCTGGGAGGCATTGTAGTCCATTATGCACCTGAAGGGGTTTGATCCACAGTTCATTCGACTATGCATTCACATGTAGTCCTCGGCTGGTTTCTCCTTTGATGTGGGGGGGCGGTTGTGGGGCCTCTCCACCCCAGGTCGGGAGTTGAGGCAAGGGGACCCTCTACTGCAGCACATTTGGGGTGGATGGTCTGAACATTGCCGGGGTGGCATGTCGGGCCGAACACTATGCGGATGATACGATGTTGCTCAGTAGGGCGGCGGTCCCACAGGCACAATGCATCAACGTTGCTCTGTCCTGCCTAGCTGCCGAGTTGGGGCTGGAAATCAATAGGACCAAATCTTCAGCCCACTTCATTAATGTGGATGAACAAGTTAAAAATCGGGTGATACAAGTTTTGAACATCCTGCCAGGGACAAACAGTGACATATCTGGGCATCCCCCTCTTTCGGTGGGGGCGAACCATGGCATGGGGCCCCCTGTTAGAAAAAATCAAAAGAAGAATAGGCCACTGGGCGAATAGATTCCTAAGCCGCAAAGGTCGCTTGCTTGTGGCTACAGGAATCCTCATGGCAATCGCTCGTTTAGTGGCAGCCGTTGCCACCCCCCCAAACGCCGTCATCAATGTAATTAACATGCTAATCCGTAGCTTCATTTGGGAGGGGGGCAATGGGGGGAGCAAAATCCATTTGGTCCGTTGGGAACGGGTGGCATGCCCCCGAAATGTGGGAGGGTTGGGCATCACGTCATTCGAGGACGAGCTGATACTGGGACAACACCGGTTAGTGCTTCGGTTTTCGCGCTCGCATAGAGAACCTATCCCGTGGATCCGCATCATGAATGCCAAATATCTGTGTTGGGAAACGGGGGTGTGGGATTTTAGGCCTTGGTAGGCGCTGTGTCGGCACGCACGTGTGATGCAGGCTCGGGGATGGTGGGGCCTCGAGCCGCGGGCCCTTCTGATTGCCAAATATTCCCGAATTGAGGACTGGCAGCGGATCTGGCAAGGGCGGTTGCCTGAAAAAATCAAAATCTTTTTGTGGTTGTTCAAATGGGACGCGTTGCCCGTGTGTGCCCTCTTGCGACGACATGGGATACTGCAAAGCGACACATTTTCTGCATGCGGCGTTGCTGCAGAGACGGCGCAACATTTCGCGTTTGAATGTGCATGCATGTGCGCCACGTGGCGCACGGCGGTAGTGCCCCCCCCAATGCGCCTCACAGGTGACTCTTGGGCCACGCTACTTTTATGGGTAGCGTGGAAAGCACAAAACAACACTGTTTTCCGGCAGAAATGGTGCCCCCCCGCAGCGGCTGGTCTCCCAGGCTCTCAAGGCGTGGAAGGAAATTGAGGCGACGATGGGAATCACGCCCACATTCGAGCCAGACTGCGTCGCATTCTAGGAGGATGAGGCGCTTTGGCAGATGGTGACCCAATGTGGCTGGTTTGACCCTCTACAATGACTGGTCGGGGATCCAGATCTGGCAGACGACATGTTCTTCTCCAACTGGGCCAACAACCATACCTTTTTCCAAGGCTGTGAAATCCTGATTATAGAATCTTCAATTGTCAGCTGTCTGGGGGCCCCGATTGATGGAGAGGTCATTCTACCCTCCACTCGTGGCCTGCAAGACGTAGAAATGTTCTTTGATGGGCCCGTTCCTCGAACCAGGAGCAAACAAGTACCCAGATCTTCCTACCCCACCTATGGGCCCAGGGCGTAGATCTGGTGGATAGATTTTTTGTCCAGTTTGGCAATGGCTCCAAACTGCAGGGCCTACACTTCGCTTTTCTGCGTTGTCTCAAGTTGGGTTGCTAGGTCAACCTCCCTCGCTTTTTTAAGGAGGCCCTTTTGCTCAAGCGCTGCGGCCGCCACTCTGGTTTAATTTTGGCGCTGCGGTAGGGGGTAGCACCCGTCGTCCTCTACCCCCCGCAGGGGGTCTCTCCGGAGTGCCCCCCCTCGGCAAGGCCCCAGGACCCTATGGTTTTGCTCGGACCGGGGAGCGGTTGGCCCCTCTAGGGCTCCACCTTTACGCGGGGTTGGAGGACCCAACGGGCGNGGGAGCGACGCCCCCCCGATCACCCTGACAGACTAGTTTCCCTGCCACCAGAGACCTTTGGCCATGGGAACTGGAATGAGGAGCTTCGGCAGGCCATGCAGAGGGCAACGGACGAGGCTCGGGAGGCTGAGAGAAAGGAATGGGAAGCCAAATGGAATGAAGCCCTCGCGTAGGCCCGGGCCGACCTGGAAGCCCAGTTCTCTGAGCACGAGCAGGAGCAGGTGAGGCAGCAGGACCTCATGGCTAAGACTGCTAGGGCTCGCCTAATTGACGAAATCCGGGCCCAAGTGCGGTAAGAGTTGATCCAAGAGGACGAGGCCTAGAGACAACGTGAACAGGCAGAGCAGGAGCGGCTTCAAGAGGAGGAGGACCAATGACAGTGGCAGCTTGACCGCGCCCACGAGCACAACACCTGACAGTGGCTAAGAGGGGGGCGATGCCCATACCTCATTCTTGGCATCAGCTGTGAGAGCTCCTGGGCTAAACTCAAACGACATATCCGTCGAACCTCGGGGTGCTTCCATCCGGATGCGGGAGCTTCGCGGGCGGACAGGAGCCGACGGGAGTTGGCCATGCAGGGCATCCAGTAGGCGGCCAGTTTCATGGATACGGAGGACCACCGGAACACTTTGGATATCCTCCATGAATTGGAGCGCCCTGATTGCGGCTGCCGATGAACCCATAAGGGGTTGTCGGGCCCGGGTGGTGGGGGACACTTGCCCCCCTCTACCGGGTCGGTGCCCCCCCGTCTTCTCTGCTGTTCTGGGTCGTCAACTGGGTGGGGGTGCGCACCCCCCCCAGGAAATAGAGAGAGGGGGGGCACCCCCCACTAGAGACAACAAAGGGTGGGGGGCCCAGGGTTGGCTCCAGGGTCAGTGTTTGTTTTTGTTTTGTCTTGGGAGTTGTTTTGATTAATTTGGGGATCCTCCCCTCTCATGGGGGGGCCATTCCTGATGGCCCACCATTTGTAATCTCTTGTACCATAGTTTGTGTTTCTCAGTAATATAATCCCGACTACTTTCTCAAAAAAAATAAAAATAAAAGCACTATATCATTTTTTTATTCATTTGGATGATTGGGTCCATATAGAATTGTTTACTAGATTGGATATATATGGTTTATCACTTTTATTAATTGTTGTAGTCACATAGCTTAGGTGTATTTAATGCACAACAAAAGTGATGTATTCTTTTGTTTTAAGATGTTTAATAAAATGCGAGAACAGAATTTGTTACTAATGTTAAAATTCTTAGATCTCACAATGGTAAAGAATACACAAAGTTATTTTCATGATCATAGAAATATTACACCAAACTCCCTATGTGGATACACCAATTGAGAATGGTATTGTAGTGTGGGACAACTGTCATATTTTAGAGGTAGCTTGTTCCTTTATGCTTTCCATGAATGTTCCCAAGGCACTTATCAATCACGTCACTCAAGACACTTGATTTTCAAATGCTGCTGGAGTGCTCCAAGGCAAGTACACATATATTGCTCCTTTAAAGGTTGTTTGGTGTGTGTGTGCACTTTGTATATGATTATCAAAAGATAATTGGAAAACTTGATCTATGAGCCTTGAAGTCTGTTTGCATTTAGAATGTTGGTGCTTAGAAAGGATATAAATGTTATCATCATTTAAGTAGACATGTATTTGTCAGTATGGATGTAACATTCTGCAAGATCAAGGTCAACTTCATTAAGTCATCCGTTTTGGGGGAGTAGAGGATGATACTACTACAAATGAGAAAGGAGGGCTTGACTTGTAGAATGAAAGCAAGGTTGGAGAAGAGAATTGAGGAGGATATCGATGCAAATGAGAAAGGAAGGGAAAGTGAACTAAAGTTGAAAGTTTATTCATGTAGGAATAAAGCCATTTTGCATGTCTCACTTGATAAAGATTTATCTTCAAATTTAGCCCTGTGATAGTCTCCTATTAGTAAGTCCAATGCCTCCATTTCCTTTACTGCTACTTTTGCTGTTAGTGATTTTGATTTGTTTATTGCTTCTAAGAAGGGTGTTTGATCACCCAACAACCTATATCTAATTTTGTATCTTATATGCCTTTGTCTCCCTTAGATAAAACATTTGTAACTTGTCTTTTGTTTGTATTTCTTAGAATTGGAAGTGGACACTTGCTAATCCCAAGTGGAAGACTTCTATGATTGAAGAGATAAAAGCCCTGACAAGAATAACACATGGGAACTTATTTCTCTCCTAGTTGGAAAGAAACCTATAGGTTGCAAGTGGGTTTTCATTATAAACCACAAAGCTAATGGGAGCATTAAAAGATTTAAGGTTTGGCTTGTTGTAAAAGGCTACACATAGACCTATGGAGTTGATTATTAGGAGACCCATGTAATTTCAATAAAAGTACAAATAGTGATGAAATAGAAGTAACAATTTAAGGCCAAAAAGTCCTTCATTGTAAATAGTTTCACTACTTAAGATCAGTGCTTCAATTAGATGGTGAAATTGATGAAGATATAAGAAATAGAATTAAGGTAGGATAGTCAATATGGAGATAAGCTACTGGTGTTTTTATGCAATAAAAGAATTCCAATACAACACAAGGAAAAATTTTACATGATAGTTTTCAGGTATGCTATTTTTATGGTATTGAATGATGGGTAGTACAAAAGAGACATGAACAACAAATCAGTGTGGCAGAAATGCGAATGCTTAAATAGATGTTGAATGTTACAGGAAGATATAACTTGCACAATATAGACATTAAAGGAAGATTTGGAGTGACTTCTATTTCAAATAAGCTATAGGAATAATGGCTTAGATGATTTGGACACGTGCAAAGGAGATTAGATAATGAGCTTATTAAACAAGGTTTTTACATCATTGTTCCAAGAAGGCTACCAAAAAGAAGACCAAAAAAGATAGAGGAAAAATGATCAAATATGATTTGAAGAAATTGTAAATAAACAATGATATAGCTCTTCATAGAGGCAAATAACAAAAGAGAACTCATGGAGCTGACCCCATTTTCTTTTGGGGAGAAGTCTAGGATGATGATGATGATAATGATTTGCTTTAATGGCTAGAATGAATTCTATTAGGGTTCTCTTGTCTTGTGTAGCAAATCTTGGATGAGATTTGCAACAACTATATTTGAAGAACACATTCCTACATTGAGATTTAAAAGAAGAGGTTTACATGAAAATCTCTTCAGGTTTTTCTTGTCAAAAAATAGAAGGAAACTGTGTAGGCTGAGGCAACTTCTGTATGGTCTGAAGGAATACCCTAAAGCTTGATTTGATAGATTCAACAAAGTGATGTTTTCATACAGGTATCAACACACTAACATAGATCATAATATGTTCATCAAACGATGCAATGGTAAGATTGCAATTATTATTGTAAACATTCATGATTTAGTTGTAATAGGAAATGTCCTAGAAGAGGTGAGCAAGTTGAAGGAGTATCTAGCCAAGGAATTTGAAATTAAAGACTTAGGAAAGCTGTAATGTTTCCTTAGAATTGATGTTGCTCAATAAGATAAGGGCATCTTTGTTTCCTAAAGAAAACATATTCTTGCTTTGCTTAAGGGGATTGACATGTTGGGCTACAAACCAACAACATCACCCATTGAAGTCAATCATTAGCTTAAAAGTTGTGATGCGAGAAAGTGGACATAGAGAGAGATCAGAGATTATTTGCGAGATTCATTTATCTTTCTTAAACTCAACTAGACATAGCCTATGCAATTGGTATTGTTTTTTCCATTATTTCATCACCTAGAGGCTCAAGGCTCATCTTGCCAAGGCAAGGTCCTAGGAGGACTAGAGAAGTCAATTTAGCATATCTTGATGAGTCAATTTATGCATGATCCTTGAATTTCTGTCCAGGATGTTGTTTAGTGTATCTTTAGATTCTCAAAGTTTACAGTAGGAAAGGAGCTACCATTTACTAATCATTGTCATTTGAGCATAGAAGCATTCATCGATGTTGACTAGGGTGGTTGTCTTGATAATAGGAGGTGTGCATTAGGATATTGTACATTGGTTTGGGGCAATTTGGTCACTTGGTGAAGCAAGAAGCAAATTCTTATGGCTATATCAAGTGCAAAAGTTGAGTATAGACCTATAGCACAAGGAGTTTGTGAACTCCTATGGCTTGGAAAATTGTTGGAAGATCTCAGACTGGCAAGCAAGAAATCACTTTTACCTCATTGTGATAAAAATGCTGCCATTAATATTGTATAAAACCCAGTGCAACATGATTGGACAAAGCAGGGGGGATATTGATAGAAATTTCATCAAGGAGAAACTAGATGGAGTTGTTTGCATATCTTTTGTAAAGTATGAAGATCAGTTGGCTGATGTATTTGCTAAAGGTTTCAATAATATACAATTTCATTCTATTGTTTGCAGGATGGGCATGAGGGATATCTATTCTTCATCTTGAGGGGAAGAGTTGGTGAGTTGGCATTGAGTTGTTGATAGCTGTAAGTAATACAATTGTAAGTAATTTGTTGACCGTTGTAATTTTATAAATATCTCATCCCTAAATATATGTGGGTGTAGGTCAAGAAAAGATGAATGACCTTTGGACAGTATTATCTCCCTCTCATTCTGGAACCACTTCCTCTTGGT
The DNA here is from genome assembly GCA_015680685.1 of Gnetum montanum. Classification (NCBI taxonomy): domain Eukaryota; kingdom Viridiplantae; phylum Streptophyta; class Gnetopsida; order Gnetales; family Gnetaceae; genus Gnetum; species Gnetum montanum. The sequence continues at coordinate 420,904 of MNCI01008330.1, read as the reverse complement.
GCTCTCTCTTGTTCTTCCTTCAGTTACTGTGTTTTCAATGACAACAAATTTGTTAAGTTAGGATGCAAGATGTATGCCAGAGGAAATGCTTACCTTTTGACGATTAAACTTAGCAAGAATTTAGATAATGTAAGTAATGGATGATTCTATATTTGCTAATCTAATTTAATAATTAGTCAGATAACTGTCATAGTAAGTGATATTGTATATGTTACAATTATAGTACATTTATGTATGAAATGATTGATAGTCTAGTTTTTTCTAATTAGAATTTTTTAATCATAGTCCCCACGTTTTGGTTGTTAACTTCTTTGACACTCAAAAATGATAGGCAATAGTTCAACTTTCTAGGTATGCATTGATCCATCTGGGATAAGATGCGTAGGTAAGCCTTTGGTTTGTTTTCTATGGACTGTACACGTCTGACCCCAGGTAAATGGTAAAAAACAAGTGAGATCATTCTAATGATTCTTTTTCTGTGACAGTTCACACATAATTTGAGTTGTAATCGCTATAAAATTGCTATTGGCACTATTGTTTAACTTAATCGTAATTTTTTTGAAGTAGTAAAAAGAGATATTAATAAAGCAGAATTTGAAGTACAATGAGATTATTCTTGGGATCTTAATGATCAACCATGATGAGCGGATCAATTTCTAAAAAATAAAATAGTCATATTATGTTACCAATCTAATTCTATCCTTGGAAATAAAAGTTATAATTATGTAAATCTCAAAGAGTAGGGAAGATGAGTTCTATTTTACATATTACATTCTCTTTCAAATTTTTTACTGCTGGTCATTGTACTCCATCTAGGTTGAGTTCTATTCTTTAAAATGTTTTTTGGTTTCTTTCCTTCCAGATTTGAAAATCATGTGATCCCAAATTACTCTAGATTTTATTAATGCACCAAATTCCACTCATCCAGGTCCAAATTGCTGCAAAATCTTATAAAGATTTTGGCATGATAAAATGCTGGTTTGTAGCTTTCCAAACTCTGTTTCAAACATGGGCAATTGATGGGCAGTGCAAAAGGATATGTTAACAAACATTAAACATCTGCATATTCTCCAAAAGCACTCAACAGGACTTTTGCTCCATTGAAGCAGTCAACTGTTGATTCTATTTAACTGCAGGAGTTTTTGATTTCAAAGATGCAACTGAGTCTTGTACATCCAGATCGTTGCCTATTGTCAAGAAAGTATTCTTAATAAGACATGGACTAAGTTCTTGGAATACAGCAAATCACATGCAGGTGATAATTCTTTTAGTTAGTTTGTGTATAGATGCATTAGTTTTAATACTTGAAACAAAACTTTGAGATTGCCATATATAGCATGTTGAATATGAATGAAAAGTTTTCTTTTATTTGTAAGTAAGTAATATTTGTTCTTTTTGACAAAAATTAAAAGTACAAATTACACGAAATTATTAATAAAACAGTTCTTCCGAATGGTATGAAATCCTTTTTTAATGTTTTTGTAAGGATTCTAAGATTGTCTTTATGATTTCATTGAATTTACTCAACCTAAGTTTCCTTGCAATAAAACCTCATGCCCAGTTCATTTAAGTTTCTTCATTGTTCAGTTTACATGAAAACCAAAGTCCTAAGCAGCTTGTGTTTGTTTTTTCCTAAAAACGTAAGAGTACATTGAGTTTTGAGTTCTGGAGGCTCCGCAGCTATGAATTGTTTATTCATTTTCTCACTTTCTTAGCTCAGTTTGAAAACCTTTTTTTTTTTGTGATACCTCTCCTGATATTTAGTTGCTCATTATCTGGTTATTCTGCACAATATTTACTTTCTTAATGTTGAGTTACTTATCTAACAATCTTGGCCGTTGTGCAGGAAAGTTTAGAACAATTTACCTCTTGAGCAAGTGGAGCTTTACATTCTGAAGAGTGTGGAAAACATTTTCTAAAATTAAATTTGGCAGATGCTTTGCAAGTCGAATTTCATGCGCACAATTTTAAAATAATTTAATTTTTATTCATTATCATGCGTTTCAGTTGCATGCATGCTGTCTTACAATGGAGTTTAATTTAATGAGTTTGATATTCCCTCTAAAGCAATATCATGTTTGCTAAATCTGATTTATTAGGTATATAGCTATATAACTTCAGGCTGGTGCGGAGATTCTCTGGAAGGGGTTGAGAACAGCCACTAGTTTTTGGACGTATTAAAGGAAGCCAATTTGCTTTCCTTTAAGAAGGAATGAAAAACGGTCTGATTTATTTTCAATCAATGTATATAAATTTGTTACTGGCGCTCCTAGTTGATTACTGTTTCTACTTTTATTCTAGTCGACGCACAGACTTTAGATATCAATGCTGTTTATACTGGATCTTTGGGGCTAGGCTATGGGACTCAGATGTTGTGTTTGGAGAGGTACGTAGATAGGAAAATTTGAGCCACTCCGTGAGCATGCAAAGATATTGTGCCAACACTCCGTAAGGTTTATTATAAGAATATTTACTTTTCATTCTGAAAAGAAAACATGGTTTCGATGATTGATTTCCAAGTTTTGTATTCCAGGCCAGAGCTTTCTTCTTGTCTTACAAAAATCTACTTTGCATGTAGCTATTCCATCTGCTGTTGGCTTGGGACCAAATATGTTTGACTCGAATTGCATTTATGGCTTAAAAGAACCCATCATGCCTTTCATTTTTATTTCAAGTTGTGTTCTGAATTATATACCACTGTAAGATAGTAATATAAATACCGTATTTGCCTTCATTTTTGAAACCTGGGACCTGTTAACAAAAATATGTAATCTAGACATATCAAATCTGCTGCCGAGTTATCAACATTCTCTTTTATGAGTTGGTTAGGGTGTTATATACAGATTATGGTTTATTCGTAATGCGTCAAGAACTAAAATAGGTTTTAAAAACTTGTTCTCTGGATGTTTTCGTATTTTTGAGAGTTTCTATTCCTTAGAATCTAAAACCACCCAAAGAAAAAGCGAAACGAAATACTTCATCAGCATGTCTAATTCAAGAAAAACCTAAAATATAATGTTTTTAAAATGAGTCAACTATCCATTCACGGTAACAAGTCTCTGTACCGACAGCAAAAATCTAAAGGCATGATATAACAAGAGTCCATGCTCTTAAAGGGCAAAAACCACAGGGAGCGTAATGTCTCTTTATCAAAAGGTGGGAAAGACAACACATGGTAATATCCTAAATTACTGAAATGAGTTAAATGTGCAAAGTTCTCTGAAAGATTATTATATAAGAAATAATTGGTAATAAAAAATAATTCTGTGACCTAATTTTTGAACTAACGTTTGCATGAAGCTCGTAAAATACACATGGAGCCAAATATTTACTCACTTTTCTGGACTCCCTAGCTGGTGGCCAAATAAATACCGAAGTACTACAATTTGTCTCTGCTTTTTCCTAAATTATGTGGTCCCATGGTAAACATTCATGAAGAAATGCCACAATTGCGAATGGAATATATTCAAACTTGATCTTCAAGGCAGCATCTGTATGGTATTTGCGATGGTTAGCATTTCTATGTATAAAAGTTAAGAGTGCTTGTGCAGATCATGCTTTTGTGATTCCATTGAAATATTGGTAAGGTATAAGCAATTAATTTTTTCTGTTTTTATTTTATATATTTTTATATGTTTGTAAAGGTAATGCAGGTCCTTCGGGTTTTGTTTCCTTCTTCACATGCTACTCTTTATAATTAATACTACTCTTTATAATTAATAAAGATGCTAGCTTGATCTTTCAGAGTTTTTCATTTTCCTTCTAATATTTTATATAATTTGCTACTACATTGCCATACTGATGGATTTGCCTTAAGGTTATTTAATAGGTGGCTGAGAAAGATTGACATATTTTTGATGCACTTGTACAGAAAATTTATGTTTATTGTGTTTGGCAATGCACTTCAAAAGAGTGGAAGCACATTCAAGGTAAAAGGTGGTGAATCAAGTTTTTGTTTTCTTTTTAACATGTGCATAAATTACCTAATGGATGTTGATAAGGTATTACCTACTTGGTAAGAGCATGTGGTTTTGCAAATATCAAATTTCAATCCCAATGGGTATTTTGAGACACGAGCTACTTGAGGTACAGTAAAAAATACATGTTTAGGTTGAAGGTACCATGATGCTAGGATGACTATGGAAGCACCAAAATAGAAGCATAAAATATATTTTTTATTGTATTTTTGGGTAATGGTTAAGGTTTGATAAATGAATTAAGTTAGTTGAATCACATTATAATCACATTAGTGGTATTAGCATTTTTGTTGACTAGCTCCTTGTTGAATGTTTGCATGAATACAATCTTTAGCATTAGTTGTGCTTCTCCAATTTAGCTGGATGAGGTTACTTTTAGAAGCAACCTTAATGTTTGCAATTTGCCACTGCTATATATGTACATGTAGCAACATGCTAAGCAACATACTTGGTTGTTATCTTTCCACTATGAAATGTACTCTATTTTGTTTTGGCATGGCCTTAAACCACTAATCTTCTTTGCCTGGTATTTTTTCCATTAAAATCCTTCTTATTCAAAGCCTTGCTAAAATAAATTCAGGTCAGGTTTAGCCACTCGAAAGCGGTTGCTTACTCACCCACCAACCCTCGATAAGAGTCACCCTTTAAACCAAAATATAACTAACTCAGCACAAGAAAAGGAGGATGTAAAATGTATTACCCCAATAGTTAAAAGCCTAGGCATGTTTTAGGCTTTGGCACACATCTTCCACATAAGAGGGCATAAGGATTCTAAAACCTGGGGAAAAGAACAGATGAGCAACGAAAGTGTCCCGCTCCAACGTTGTGGCACCGTTTTGACATCTCGAATGACCTCTAAACAGGGTGAGCAGCCGTATCTATCTTTCAACGTTGCTGAGGAGCCATCTATCTTTTAAACCTGCCATTGGCCTCCGTGATGTGACAAGTTCAGCACCATATGGTGGTCCGTTTGCAAGTACACTTTGGTGGATGTCGCATCTGATGGCGACCAAACGATGAGAAAAGTGCCAACACCACATCGTAGTCCCACGGTTTCTGCAATTTCTGTAGCAGCGTGAAAAGTGAAGGTGTCACCACTTATTCCACTGCATTTAGGTATTGTGGAAATTTCTCACTCGTTCAAGTTAAAATGTCCAGCAAACAAAAAAGGGATTCGTTATGGTTGAGAAATCGTTAACGTAGGACGCAGAAGATGAAATGAAACGCTGCCAGAGATCTCACATGGCATGTCCCTTAATTTTCAGCATTCTTTTTTGAAATGAAAACACTAGTGAAGGCTTTTTTTAGTCAACCTACTTCCCAAAGATGAGTTTGGTGTCAGAAACTCAAATATGCGTGTCCAACAAATGCTAGTCGTATTGTAACGACATGTTAATGGGTGTGGATCATAACCTATCAGGGTTCAGTCTGTGAGATGACGAAGAATGTTGGTGGGTCCGATCGAAATGCTGGCAAGGTATGTGGATGAGAGTTCTTGTAGCTTATCACGGTAGAGTATGGTTTTATCATGCCGTTCATTTCTTTGCAAATGTAATTGCCAGAGCGGTTAGGTTACCGTAGGCCCAGGCAGAATGAATTTCCAGCGCGCAGAGCTGCTGCTTGTACAGAGGAGTCGGGAGTTTCTGGAGTGCCTGCGCACAGGACATAAGAAAATGAAATGAAATTTAGTATAGAGTTTATCTCCAGAAAGGAACTATGTAGTACTGCTTGGCAGGGGTGTTCACTTATTATAGAGTTTATCCCCAAAAAGGAACTATCTGGGTACTCCTTTGCAGGGGTGTTGGTATTGCACAATCAAGTATCATGATGATCCTTCAAGCCTTTACCCAATAAAATGAGGTCAGTTAAAATGAGGTAATATCTTAAAAATAAGATATTGATGCACACCATTGTTAGTTTAAAGATGATGCTTATTTAACAATCTTTAGGGTAGAGTTTTCAAGTGTAATCACTTCTTGCTTTTTTGATTCTTTGATTCTCTTGACTAACATCTACATCCATATAAGCACACACTGTTTAAAAAACTGTTCAGCATTGTGTGGTTCAAATGTAAGTTATTTAGTGTTGTGTGCTTCAAATGTGAGTTGAGAAATGTACCCACTTCTAGAGCTTTCTTGAGTTTTTTTTCTTGGTTGATTACTTGCTTTATTTTTTTTCATTCAACCAACATATACATAAATACAAAGACCCCAAAGATTTACTTAACCAAAAGTACCCTTAAATCCAATTCTTTCTTCAAAAAAAAAAAAAAAAAAAATCTTTCAACTAAGTACAAATGCACATAGATTTATGTAACCAAATATGCCTTTATATTCAATTTTTGCTTTTTTATTCTTTCAACTAACATTTACATGAATACAAGCACAATAGATTTAGATAACCAAACATGCCATTAGATGAGCTCTTATATGTAGTGATGAATAATTTCACATTGTAAACAGTAAATGACTAAGGTAAATGAAGAAAGAATGTCGCACACTTGCTTAATCTTAATGAATTGTTTTAACTTTGTGAACTAACTGTTTAATCAACAATATCTCAACTCAATATATACATAGATACAAGAATTACAGATTTACAGAACCCAACATGCGGTTAACAAATTCTTACCTGTAATTGTTAATTGTTTTGAAGAGTAATTTCAAGCACTAGACAGTGAATTGTTAAGGTACTATCGTTTAACCCAAATAATTTGACACTCCATACATATAGCTAGAAGAATTATATATAAATTAAGGAATATAACCCGTTGTTCAACAAAGCATCAAATTACTAATCTACGGAACCAAAAATGCAAACCTATCTGTGACGCAATTGTAACCCGTGTTTCTCTTGCAGAGTTGGGCCCCATGGACGGGTGTCTTTTCCCGGTTTAAGATGGAGGCACACACCTGTTGGCTGTTGCCCTGGGGCTGGGAGAATTTGATTCCCACTGCATTTACCCCGTGAATAATGATGCTAACAAAAGAAAGAAATAAAAAGAGCTCGACACTCTGGGGCGCGCAGTCGGCAGGAGGCATAACGACAACGACAACAGTTTGAGGTGAAGACAAGCAGAGTAGGCCAGAATGAATGAATGGATTGGGAATAATGAATTTTGCCCGGTTCCCACTTGATGCTCTTGCTGCTCGCTCTGGCTCTGGCCCTGGCTCTGCTTGTGGTTGGTTGTTTCCAAATCGATGGACTGAGACCAATCACTGACTGATTGACGGGGAACGCGGTACTGACACTGTCAGCAATGACAAAGATCAGGGAAGTACGTGGGGACATGACTTTATTAGTGTCCAATTATTTGCTCATTATAGAGCGTACGGTTCAAGAGGTTCCGACAATAATTAACATTTTCCACATATTTGCCAGCGACACCTGTTTTGCTATTTCTGCGTCGTTCATAAATGTCGTTCTAGGTGCCATATATGCCACGGTATTTGGGATGCTTATTATTGCAATTGGAGAAGCAGCTATCATAATACGTAACTTGGCTTCCTCCAACCACTTGAAAATCATTAGCATGCTGTGAAAGATTGTGATGCCCCGTGCATTTTTGAAACCCCCAATCATTTGAAGTTGAGAGCTGCGGTCAATGAGGATGTATTCAAATATCACTGGAAAATACTAGCCCAGACATAGAGTTGGCAATTGATTTGCTTTTCAGCACTATTAGTCATGGATTGAATCATTCAAAAATTATGCATTCGTAGCAATGAAATTCACCTTTGTTGGAAATTAAAATCGTTAAAATCATTGTCGTTGTCTTTGTTTTCAGTTCCTGAAGTTCCGGCTATCATTGGAACATTAGTTTTCCAGTATACCGTTTTCAAGGTAAACGGGTATCAGAGATGGACAATTATCAATGATGTGGTTTGTTACAAACTAGTTTCCTCCGAATGGATAAGCTGTGCGGTTGTGATATATAGTTCAGATTAAAGGTGAAAACTGAAGATGTTGGATCTAATTTTAATTGTGCATTAATTTGGTTTTGGATTAAATAAGTTAACCATAACAACCATCAAAGACAGTTTCAAATATCTTCAATCTTGACCCACTTAAGAAAAGGATTGGATGTAATTTGCATACATTGTCAACGAAGTTATAATAATTCATACTTGTCAAACAACATAAGTTCAAATGCAAGCTCAGAAAAGCTCGTTAAAATTAGTTAATCTGACATTCATGAATTTGATTAAGAAAGAGATTTGCTCTTCATCCTCAATGTTCAGGGCCTCTTGTAATGTTGGTACGCAGACTTTGTTCCACATTTAAGGTTATGGGATCTCAGCATCAATGAATTGTTATGATTAACCCCACCATTTTTATTCCAAACGTATCGGAAAGATGCAGCTTAGTGATTGACTACGCAATGAGTTGTGGTTCAGCATGGAGAAGTAATGCAATTGCAACAGAGAAATACAGCTTTTGTCAAAGCTGGCCTCCAATAAACTTTTGCAGTACTTTTGTTTTAAAGATAAACTTTTGCATTACATAACCAACTCTACGTTTCACTACCTCTTGACCGTCTTTTGACTATTTTTTCTGGTACTGCTTCCGGACACCCTAAAATGGGGTTAAGTGCTGTGAACTGCTAATTTGGAAAAAGCCTTTTAATACCTATATAATGTACTTCTTCTGCAACACATATGGGACACCAAAGAAAATGTCAGGGTAGCCACGCGGCAATCTCCTGCAACATATATGGGACGCCACATAACTTAGCATTATGGTAAACGATAGCCACGTGGCAATAAATGAGTAGGCTAACATGGTTCCAGGTTAAGGTTAAGCGGCAGAGTGGAGGCCACAAACTTCATTTTCATTGAGCATCGATGGGCATCTGGTCACGTTGCTATCAGCGGGTTACATAGTGCATCCTCGCAGTCCCCCGGATATCCGGCATCTCGTTTTCAATCAAAAGGTTTGGGTTCCACTTTTTTTCGAGTTCCCACTGTGATTAATGGATTGATTCTTTTTAACGTACACCTGTTGATTAAAACATGTCAATGCTGTAGTTTTCTGCAGATTTACAAAGTGGGTAAGTGGCTATGAAACTCAAGTACTTTTATCATGTCCATGTAAGAACTAGAAATTGAACCTGGTTTAGACGTTACGAACAAGCAAGATGCATGCCGTTTCAAGATGATTTAAGAAATGCACTCGGCAGTAAAATTGATAAGGGGATAATGAACTTTTCCAAGTGGGAACGGTTACTACTGTTTTATATTCGCTTCATTTGATAACATTTTGGGCTTGTTATCTGGTTAAGTGTTTTTGGCCTCCATAATTGCTGTAAAATTATCGCCAAATGCACAAGTTTTAGATGATACTTGGGAAGTTTGCACTTATTAGTCTATCCAGCTCTTTCTTGCAATGAAGCAGAAAAGTGTATACGTTCAAAGGATTCCATGTCTGAGATTGGAACTTGATTCCTTGAGTACTTTAAAGAATTCTGCACATTTTATGTTGGAAATGTCAGATTTGTGTTGTTTCAATCATGCACGTCCACATCTTGGTGCTGTTTATGTCTCCACGACCTCTGGCGCCACACTACCCGTGATTTTCTTAAAGATAAACAGCCGTCTACAGGATTTAATCACCGAAAAAGTTGCTGTATTGACAAAGAACAATTAGTTTCTTCTGATTAACCTTTAAAATAGGAAAGATGGCGGCTTACCGAAAATGACCATACCAGAATATTTTATTCAAAGAAAATAAAAAGGTGACCGATATGTCTTTGAAACTGAGACTGAAAATCAGTTTGCTGTGAATTTTCAAAAATGTTTAAAGTACAATGTTTCAGAATTGCATTTTGATAATGGTAGCTTGTCAGTGCGTGTTGTGTTGCAATGCCTTTGGGGTATAACATGACTGTAATATCAAGATAAATTTTCATTCCAAACCATGCTACTAACCAAAATTCAGGAATACATATTAGGCAGTTAATGACATGTATGTGTCAAATTCCGGCCAATGTGGCTCGACTGCTGGTGGATAGTGGATATATCAACAGTGAAAAGCCCACTAGTTTACCCAATCGATCATTGATTGGGTTGCTCTACATAAGGCACGATAGCCAAAACTAGGGCAAACACAAATGAGCTTGGGCCTTGAAGGACGTGAAGAATTGCAGTAACACATTCCAGGTAGCTGTAGCTTGCAGGGTCACCCGAATCTTTTCATTCATTTCGATTGATTGAATTTGGAAAACTTACTTTCCAAGTTGCAAGGAACATGATAATCCTATCCTCTCCTCTCCTCTCTAAATTTGACAAAGTGCGCTGATTTTCTCTTCCTTTTTCAGAGCTTTGCAGGTTCTCAGTTCACTTTGGTGGAGGTGGTCTCATTGTTCATACTTGATAGCTTCCCCGAACGGCGTACTCTGCGCAACTGCAGGGTCCGGTTCCAGTTTCTTGTTTGTCTGACTTAACAACGACTGCCCTCAGTTTGCAGTAATGCGGTAATGCATTTCCAGAGTGGATTTTGATTGGTCATGTAATCATTGGGAATTGCGTCCAGTAAAGACTATGGAGCTGGAATTTGAAGGTTTGTATGACCAGCAGTTTGACTCTGACATGTTCCTCGATAGCAATGGAAGCCAGGATTTATGGGACTTTTTTACGTATCCTGTTATGCTGTGGGATCTGCCGAACAACATTAATGAAGGCTTGAATCTGGGTAACTTCTCCTTGGACGGGGCGCTTGAGCATGTCAGTGCAGAAGAAAAAGCGTTGCTGCTCCAGCAATTTTCAAAATCTCCTTCCCAACGACAGCAATTAGAGGTGCAACAGTCCTTGCAGGATTCAAACTATAACTCTCCTACCAACTCCAGAGTCTCGGCACTGAACACTGAAAGTTTATCATGCGTTGAGAAGAACTCCACCAGCGAAGACGGTGAAAGACACAAATTGGAATCCTGTTCCAGCCATCCAACTCAACAGAAACAAAAACAAAAGGTGTAGATAAAAGACGTTTTGGTAAAGGATTTTATTTACTTGCTAGTGTTTATTGTTTAATTACTTGTTTTAATTACTTTCAGCTGTAGTGAGAGAAACTGAGTTTTGAAAACATCATTAAAAAGATTACCCAGTCTAACATTCAGAACAAATCAATTAAATTTGCACCTGCAATATTCCATTTATATTTAATATCCTCAAATATAAAACATTACATGCTATTTGTACTCATCATTATGGCTATAATTTCTCAGGTTTGTTGGACACCCGAATTGCATGCGCTGTTCGTTAAGGCGGTGGAACATTTGGGCATTTACAATGCCGTGCCCACCAAAATTCTGGAGCTCATGGGTGTCCGCGGCTTAACCCGCCATAACATAGCAAGCCATTTACAGGTTCATTACTGACTGTCAGACACACACATATATAGCTGATACAACTTCAGCTTTCTCATGTTCTTGTTATCTTTCTTTCTCAAGTCTCTGAAACTATTTTTAGTTACATAGTTGAAAACCCTATGCATCATCTGTTTTTTCAATGTGAAGAAATATATTGAAGTTATGTAAGGCTGAAAACGTGGTAAAAATTATTATGATGTCGCAGAAATATCGTGCTACCGTAAAGCGCCTGAGGGGGAAGGAAGAACTAGGACTGGGAGAAGGCACAAGAAGGAGAAAGCCAAGAAGACAGCATTTGATGTGTAGTCTTCTCAATAAAACTCATCATGTATTAAAGCAGCAGCAGCTCTCCCCAGCAGCAACAACAGGAGGTATGTTACCAGTTGCAGGTGAAGGAATTTACGCCCATTTTACGCAGCGTCTTCAGTTCTGGGGCCCATCGGCGCACGTTTTTTCAAGGCAACAGGTATTCCTTGAACTTTAAGCCTTCCAAACAATACCTAAAATTTTCCTGCAATTCATGTAACAATGCCTTATGTACACTTCTGCTCTCCTTACTCTGGAAGAACTTCATTTCCATGTTTTACTTTGGTTCAGTTCAATCATTTCGGCGGACATCAGTGGCCCTTGCAGCAGCCAAGTGGTTACAGGCCTATCCTTCCTGCTGCAACAGCCGCTTATGAGCAATCCTTTGTGGTATGTACTGTACTTGTTCAATCATTTGATTCAGTTGTAATTGACGAATACAAGAGCATTTGGATTTGGTTATGAAGCTTGAACACAAGGAAAAAACATATAAATCCTCATTCTCTTCTTGTGCAGAGGTACCCCACAGTAGGCCTACACCATAGTGCAGCAGAACATAAGGAGGCATTGTGTTCAGTGGATTCTGAAGCTCACATCGACTCCACAGCTATGTACCACCCGGTAAGATTCAGTATGTAAACCAAGTTTTTTTTTCTCTCTGCTGCTTTGTTTGGTAATATGTATAAGCTTGGCCTTTGAATCTGGATAACTTACATTATATGCATTGTTTGAACTTTGAACAGGAGAAAAGCGCTGTTGTGGAAGCCGTAAACGAAGTTTTAAGTAATCCATGCAGCCACTCTCCAATTGGGCTCATTCCACCTTCTCTGGATACACTAACAACAACAACAGCAGCAGATGAGGGAGGTTGAAAGACAACGCCTCTGGCATTAGATTTTCCCATTTGCATTCCTCTGGAATCCCGTCGTTGCTCTTTTTTACCGATGTTCATCTAACGGAAAAAGCACTGAACATTTCTACAGTTACCATGCATTCTTCTTGTCAACGTCATTTGCTGTACTTTCGGTCAAAGTTGACGACAGTTACCTATTCAGTAAACTTTTCTGGAGAAGTTTTCATTTTTATTATTGATGATTGTTGCTTACGGACGGCATCACGAATCTGTTTACCATATCTATCTACATTAGCCGTTACAGTCGAACGGGTATGAAAAGTTAACAGTTCTGGGAGCAGAAAGTTTATGTTAATGTTTCCGTTAAATCTCTTGACAAAATAAATAAAACTTCCACAACCTGTCACCCATACGTGGGAAAGAAATGGCCGATGAAAACTGGCAGATGAAGACAAGTAAACGTTAAAAATGATCTTTCGTAAGATAAAAAGTTAATAGTTACTTTCTACTTATCCTCTTTGATAAAAAATCTTCTTAATTTCTTTTACAATAGTTTACTTTTTAATTTAATACCTGTAATTTTCACCGCACATCTATTAGATTTAGGGTCCTACAATATTTGGGGTTAACACATAAATAAAAATAAAAGGTGGATTAAATTTTTATTAGATTTAGCACATATTAGGTACCAATCATGAGAGTCTTGAGTGTGTACATATATACAGATATAACCTTTATGTTTAGGGCATATTGAAGATGACGAGTATTTTAATATGAAACTGAAACTGAAATTTTTACTTACATCCATTGAGACCCATTTCAGAATTTCTTTTATGGATTTGTTTCCTTTCTTAAAAATCAAGTTTTAATATAGTTTTACCTAACAAAATTAAACCTATGACTTGGGATTACCAAGTCAAGACCCTAACTATGTTTTTAGATTAAATAAATATAGAAAAGATTTGAACATACATCTTAATACAACATTGTTTATTTATCATAAGCTTAAAAAACTCAATTAATAATAAATATAAGATAAAAACTATAATAGTGGTATAATCATATTAGGTAGCTATCTTCAATAAACTAGAAGGATTCTAAGAAAGGATAATAAAAACTTTATTTAACTTTACTATAAATTTAATGATTAATATTTTAGGAAATATTAAAAAGTTTTAATTGTAAAGGGATTTATCAATTAGAATGCTTCTTATGTTGAAAGCATCTTAAATGAGATGACGAAATTCCTATGGACTATGTCTTAAAATGTTATAATAACCTACCTCATTGCAAAGTTAATTAGAAGACATAACCATAAACAAATTCTTATCATCACTAATATCTCTAAGAAAACACACAAGATTAATATTGAAATCATATACGAATAATCATATATAAGTGTGTGCATTCAAACAAAAACTTGTAAAAAGTAGAAACTCAAAAGCAATATTGTTTACAATTATTTTATAGAGAAAGGCAAAACTAGTTAGCTTTAACATAAGCTATGAAAGCTTGTAACCTTAAGATGGAAGAGGAAAAAGAACCTGGGCATCTATTGAATTTTTAAAAGTCTAGACAAGAATAGTTAATTCTAAATTTTGCTAAAGTTAAATACTCTTAAATTCTCTAAAGCCCAAAAGGTAGCCTTAGAAACCCACATGAAATTAACAAAAAATGTATTAATCACCATCTAGAAGTTCCTTATAATATTTAAAGGTAGCCCTAAAGCCCAAAAGTTCCTTGGTAACCTAGATAAGAAACCTTTTAAGTTGCATCTAGAAGTTAGTAATAAATTATCACCATCTAATTGGGATAGGTTTGACTAAAAAATTACAGTGAACATTTATAAATTAAAAAAAGAAACTTGATAGAAAACTTTATAATTTAAAAAATGTGAAAAACCTTCTTAACCCAATAAGAAGGAATTTGATGATTATCCTACCCTTCTTTCCAATTAAAATTACTACCTTAAAAGTTTCAACATAATAATTAAATATTCAAACAAAGAATCAGGAAATATTAGTTATCAACAAAAACTTAGAAATTAGCAACAAGGAGTTACTAAACATCACTACTAAGGAGGTCTTTTCCAAGATCTTAAATAATGAGCTTTGAATCTAGAAACAAAAACTTATAATCAATCTTTCTAAACTACACTTAAATGAAGATATCATCAAACTATTAAATAAAGGTTTAGATTTTTTCATTTTTCTTAAAAACATCAAACATATAAACTTTATTGTTACCATAGAAAATTCCCTCAAAAATATTGATAATCAAAAGCTATAAGAATTGTCCAAAATAGCATTAACATTTTACTTAAAGCTTAAACACCTAAGAGCAACATTACCAAAAAAAATTTAAAGCACTTTTTGAATTCAAGAAAAATTAAAATTTTCTTAAAATTATGCAAGTAGATAAAAGAAAAGTAATAGTAATAATGGATAAGCAAACTTATAATGAGAAAATGTTAGAACTTTTATATTGCAGTAGTTATAAATGAAAAGATAAAGATCTAACTTTGAAGATTATAAAAAAAGTTAGAAAAGCCATAGTGAAATCTAGGTTTGATGTAAAGACTGAAAAGTCTCTTATTTCCACCCATTGTCATCCCACACAAATATACGATACTCCTATGATTCATGAAAATGGTATTCCATTTAGGCCTATATTGGATATCATTAGTACTTCAACATATGCCCCAACAAAGTATCTCCTAAAAACATTCTTTCACTACTTGTGGGGCATACTACTTCTTTCATAAGAAACACTCAACACTATGCTAATTTTATCTTTACAATCATACTAGAACCCAAGGATATCCTAGTATACTTTGATGTTGTCTTTGTTACCATGATTTCATTTGAAGGAGCCTTCAATGTTATTAATGAAAAAGTTAATAAGGAAATAAGAAAACTTATGAAGCTATGTTTGGAAACCATTTATTTTAGATATAATAACGTACACTATGAGTAAGTGTAAGAAATCCCAATTGAATCACCTCTTTCTCCTATTGTAGCTAATTTATCTATGGAAGATTTGAATGTAAGGATCTAAATTCATACATGTTAAAGTCAAAGTATTGGATTAGATATGTTGATGATATAGAATGCATTTGGCAATATGACGAAGAAGAAAAAAACAAATTTTATGCATATCAAAATGCATTGATTGTAATATTCAATTTACTAGTGAGAAAGAACATAATGACTCCCTTCCTTTGGTAGATGTTAATCTTACTAAGATCATAGATAATATTAATAGCTTGAAAAGCTCATGTGGAATCTATAGGATGAAAAATTTTATAGATAGTTACTTGGATACTAATTCTAGCCATCCCTTTAGTTAGAAAATAGGAAATTTAAGAACCTTATGTCTAGAGCCCTTATGATTTGTAATATGAAAGCCTTGAAAAGAAGAAGCTTCTTGTAATATGCTACCAAGATTTCTAGATTTGTTTAGTGATAAAAAAAACCTTGTGATGAAATAAAAGCAAGACATAGAAGCCAAATATGAATAGAAGTGTTGTGCTAAGCAAATCTTTTTCTAGAAAAGACTTGCTCAAGTGTCTTAAAAAAGAAAATTACTCCAAACGCTACTATGATCAAAAGACTTAGCAACCTAGTTCATAGCTCAACTAAAACTAGACTTTGATAACATATGTTGAGAAGATCCAAACCTCCTTCATTTTTTGGTCAAGTATAAAAGTGTCATGTAACCCTGCAAAAGCCTTTTTTTTAATAGCTACTACCTTAAAAAAAAATTCCTTTACAAAATGTTTCAAATCATGCTAGATTTATCATAAGTTGTAACTGATTTTTTAAGGATTAGAGAGAATAAATAATATTATAGCTAATGACTAGTTTAGATTTAGTGGGCAACTATTAGTTTCAAAACGATGAAAATAACTAGTTGTAAATAAAAGGAATAAGAAAAAAAGAAAGCGTTTATTTGAAAAGATATAATGAATAGATTTAGTTGCTACAACTCTGTTAATATTGGTCCTAGGCTTGAATATGAAATGAGGAGGGTTAGCATTAGGTTGAAAAGTGACTATGAAACCATGCCAAATATCATAGATGAGTTCATTTTTAGATTTGTTGGGACAAGGCTAGGATAATGATGATGATGATAATGAATAGATTTAGGAAAATTAAAACTATTATAAAAAAATAAATAAGAACTGAAGTAAATCAAATTAGTTAAAAAATAAGAAAGAAAAAATTAAAAGTTTGAAGGGGAAAAAAATAACATAATGATATTCTAATTATAATCAATATTAATTCAACAACAAGATACATGTCTACCTAGACTTTGCAGAAAGTTGTTTAGAGGGTTTGTTGACTTTGCATAAGAGTTTTTGAGGCTTTACAAAATAGTATTAAAATATTTAAAGTGGGTTTACCAAGGGTTATAAAGGGGTTTTCAAGGAATATTTTGTTGCTTCATTGGGTTTGCAAAGTGGTTTTATTGCTTTGCTAAGGGTTTTGCTAAGAAGTGTTCTATTACTTCAATGAGGGTTTTACTTCACTAAACATATGGGTTCACCTACTAAATCTAAACTTGATGAAGTTAATGTGTAACTAAAAGCCTTAGTTGAATAGAAAAAAGCTATAGAAAATAGACAATTAACTTTTATTTAGAATTAGCAAATGATCTCTCAATAGATGCATGAACAAAAAGAAATACGAGAGAAGCAATAGATTAATCAAACCAAGAATAATTTTTAAAAATATACTTTATATCATAAACATCATAGCTATAAATCAAAATGTTATGTTTAATCAACTAAAAGCTATGTTGACACAACAACAACCAATGGTAGACTGGGTTATAGAAAATAAAACAATGGGCAAAAATCTAAGCTCTAAATTAAAGTAAGAAACTATATGTGATATAATTGGTAGGTAGGAAATAGTTGTGGAAGTAATTCTATAGTTTGTTGAAGCTTTGGGTGACTTGGTGAAGGATCAAGAAGAAGAAGAAAAAGAGTTTTAAATCTCTAATTTCCTAGAGTTCTTGAAAGTCCAAAGCATAATCTATTTGAAGTTGTTCATGATATTATAAAAAATTACAATGCACCTTTCAATCTCACCTAATACAATTCTAGATGCTTATTGCATAGGTTTCAAAAAGGATAAACTATGTCATATTATTTTGAAATTTAATAATCTACCTCCTTGAAAGAAAGTTTAATAGAATCATAGTAATTTAACTGGAGAAAAAATTTGGGTAAATAAAGATCTCATTAGAAAAGATCTTACAAAGAAAACAAAAAGAAAGTAAAAATATAAAAAATATACTTCACACAGCACTATAGTTTTTTAAAAATTCTTTCCATTTGGTGAATTTGCTTGGGATTAACTCTTGTTATTAATTAATAATTTTTTGAACACCCTATTTACACAGTAAGCTAACTACAACTAGAGGTATATTCATATCCATGGTTGGAGAGACCATTTATTTTGCTATTTTTTGAAGATTGTTAATAGAATCATAGTAATTTGAAGGGAGAAAGAATTTGGAAAAATGAAGATTTCATGAGAATAGATCTTATTAAGAAAGTAGAAAAATGGTAAAATGTAAAAATAACATGAACAAAGGGTAAGATAGCTTTTCTAAATACATAGTATATTGCAATAATTACAAGAGAATAGTATAAAAAACCTGAATACTTTGTGGTATGGATTTTTGAATATATATGGTAGCATTGTCATTAAAATAATTACAGTATATCATATTGGTTTGTTTAAAGAAGTTTAATATTTTTTGAGTTGTTGAAAGTTACAAGAAATATAATTCTAACGAAAGTAGCAACTGTTAGATCTTAAAAACAAAAAACCATCAAGAGAATTATCTTGTATTTTCATAACAAAACTTTTAAGGATAATTAAGATACAAAAGATTGGTGGTTAAGGATTATCCAAAGAAAATGACTTGTGTTCCTTACTTTTTGTTACTTTCACCCATAAGATGCAACATATTATGCAAAGCCAAGTTTATATAAAAAAGTATGATTTTCTATATTCAAAATGAGATATAATAAAATTTAAATTAAAAGGAAGAGTCTATATATGTGGTGACTTTAATATAAGGATTGGTTCTATGCAAATTGATATTCTAGAGTGGCAAAATGACCAAGTATGGCTAGATATATAAGATTATAGTCAAATTAGAAATGGATAAGAAAAAAGATTAGATCAAACAACAAAGCACACATTAGAATGGGAGAAGGCCTTGATTTTATCATTTTAAGTGTATTTCAAAATTTTTTCTCAAGCTTAAGATTTAATTTTAAAAATGAAGAAAGATGCTCATGTATTGATTTACTACTAACCACCCCTCAAAATGTATAAGGAATCATTGACTTTTAGATTGGTAACAAATTATTAAAGTCTACATATCATTTTATCTAGTTTTCTATTTAAGAAAGGTATTATATATATAGTTGAAGATATAGAACCTTTCAAAAAGAAGTACAAAATTTGTTATAAACTAAAAATTAGAAGCTTAGTTAGAAGATGTTTTAAGAGAAGTTACCAAAAATGTCATTATGTTACAAGAATTTTTGGGTAAGAAGAAGTGGCTTGATAAATAATATTTATAATTTAGGTTAGCTATCAAAAATTCCAATAATAATGAAGCCTTAAGTAAAGATTACATGAAATTGCCTCAATACAAAAATTTCTAAAAGAGCACAATAAATATGGTGCAAATAATATAAAAAGATTCATGAAAATTTTGAAAACTTTTAAAAATAAAATTTGCTCTAAATAATGATATTCCATTTGTATAGATGTGTAAGTGTTCTAAAAAAATCTATTTCACCATGAGATAAGTAACACAACTAGCCAAATACTCCCAATATTTTATGGCTTACATATGATGAAGTAGTTGAGGGGATTGAAAAATTAGCTTTTGAAAAAGATATAAATGCAACATGATTATATGCTAATTTATTAAAATGTGGTGGAGAGTTGGTTTAGAAAAAGACTTGGAGAATACTAAATGAAGGACTTCAAAATGATTTGACTAGATAGCAGATGATTAGAAAAATCTATTATGAGCTTTAAAAATGGAGACAAATTAGATTTAGATAATTACAAATTAATCAGGATAAGTAACTTGTTTACAAAATTTTTAGGTGCCATCTTAGAGAAAAAGTTGGAATGTTAGGTAGTAGAAAATAATTTATGTATAGTACTTAAAAAGAAAGCATTTTACAATAGATAATTTAGTTACTCTTAGATATTGCATTGAACAAGCAAAGGGTAAATAATTGAATAAGGTAGAGTCATTTTGATTTTGGTTTTCAATATGAATATCAATTCTCAATGAATCAATTTGAGATTTTATTTTGGCCAGAGGCCATGGGGAGAGGGGGAGTGTATTTTGTCATCACACGCCACGTAAGATCCCATGATGGAGAAAATGGAAAAAAAATGTGATGGAAAGTCTACCCCATGGAAAAAACGTGATGTAAAGTCCATGCCATGGAAAAAAAAAAAACTATATGAATCAAATTAATAGAACTTTTCACAAGAATTATTATTGAATAATGTAGAGTCATTTTGATTTTGGTTTTCAATATGAATATCAATTCTCAATAAATCAATTTAAGATTTTATTAATTTGTAAAAAATATAAAATTTTCTTGGCCAAATAATAGATATATATTATAAATATATAGCTAAACTAGTGTAAAAATTTTATTTTCCTTTTTAATTTTTTAGCATTTAATTTTGTTGTAAGAGAATGACAGTAGAGTAAACTTCTCAAAGTTAAAGTTGATTTCAATTTACTCCATGCTATACAAAATTTATACATAGAAATAATTTTTGAATTAAATGATGAACAAAATACATAATAAAAAGGATTATCACTTGGATCCTTAATGCTCATCCTAACTAAATAGGGTTTCGTGTGTTCATTCTAGCATGCACTTTGGACAATCATACCTCACTCAATTTTCATGCCCATGTTGTGGACTTCAAGCAAGAAGAAGAAATAAATTTAATAAACCAAAATTCAAAGTATAGAAGGTCGTATTTATATATGGAAGTGCAACAAAGTCAAGTAGAAGAATGGAGACAAAAGACAAAAGACAAAAATCAAAGCTCATGAGAAGACAAATTAGAAATTTTGTAACATAGTGACAAAAGCCTTGTCATTTTTATTTAATTTATTGCCCCATATAGGATAAAAATAGGAAATTCCATTTATTTTACCTTTTATATAAGATTGATTGAGTGGATGTAATTAAATAATGGTCCCAATCTCTTATGTTTGTTCAATTTGTAGCTCATTTTTCATGAAAAAAGGTTTGTCTCATCATATACCTTTATGGCCCCATTAATTGGCTTTAAATATGGAGGCAAAATATGTTATATGTGACACTTCAACAATAAGATTGTATGAGTTACAAAGGGTTTCTTTGAATATATCAATTTTGTCAACAATTCATCACCATTTTATTACTTCATCAATCTCTTATTCATCAACAATTCATTCATCATTTCCAACAATTTTAAGACATTTATATTCATCAAGATTTTTTTACTTCACATCATCATCAACTCATTAACATGAATTAAATCATAAAGGCATTTCAATCAAATTCATCACAAAACTAATTCAACATTCAATTTGGAAAACCAAAGTTCATCAAGGTAGAAGTAATCAATTTTCTCACAAAATTAAAATCAATTTAATCAATTTTTCATCACAATATGTCTTCTAGCTCGGGGTGACAATAATAATTCAAGTTACATTAAAATTTGATTTCAAAATTTGTCATAATTCAAGATTTTTAAATGAACTACAACTCATGGTATTGCAGGATAATAGACCACGAGTTTACCACAACTTGTGGTATAGGAAAAATCAATTGTTTATTGACCATGGCTTAGGGTAAAATCATGGGATCAATAATAACTTGTGGTGGTATTGTGGTTATCCAAAATCTTCAATGACTCATGGTCACCTCATAGTGAATAATTGAAATAAGGCAAAGTCACCAAGATCCATGGTGAATATACCACAATCTTTGGTATCCAAAAATTAAAATTTTGTGAACATTATATCATACCATAACTTTTGGTGCTCTTATCCACTTGTGGTATCATTAGATTTGATGTTGATGAACTAAAGCCTAACCTCTTTTCAAGTGGTAGAGACCAAGCTTGAACCCATGTCTTTTGACTTGGGGAATAAGCACCTTACCATTACTCCAAATGATGGTTCCTATGAAAAAACCATACAATCTTGTTAGTTTTATAGCATTATAGAAGGAAAGTGAGACTATTCTCCTACACCAACATTGTTTAAAACTTTTATTGATAAATTGAAACTAAAACTAAAGATTTTACATCTATAGAACAAAAATGATCTATTGGATAGATAGTACATTCATCTCATGAAAAATAAATATAGGTTCAATAGAGTGAGTAAGTAGCATTGGATGTAACAAAAATATGTTGTAAAAACTTTTTGTCACAATAGTATACTTTTGTCATAGATGTTTAGTTCAAGGATAATTAAAAAAAAAATGCTCCTCATCTTTAGGAGTTTGTGATCCACCTAACTTGCATATATGCTCTTCTCTAGGTAGGTTAATCCATCTTCCACTTTTTTTATTTTTTATTTTTTTTATCTAATGTGAATTGAAACAAAACTTGTTGAGTAAGTTGTGAGATTTGATTGGGATTTTAATGGTAAAATAATAAGCTTTTGACTCTAGTTGGTTATCTTTAGTATGCTCCAAGTAATTTTTTTGTACCTT
This sequence comes from Gnetum montanum, assembly GCA_015680685.1. Classification (NCBI taxonomy): domain Eukaryota; kingdom Viridiplantae; phylum Streptophyta; class Gnetopsida; order Gnetales; family Gnetaceae; genus Gnetum; species Gnetum montanum. The sequence goes on along the minus strand of MNCI01008330.1, from coordinate 398,621 downwards.
CCATATTTGACCATAATTTTTTTTTCATTTCTTAATTACCTTGCATATGTGCTTAGGATTACTTTAGACTACCTCCAAGAAGGCATTACATGTCTTTAGTGATTATATCCTTTGGAAATACCATCCTTATTCTTTGTTCCATAATTGTTTTGGAAAACTTGGTTGCATTTATTTTTGCAAAATTTTGAATATGAAGTGGATTAAAGATGTACTTATAAATTGTGTCATTTAAGTGGATCATTCAAGGATATGACAATAAATCTTTGCAAATGATGTAGCACTAATTGCAAATTTAAAAATAGGGTTAAAAACAATGTTGTATCAATTGGAAAACTTCTATGAACTTACAAAAATGAAGGAGAATGTTGATAAAAAAAAGTGCTAATTTGTGGAACTAATAAGAGAAATTACACTTTTAACTAAATAACAAAAAAATTTGAGATTGTGAAAAAAAATACATATATTTGGGGGTAAAATGTTCTTAAAATTATAAGTAGAAGCATTGTATATAACAAGAAATTGCAAATGGTTGGAAGACTTTATATGCAATCAAGAATAAATGTAGCAATCTTAATATTTGGACTTAGAATAAATGTAGCAATCTTAATAAATAATATTAATAATAATAAAAAAATATGAGGAGAGATTATATAAAAATCTCATCAAGAAAGATGGTGCCATGTAGGAAAGTTGTGGCTATAAAAAAACATTGTTTATTTAGGTTCCATCTCCTCTAACAAATTTCTTGCTACCTCATTGCCACTTCTAGCCTTGATTGCCGGACTTCACAGATCCTCATATAACTTTTCGAAAATAAAAAACCTAGACAAAGCACTATGCATGTGGGCTGCAATCCAGCACAACATAATTTCACTATAAAGTAAAAAATCCACAAGCAATTGATCATGATTTCTCAAAGTGGGCTGCATCCCAGCACAACATAATTTCACTATAAAATAAAAAATCCACAAGCAATTGATCATGATTTTCTCAGAAGGAAAAAATTTTTGCTGCAAGAAATTTGAAGGTTCTTGAAAAAGAATCAGCTTCAAAATGTTTTGACTTTTCCATGTTGCAACGCCACCGTTCACACATGCTTGCTTCAAAAAGTCAGTGTTATCCCTTTAATGTACGTGGAAGTTGGATTTCAGTTCTAAGAGAATTCCAGCTGGATAATGTGTCATTTGGCTGTGACCTGATAATAACGATTTTTAAACGTAAGAACCAGAATGTTAGTATTAAAATACATGTTCTATTACGAGTCGCCAATGTTTTTTTAAAGGAAAAATCCGAATTCTTTTGGACTTGTATGTTATTTTAATTTATATGTACCATTCGTTTATTATGCAGTCCAAGTTTTAAAATCGGAAGCCTTTAGAGAAGGGAAGTATCAATATCAGTTTATGTTGTATGATAATTAACATTAGTTGAAAAGGTGTTCGTCAAATCCTGGTAGAAGTGTTTCTAGCTATAAATTGCTGAAACATTTCGGCTTCCAGCAATGTAGTTTTGAAGGTTATTATTATGATTAGGGATAAAAACGTGATCTCTAGGATAGAATTCTGTTTTATGTTACAGTGGCATCACGAAAATATGGATGAGTATTTAGGATTATTTGGTGTTTTGACTTTGATGACTAGATAAGAACTCCACCCTGAAAAACTGTCATGATGGAAAAATATGGAGCTTGAATACCATGTGGTAGGCTTGGATTCCTAATGGTTTACTTTGAGATACACATTATTCCTTTGAGATACACATTATTCCTGCTGTAATTGAAACCGCTATTCAGTTTTATTTATGTGCATACACACACTTTCTGAATTTAATCTCCAATGCAAAGATTGGGAATTTCTTTTTACTAATTATATTGCTAGAAGAAACACGATAAATACCTGACCAATGTTGCAAAGCATGAGCTATGATTATAATAATAAATAACTTGTTTAGTGCTTATGTAAAGATCGGTTAGATTGAATGATATAGCCTATTTAGGTAGGAATGCAACATGATTTTCATTTTATAGGATACAAAGTTAATGATTTCTGGACAATTAAAAATGGTGTTGAAACTGCATACATTATTCCATAAGTTCTTCAGTTTCATTTCTGTAGTTAGTAAAATAGAATCAAAGTAAGTTCAATACTTCTTCTTTACTTCAATGCATGGCTTCTTTGGATTGAAGTATAGATTTTATAACTGAAAAGCAAAGCCATAGAGAAGGTTTAGAATTGTGGAAAGAGAAGCACTTACACACATATAACATGAAACCCAAGGAAAATTTAGCATATGTTAAAACATAAAAGAGGATGGTGACATAATATGTTGAACAAAAATATTCATAATAATTATAGAGATTCATAAATATGTCTTTTATTCTATAAAAGTGAACACAATATGCAATGATAGAGTCAATGGGTTTTGCCCTAAAATATAATGTAAATATCCTACTACGAGGTGAATGAGGCAATAATGCATTTTGAAGAAATGCAATGGTAAATGTATAGTTTTAACAAATAATTATCTAAGAATAAGGAAACTGCAACTATAAATTGCTGCAAGAGAGCTTTGAAATGAGCTTGGTAGGATAAGAATTTATTGAATTTAGATACATGATGGACACGTGGTTACTCTAATGGGTAATGAGTATTAAAATTAATGAAAATTTAGTTAATACATGATTTTATGGTTGCTAACTAATTCAACAGTTATTGAGATAACTTCCATAAGAGTGTAATATCGACATAATATTTAACTATTACATTCATGTTTGAATTTCCTAGATCAAAATGTTTTTAAATAAGTAGTGTATTCTTTTTGTTCATAGTCCCCATGATTCAGTGGGCTAGTGTATTCTTTGATTATAACAAGAATTTGAATCCTTAGGCAGGCATTGGGCCACCTTGGCCAAAAAATATGTAAATAGTATGACACTAATGCATTTTGAATAAATATGTAAATCATACAACAATGAGGAGTCAACCTAGTGGTAAGACTTTTGATTTGGAAACTTCAAGTTATGGATTAAATTCTAGTGGGTAGCATTGAGTTATAAAGTTTTACTAAAGCTTTGTGTGGGCTATAGGTTTAGGGACTATATCTAGTCATCTAGTTCTAGTTTAAACAACCCCCCTCCCTCCTCTCCTCTTGTTATCAAGAACACTTGGTACTCTCCTTGAATAGATTTTTAAAATTATTGACATCATAAAAAGACAAAACATCAGCATTGCCTACCTCCAAGAAACAAGGTAGAAAGGAGAGAAAGCTCGAGATTTGGGCAAGGGTTATAAACTTTTGTACTCAAGAAAAAAAAATCATCGAAATGGAGTGGCTATTATAGTCAATCAATTGATCAAAGATAAAGCGGTATAGGTATACTACCATGATGATTAGATTATGGACATAAAAATTATGATTGAAATTAAGATAATCAATATCATTAGTGTATATGCTCCACAAATTGGCCTAGAAAACTGCGTCAAGAAAGATTTTTTAGATTTAATGGATCTAATTCTTCAATGAATATCTCAGCAAGAAAACATAGCTATTAGAGGGGATTTTAATAGTCATGTTAGATGTATGAAAATGGAATATGACAAGATTCATGGAGGACATGGATTTGAAGAGCACAATGATATGGGCGATTTACTACTACAATTTGCAAATGTTTGTGATCTTGCAATTACAAATACTTTTTCCAGAAGAGGGTAAAACATTTAATTACATATAAGAATGGTATGGATAAAAAAATTATTTTTTGCTATGCAAAAGATATGGGACATGTGTAAAGATTGCAAGTTCATACCTAGAGAGAACCTCCCAACTTAATATTGACTAACAATCATGGATTTAGCTATAGAAAGCTTTAAAGGTAGCAAGAAAAAAGGGACTAAATGCATAAAATGGTGGAATTTGAAGGAAGAAAACATTACCTTATTTAGAAAATAATTGCTTCAAGAAGGTACTTAGAATTAGGATTATTTTGAAACTTTAACATAGGGAAAGATGGAAAGTTGCACTTAGAAAATTGAAAATAATAATTTAGGTGAAATAAAAGATAGAAAATATATTTCAAAGGAGATATGGTGGTAGAATGATGAAGTGCAAAATACTATATAAAAAAAAATTTAAGAAATGGTAGCAAGGTAGAAACCAAGATAATAAGCTAATGTGTATAATGGAAAAAAACAGCTAATAGCAAAAGCCAAAAATAAGACCTTAGGTAACTTCTATGAAAAACTAGGAACAAAGTAAGGAGAAAAATCTATTTACAAATTGGCAAAAATTAGAAATAAGAAATGTAAGGACATTGTCCAATGTATCAAGGAGACAAATTAAAAAAATTTCGTGAAAGACAATGAAATTTTGGGCTAGTGGAAAATTTATTTTCAAGAATTATTAAATGATGAATTTTCAAGAGAAAACATCTAAGAAGAAAAAACAAAATTTTTTTTGGTTAATAAATTTTCCTTCTTTGCAGTAAAAACAACCTTGTTGATGAGTGGTGAAGGTACCCCTATGCCTAACCATACAAATCACAAAGTGTTCACATGCAATTTGGTTGAATTCCGTGGACTCTCTAGTTTCCAGTGCACTAGTCTTTTAGGAAGTGAACTTTACCCTAAGGTTGTTTGTTGTCTTCCCAAGTACACTTGTGAAGTACAAAGGTATGGTTAAGTGTAATCAAGGCATATGATTTTTATCATTTTATGTTTTATGGTTTTGATGCTTAAAGAGAGAGATGAAGTAATTTAATGACTAATTTAATTTTATTAACTAATTGGTTTGTAGCTAGTCCTAACATAAGCATTCGATCCCACTTTTCATACACATCTTGAACCAAGTGCTACACTATTGGGCACACTAAGTAATAACGTTGCTTGAATTACCAAGCAAATACGTGTTTACGCTTGAAGCAGTTGTACTTATGTACTTAATCTATTTAGATTAATTAATTAAAGTCTAATTTAGCTTAATTAATTGAATATTTAATAAAAATAATGAATGCATAAATAAAACATTAATGCTGCTAGGTTTATTAAGAAGCTTGTCTTTATTACCGTACACACTGGTGTGGTTGAGGTACAATAGTTGATGAGCGACAAGGTACCCCTATGCCCAACCATACGAATCATAGGTGTTCACGTGCGATCCGGTCGAATTTCGTAGACTATAATTACTAAGTACACTAGAGCTAAATAGTGCATGTGTGTTATTCGTTCATTGTCTTTCCAGTCCTACTTGTGGAATGCAACTGTATGGTTAAGTTTGACTGAAGCATAATATTTTTATTATTTTGTGTTTTTATGAAATTACTCACCTATAACAAGAATAAAAGTAAGAGTGATTAATTGCTAAGTAAATTATAGTCTAATCTAGCCTAACACAAGTAACCATTCCCACTTCTCGGACACATCCTGAACTTTGTGTAAACATTGCTGGGTTGTTAAAAGCTAATCGCTTCTAAGCTACCGAGTGTCACACGTATGCTCGAAGGGGTCATGCTTGTGTATTTTAATGGGTTGCTTGATTAATCAAAATTAATTACTCCATGAACAATTGATGGTACGCGATATCGCATGGGTTGCGATATTGCGTCCACCGCAATATCATGTCCACTGCAATATCATGTCCGCCGCGATATCGCATTCCCCGTGATATTGCGTATGCGATATCGCAGTGCGCCTCCAAATCTATAAATAAGAGGTGGCTCTCTCTTGTTTCTCAATCTAGATCTAGACTGTATCCAAACTCTTGTAGTTTTTCCATTCCAGAGTTAGAGTAATTTCCATGTGTCCACAGTGGGAGTCCCAAAGTGAATGGATCTTTATT
>MNCI01008330.1:196046-392525 GCA_015680685.1 Gnetum montanum | reverse complement strand
GCGTGTGTAACGCTCGTATTCGTATGGTTGAGTGTAGGGGTACCTTGCCACTCATCAACAATATTAATGTAAATTGCATGAAATCACAATATATAAATGCATAAGGAAAGCCTCAAGTGCTGCAAGGAATGAATCAAAGAGTTGATCTTTATTGCTAACACAATGGTGTGTTTAGATACATCAATGCTTGAATAAAGATCCGTTCACACTTAGACCTCCTGCTGTGGGCACTTGGAAAATATTCTAACTCTCAAATGAACAAATTGCAAGAGTTTCGGTACTTGACTACCAAAAACTACTTCTAATCATGTGACCGAGCATTGTATTTATAGACCCAAGAGTAACCTTGTGATATTGAATGTACGATATCGCATCTTGGGCCACGATATCGCATACTTGATATCTTGTACTTGATATCATGGCCACCCTGGTATCGAAGCATATGAAAAACATGATGTATCATACCTCCATGACTGAATGAAAACTCATCCTTGAGTATAGAAGAAGAGGAACAAGTCCTTTACAAAATATATTTGGGGGTGTGGACTTATTTGATTGACATGCAGAGTGACATAAAGAAAATAGACAAATACAGAAGTGCTCGAGCATATAACATTACAATTGTGTACAAAATTGGGTGTTCATGACAATAGGAAAGAACACCCATGGATCCAAAGGACATCCAACCAGTCTTGGCAACAAAAGAATGAGGGAGAGGTAAAAGAGATTTAGTGGTCATGAATAATCTCTTGTGAGTGATATTGTTGCATCCTCCTTAGTGAAGATAGTCTCGCTTCCAGTTCACACTTCCCACTGAAATCACAATAAAACCAAGGATTAGTATATATAATGTAACAGATAATGGATGAATACCTTGTCTCATCGGTGATTTTATCTAGCTGAGTTGTGATTGTGATAGATTGGTTGCTTGATAGTGTTAGTGGAAAGACTGACAAATGGGTTAAGTAAGAGAAGTGATCCATAAAATTTAGAAAAAGCTTAACACAAGGAATAATTGAAAGAGGGTATAGAAATTCACAACAATAATAATAATAAGAAGAAATTCACGAAAAAGTAGTTGTGAAGATGTGTACAATTGGATGGCATGGATGGGGTAAATAAAAAGAATTTGATTGTAACAATGTCTAAGGGTAAAGAACTTAACTTAACTGAACCAAAAGATGTGTAAGTGGGTCCTCCCCAAAGTAGGAATAGGCCTTTTATGCCCTTGCATAACTTTAAACCAAGGAGTCCATAGGCACCATGGATGATTAATGGTTATAGAAAGTTAAGTACAAAAACCCAGAAGTAATTGATTGAGAAACCTGACATAGGAACAATGAGAAGCTTATGAGAACACTCTTGCACATCGGAAAATAAAAAAGCACGAAGAATACTACATCCCTTTGAAGCCACACCCTGTTCAAACCTTTGATTCCTTCCCAATTCTAGAAACTACACAAGTCACCAATGTATTAAAGTTGCATTAATAAAGAAGAGACTACACACTTCCAAAATAAGAAAAACCATAGAGTATGCGGATGGGTGGATGATGTGGACTCACTGCCTGTTACATGAAAAGAAACCATGTCCCAGTCATATGTAATGACATTCAAAGTCAGAAACTAGACATCAATAATCAAATTACAAATGAAACATACCATCATCGAGTAGCGCATTACCATTGTACTTACCATCTTATTAGCAGAAAAAGTAGAGCAACACATCAAACACAAGCAAACATAAAAGAAAGTAAAAGAGTAGGAAATAAATATTAAATATATTAATGATGGTATAAAACCAAAACTAAGAAAAGATCAATAACCTGAAAAATATAAATATGTAAAAGAAAGAAGATAAAAACAAAAAATTGTAAAACCAAAATTGTGTAAAAGAAAAAAGTCAAAAACTAAGGAGCTACATAAAGTGTTAGTATGGGTGGCCATCTCCTCCATGACTAAGTTGGAAGAGGGAGATCTGAAAGATTAAGTGTGGTTGTCCATCTGGCGACGTGTTTGTTGAGTTGGTTGGCTTAGGCTCATGGAAAGGCTTTATTTGTTGGATGTTAACTAATTATTTCTTGTCTAGGTTATTAGGTTTGTAGATGATCATGGCCCCAGATGGAAAAGTCTCAGATGGAAAAGTCTCATCAATAATGTAAGGTCCTTCCCACAATGTTTAAAATTTGGTTTGTTGGGGTACATGTGTAGGATTCCAATAGAGAACCTTGTCTTCTAGTTGAAACTTGAATTTTCTTATTTTAAGGTCATGGTGTTTCTTGTTGAATTCCTTATACATTTTATTAGATAATAGGGCCATTAAACAATTTTCGTCTAGCAAATTGAGATTCATTAATCGTTCCTTTTATGCTTGACTTAGATTTAGGTCAAGATCACAGGTTGTAGAGAGTGTATGGAGTTTGGATTGGATGGGTAGTGTTGGTAGTTTTCTGTACATGAGCTCATAGGGAGAATAACCTATGGGAAGCTTTCATGTGGAGCGATAGGCCCAAAGGGCATCATTTAAATTAGTGCTCTAGTCCCTTTGATATTTGCTAATGGTACATGTTAAAATTTTTGTAATCTCTTGATTAGTGACATCAGCTTGACCATTGGCTTGGGGGTGATATGGTGTTGTGAGTTTATGCTCAACCACCAAGCATTGCATCAATTTCTAGAAAGTGACACCTGTAAAATGAGTTCCATTATCAGAAATTAATGCACAAGGTACACCAAATCTGTTTATGATGTTTTGTTATACAAATCGAGTAGCAGTGGTAAATGTACAGTTGGTGACAGCTGCTGCTTCTGCCCACTTGGTACAATAGTCAATTGCGACTATTATATATGCCTTTCCATTTGATAAAGGTGTGATGGGACCCATAAGGTCAATGCCCCAAATGTCAAATGGCTTAAGAGGTTGAATCCATTGCTGTGGCCCCTCCATTCGAGCTATCATTCCACCATCCCTCTAGCAACAATCACAAGTGTAGATGAATTGGTGTGCATCCCTGAAGATTGTTGGTCAATAAGATCCTACANTGATGTTTTGTTATACAAATCGAGTAGCAGTGGTAAATGTACAGTTGGTGACAGCTGCTGCTTCTGCCCACTTGGTACAATAGTCAATTGCGACTATTATATATGCCTTTCCATTTGATAAAGGTGTGATGGGACCCATAAGGTCAATGCCCCAAATGTCAAATGGCTTAAGAGGTTGAATCCATTGCTGTGGCCCCTCCATTTGAGCTATCATTCCACCATCCCTCTAGCAACAATCACAAGTGTAGATGAATTGGTGTGCATCCCTGAAGATTGTTGGCCAATAATATCCTACAATGAGGATTTTTATGGTCATGCATCTTCCAACATAATGACCCCCACAAGGACCTTCATGAGCATCCTAGAGAATGTGTTGTTTATCCGTATAAGGAACACACCAACGTACTAGGCCATCAGGATAGACTTTGTAAAGGTTTCCATTAATCTCCATGAAATGCTTGACTTGGTGAAGAAACTGTTGTTTTTTTCTTGTGTCCAGCCCTTGTGATAGTTCTTGCTTGAGTAGATAAGTGAGGATGGTATCATACCATTTTGGTTCATCAAGCATTGGTGCATTAATAGCCCCTACAAGGAGAGATTCATCAGGGAACTAATCAGATAAAGGGTTCTCTTTCTCCTTGTCATCCCATCTTAGTCACGATAAGTGATCTACAACTATATTCTCCACACCTTTTTGATCTACCATTGTGAGCTTGAACTCCTACAAAATCACGAGCCACTGTATGACATGGGGGCTTATCGTTGGTTTATTCATTAGAAATTGGATGGTGCTATGATCTGTGTGCACGAACACTTTGTAGCCAAGCACATAGTGCATGAATTTCTCTATGGTGAACACCATTACCATCAACTTTTTTTCTGTGATGATGTAGTTCAGTTGTGCACTTGTAACGCTCCATCTTACATAGTGACTGTAATAAGGACGTTTTTGATCATCCATTTGTGTAACCACTACCCCCAAAGCATAATTCGATGCATTGGTCATCACATGAGACGATCTAGACCAATTAGGTGCTTATAGAATGGGGGTTTCAATAAGCTTTTATTTCAATCGCTGAAATGCTATTTCACATGCATGGGTCTAGAAGAATGATGCATCCTTTCTTGTCAATTCTACCAATGGCTTGGAAATTTTGGAAAAATTCTCAATGAAGCACCGGTAGTAGCCAATATGACCAAGGAATAACAGTACTTCTTTGACTATTTTGGGTTGGTGAGCTATTCCTTGGATGACCCTTATTTTTTTAGGGTCCACCTTAATTCCTACTTTTGAGATATGATGCCCTAAGACTATGCCCTCCTAGACCATAAGATGGTTTCTTTCTCAGTTGAACTAGAGGTTTGTTTCAACAAATCTCTTCAACACCTACTCAAAATGGTCTAGGGCTTGCTCAAACATAGCTTCGTAGGTAGAAAAATCATCCATGAAAACTTCTACCCTACTACTGATCTCTTATTGGAAAATGCTGAGAAGTAATTGTTGAAATGTGGCTAGGGCATTACATAAATCAAATGGCATCTAATGGTAAGCAAAATTCCCCCAAGGACTTGTGAAAGTTGTCTTTGCTTGGTCCTCTAGTGCAATTCGGATTTGGCTATAACCACTATAACCATTTAGAAATCGGTAATAGCTATGCCCAGAAATGGTGTCTAGCACTTGGTCAACAAAAGGAAATGGAAAATGATCCTTGAAAGTTGCCATGTTGAGCAGTTAGAAATCAATGCACACTTGCCATTTGCCTCCTTTCTTTGGTACAATCACGAGTGGACTCACCCACTCACTATCTGTGACAAGGTAGATGAATCCCACTTTGAGGAGTTGTTAAATTTCCTCTTTAACAATCTGCTTTAACTTGGGATTCAAATGGCACTGTGGCTGTTGTTTCGACTTAATGGTGGGGTCAGTGTATATTCAGTGTTGGCATATTCTTGGATCTATCCTAGTGAGTTTGGAATATGACTAAGCAAAGGCTGCTGACTACTTTTCCAAAAATTTTATCAACTTTTTCTTCTGTTCTGTAGCAAGTTTGGCATTAATAATAATCGACCTCTCATTTTTCAAGAATATGTACTCCCTTCCAGCTTGTAGTGTCTTCAATTCAAGGGGCTCTTGTTTAAAATTGTTAGGAATTTCTAGCTCACCCTAATTGACATCATCATTTGCTCCTTCAGAGAGCTAGTGATGAAGTTGCTCGAGTACATCCATAGTTACAACATATTCGTATGTTAGGCCCTCAGTAGGTTCCATGCATAATGCATTACTGCTAGAATTAGTTGTTAGCCACTGGGTGCCTTCTTCTTTTGTGGTTGCTATGTATATACATCTCTAGATCTCAGCTTCTGGTGCACACTACTTATAGGTAGAGATGGATGTTTGCTTTACTGACAATAACTTCTACACACAATGGCACTTTGAATCGTTGTACGCGATACATGGAACTCTCTTCTTCTCAATCTTTCCAAACTCATTTTCTTTTGATATTTCTAAGGAAATATCTCTAATGCCCATTTTGGCATCAATAGTACTTAACCACATCCTTCCCATAATAATTGAAAAGCTCCCTTGTAGTTCTCCACTTTGATTACTAGGACCACCCACAAATAGTTTTTTGATTAACCACCTCATCTCTGGTGAATTCATCCTCACTATTACAAAATCGAACCCTCTTTTTTTAAATAGAAGGGTCCCTATTGTATTCTTCTACACTTTCATGTTTTCTCAATTATCCCTCCTCCTTGGATACTTCAATTAATTTTTAAATTTGAAGAGTGTTTAACTCTATCAATCTCCCTTGGGAATAGATGCCAAGGGTTTTCCTGGTTTTAGACTGTAACGCATCTATGATTTGGTGGAGCTGATCAAGCTAAGAGTATCCATGGCTGGGACACCTATGCAACAGAGAGTAGTATCGGCCAATAGCAGCATCCAAGTGCTCATGATTCCCTTGTTTCCACCCTTGAATTTGTTTCCTTAGTGGATACTTGGGAGTACATTTGATATTTGCCATTGAAAATTCCAACATTGTACTCCATTGCTTGATTGATTCTAGTTCCAAGGATTAATACTAATTTTCTACTTCCTATATGAGTGTCCTTGGAAATAATTTCAACTTTTGCCAGTCATTCTCAATATTTTGCAAGGTCCATGCATCTTAAAAGGCCCAAATATGATTTTGAGGATCAGCATCATATCCTTCCTTGAATCAAGGGATGTTGTTCATGTACAACTTCTTTATTTTGTTGTCCTTCATGTGTCTTGTTGGAATCCTCATAGCCTTTGCAATATTCAACATGTCTTGAGTAGCAAGTAGAGGTTCATCAAGGCCATGATGATGGTGCCTACAATGTTCTCTACTAGCCATTTTTTCTTGATGATGGGATTCTCTAGATTGCCCACATCTTCGGTCATGATTGTCTCGATGGTCCCTACTGTTATTCTGGTTCCGTCAGTCACCTCCATCATGGTTATTTCTTCTGCGGCCATGATCTGAACTAGATGAAGAAGAAGATGATGATGAGGGGGAAGAAGAAGAGGAACTTGCTCCACTCTGACACCTATCATCCTTCCTTTGATGCTCATGACCATGATTGTGATCATGATCTCCTTTGTTCCCATTTTTTTGACATGCTTCTCTAGATCCATTTTTGTCATTGGATCCATTTTGACTAGAACATAGATTATGAATTGTGGATTGTACATTCTGGTTGAGGGCTCCTTGAACAAAGTGAAAGAGAAGAGAATCACTAAAGAAGTAATTACCTTCATCAATTAGGCCAAGCATAGGTGGAAAAATATTTGACCCCTTGCCCTTCACAAGCTCATGTTGGTGCTCCAACTGAAAATCCCTTAATCTTTGTGCTTTAGTGGGATGATAATTCCTTGAGTCAGGATCTCGCATTTCATACTCTCCATGAAGGTGTTGAAGCCTGTGTCATGTGAGAATTAGCTGGAGCATCACTAGAATAGATAGATTAGGTGGCAACACAATGTTACCTTCCATATCGCACCATTACAATAGTTCATCTTGATGCAAGATGAAGATGAAGTTAGGTACATACTCATCAGGATGAGCATCTACCACCTGACATTATTGAGGCACCTGGACTACCCTGGGTGGAGATGGACTCTTGTGAGAAGAAGACATTTTTTATTAATGAATTTATAGGTAGTGTTCAGTTAAGGTTTAATTAAATTATAATAAATTTTTTTCATAGGATTTGACTCTTAAGGTTCGAACAACGATAGCTCACGTAGAACTACAATCCCTAGCAATGGCACCAATGATGAGCAACAAGGTACCCCTATGCCCAACCATACGAATCATAGGCGTTCACGTGCAATCTGGTTGAATTCCATAGACTATAATTACTAAGTACACTAGAGCTAAATAGTGCGTGTGTGTTGTTCATTCATTGTCTTCCCAGTCCCACTTGTGAAATGCAATTGTATGGTTAAGTGTGACTGAGGCATAGGACTTTTATTATTTTTTGTTTTTATGAAATTACTCACCTAGAATAAGAATAAAAGTAAGAGTGATTAATCACTAAGTAAACTATAGTCTAATATAGCCTAACACAAGTAACCATTCCCACTTCTCAAACACATCCTGAACTTTGTGTAAACACTACTAGGTTGTCAAACGCTAATCACTTCTAAGCTACCAAGTGTCACATGTATGATTAAAGGGGTTGTACTTGTGTATTTTAATGGGTTTCTTGATTAATCAAAATTAAGTACTGCATGAACAGTATTAATGTAAATTGCATGAAATCACAATATATAAATGCATAAGAAGAAAAGCCTTAAGTGCTGCAAGGAATGAATCAAAGAGTTCGTCTTTATTACCAACACAATGGTGTGTTTAAGTACATCAATTCTTGAATAAAGATTTGTTCACACTTCTACCTCCTATTGTGGGTACTTGGAAAATATTCTAACTCTTAAATGAAAAAATTGCAAGAGTTTCACTACTTGACTACCAAAAACTACTTCTAATTGTGTGCTTGAGCAGTGTATTTATAGACCTAAGAGTAACCTTATGATATCGAATGTATAATATTTCATCTTGGGCTGCGATATTGCGTATCCAATATCGTGTACCTAATATCGCAGCACCTTGATCTCGAAGCATATGAAAAACATGATTTATCAATAGTGCTTGAATAAAGATCCATACACTTAATGACTCCTATTGTGGACACTTGAGAAAAATATTCTAACTTTCAAATAGGCAAACTATAAAGCTCTGTTACTATTATGACTTTTTATTCCCATAAACATAGATGGGAGCTCATATTTATAGTTTTTTCCCTAGGGTTTCATTGATGGGGCCTCGTCAATGTAGCAAATGCTACATCGACACGACCTTATCGATGGAGCAACAACACATAAACGTGACCTTCTCGATGAGGCTGCATCAACGGGGGCTTGTCAACGCAACACTTTGATACTCATCATACCCCCATGACTAAATGAAAACTTATCCTTGAGTTCTTTTACAAAATTGGGAAGGTATAGAATTATTGATTGGCTCTTAACAAAAAAAAATTAAATAACTTGAGAAAATTGAGTGCCAGAGCATATAGATCAACACATTACAAAAATTGCAGTGTTCATGACACAAAATTGAACACCATGACATGACTACATAAAAAGAATTAGATAACACTTCCTTTGATGGCATGAAGGTGATGGAGAAGATTAAATAGTCCCAGGTGATGGTGGATCCTAAGGTTCTAAAGGACCTTCATCGACTTTGGGCACTTGTGGTAGCTTAGGTAGCTATGACTGTTCTGCTATGGCTACAACCTTTGGTGGAAGGAAATAGGCATCTAGTAATTCCTTCATCTTTTCTTCCTTACTTCAAGGATCATTCATAGTCCACACAACATCACCAATGTGGGTTGGAATGGGGAGATCCCATAGACAAGGCATTATTGGGAATATCTCCTTCACATTGACAAACTAGGTAGTGAGCTGTTTGCATTTGATGTCGAGCATCTTGACTGCATTCTATAGCTCTTGGTAGTTATTCATCCTTCTAGCCAGGTTCTTGGTAGTTGATCATTGAATAGTGAATCATGCCTTGAGAACTTTAAGTTCAGTGTTAGCCACTACAAGCTTGTCCTTGGTGTCATTGTGGTGCTTGAACTTGGCCTTGTACAACAAGTATGAGCTGGTCATCTATTTTTTGAGCTTTGACCATGGCCATCTAGTAGTCAACATGTCCAAATTTTCATAACAGATATTGGCGAGCTCCATATATTCTATCATCTCCTCAATCTACAACTTCTTTGTGTAGATTTCTGCCTTAATGTAGGCATCTATCCCATCAACAATGGGTTGCCAAACTTCTCTACCTTACTAGAGTTGTTGGAGGGCTTCATTTTCTTTTTCCTTCATCAACTGGATGTATTTTTCATTTTCCTCCTTCTATAGACTAACATGTCCTTTGTAATGATCTTTGACTTTCTAAAATTTTAGAGCTTTAGATTTCTAGGCAACTACCTCGATTGCAGTTTTTTGGTGAAGGGTGTGCACCTTCTCCATGGAGAGATTCCTATGCTGTGTTGTCAATCTCCTTATTTTTGTGTTTGCTTTAGCTAGTTGTTCTTACTATAGATGGATAACATTAGTTAATTGTTGCTTGTGTGCATCAACATTTCACAAGTGATGGTTCTCTACGGTCAGTTGGATGTTCTCCTGGTAAGTTTGATCCAAGGTCTTCTGAATCTTGTGTTGACTGACCTCTACCAAGGATCAATAAAACACTACTATTTTCATTGCACCCTCAACCCCTTTTAGTTTGGTGTGAAGCTATTGCATAGCTTCATCTCTTGTAAGGGTTGAGTTAAGGAATGTGAAATTGGCAATCTAGGCTCAGTTTGACAACTTTCATAGCCAAGCATTTATTTCACTCCTTGGCTATTTCAAGTTTCCCTTCTAATATGATGTTCTTGCCCCTTGCCTTCAGCGACTTCGACTAGGTTGCAGTAATGTTTTCTGGAAGGTCAAAGACATCCAGAAGAAATTGCCTAGTTCCTACTAATTGGTTCAGCAAATCTTCATGCTATGCTATGTTTGTTCTATTGCTTGTGGTTCCTGCATATGTCTACACATCTTTGAGTATAGTGAAATTTGGTGTAGATGTTGTAAGTGCATTGAGCATGTCAGCAATTCTATCAGTTACCACTTCTACTATTGTCTTTTGCCCTTGGTGCTGCATCACCAATATAGTTGTTCCTTTACCCTCCTACAAGTGCACTAAGAAAGTTGCAACATTCCTAGAGATTTTTGGAAGTGAATGTTATTCTATGAGAGGTACTATAACCTCTCTAGTGCTTGGATTTGACCTTGTGGACAACTATGTTTTTTGGGTTGAGAAAATGGATCCACCCTCACCCATCAAGCTAATCATTTGGGCCACCTAATTAAGGTGACTCATGTCTAGTTTGTATATGGATGGGTCCCTACCACTTGTGCCTGCTTGTTGCTCTTGTTCACTCAAGAGCCATTCTCTGTATTCTTGCAACTATTGGGTGGTTGCAGCAATGTTTAGCACAATTGTTTGAGTGGCAGGTGGAGTTGGTGGTTGCTGCTCCTCTTCATGGATAGTGGTTGCAAGCATTTTATCCTTCATCATTTTTGCCCAGTTCATAGCCAAAAAAGTTCTAATAGTGTTGTTGGTGTAACAGACTATCCCTCCCCTTCAATAGAGTTTCTTGATGAGGCATGGAAAGGAGAGTACCTTCCTTCCACATTCATTTTCTTTAAACCACTTCTCCATCTCTAGATAGACCAGATGTGGAAGGTTGACTGACAATCTCCCACTTAGAGTGGTACATGTTCAGGCAAGGTAGGTGGTGATTTTACTTAGCCTCATTGTGGGATTGAGGTGGAAGGTTGTAATCTTGTAATAAATCCTCTTTGCTAGTGTGAGTGTGTCAAATTTCTTACAATTGATGCCATAGCACCGTTGCATCCATTCTTTCTTAATACTAGGATTTGCTTGCATTGGGATCTAAGTAAGACTTGCCCCTATTTCAAGAAACCTAAGCTTGCGTCAAGTAGGACACAAAGTTGTCCTTCATTTTCATTGTTGATTTTGGCTTCCTATTATTCCAGAATATGAATGTATCTCCCATGTACCACTCCCTGGTCGAAGTGATGATTCACCACATGGGAGAGGCCTTTAGCTAGTCTCACACTTCTCTTAGTGCATGCTCTAGGAGAAGACCAAAATTTAACTCCTAAAGCATTGATTTTTGGGCCTTCCTTAATTTGGTTTGATTTAGATAGGCCTCTATTAAGGTCACCTCAAGATTCGCTAGTTGTGCTAGTGCATCATCCCAATGGGAGTGTTTTGTTACTACTATTGCTAATTCTGGAATTTTTTTGATAGATTCTACTTCCACCTCTTCCCTAACAGGACCTGTGGCATAGGTTTTGAGTGGTTCTTCTTGGGGTTGTTCTTGGATCCTTCCCATTCTAGGCCATTTCTCCTTTGGTTGGGATGGTCTTGCTTCTTATGTGTGCTTTTATTTTGGTGCCATCTATGGTCACAACACATTCATAGATTAGTAAATATAATGTGTAACTTTAGATTTTTGAATACCTTTTCTTGTTAGTTTGTTATAATTTGGCTAAGGTTGGACCATGGAAGATTAATTATTTTATTAATTAATTATTATAAATGTCACCAAAGCTTGTTAGAAAGGTTTAACTCTTGTAATTTACTATTTGATAGTTGATTTTTTAGTTAAACCTTTCTGGGAGTTAGAAAAAATTGTAAATTTTTTTTTATAAAAAATGGTACATTTGTGGTCCCCATGACAAAGAGCTTACCTTCGGTAGTTGCAGGGTGAAAGAATGAAGTGATTTGAATAAATGGTTTGTAAGTTATGGGCTCTAGAGGATTTTGGGCTTTGAAAATTTGAAAAACTCCTTTGGTGTGTATGAGAAAATGTACAATTTTCCAAGTGGGGTTGTGCCTATTTATATTATTTCTCCCTTATGTTGATGGGGCCCCATATATAGGGCCTCATATATGGGTGTGCTCCATCGATGAGGCCCCGTATATAGGGCCCATCGCCAAAAATTTTCAAATGTGAATATCTCAAAAAAATATAAGAAATTTTTCAATAAAATTGGGGTCCATGGAATCCCAGAAAAGCTAAGAATATGATAAAATCACTAAAGAGAATCTTTGAAAGCTTAAAAATTGAAAAATTTGATGGAGAATGTATTTAATGAATAAAATATGTAAAGGAGCACATGGGTTGATGTCGAAGATGGATGTACAAAGGACTCTGGTTGCAAGAATGCCTAAGGATAAGGTGCTTAACAAATCCAACCAGGGGATATGTGAGTGGGTCCTCCCCATAATAGGCACATGCCTTGTTTTCCCTTGTATAAACTAAACTTAAGGAGTTTGTGGACCCCATAGGTGACTAATGGTTAATGGAAGTTAAGGATCAAGACCTAGAAGATTCTACCTAAGAATTCAACTATGTTAGACCAAGACATGAAATCAAGAACATGGACACTAGTAGTGAGGTGAGTTACAGAAAACATAAATGGATGATGGAGAAGGTGGAATGGGATTCCAACTAAGGTCATAAGAAGTCCCTTGTTTAAAATGACCTAAGAGTTCCATCCTTAGTCCAAACCAAAACCAACTTCTTTCAATGACTTCACATCATCACTCCAAGATTGATCCACCCCCTCAAGACATAAGAGTGCTCCCATAAAACAACCACAATTTCATAAAGAGAGGAAAAGAGAAGTAGGAAGTGAGAGAAGGTCTTAGTTGGAGGGGACCTTTAGGCATGGGTACATGCCTTTCTAGTCCCATAACTAGTGCTTGTAGCCAAATTATTTGTCTAAGGTGTGTGCTTTGAATTCCCATCATTTTTATTTTTTTTTGTATTTTATTTTTATTTTTTTTTGTATTTTATTTTTATTTTTTTTCTTTTTATATGAGAATCACACCATGCAAAAACTATATTTGACTTCCTATTAGTTGTTGGAATGGAACAGTAAGAAGTCCATGAAAATACTCAAGCACCCCAGTAAGTAGAAGAGTACAAAGAGTATTGAGTCCCTTTGAAGTGACCCCCTATTCAAACCTTTGAATCCTTCCCAATTTTGGAAACTACCAAGGTCACAAATTTATTAAAAGTTGATTTAATGAAAGGGACCTAAAACTTCCAGAACAAGGAAAGCCATAGAGTTTGTAAATGGGTGGATGTCATGGACTCATTATCTATTCCATGAAAAAGAAATCATGATTGAGTCATCAGTACAAAAACTCAAAAATAGAAACTAGACATTAGCAAATTAAACATTAAGCACAAAGCACCATTAGTAGTAGCCCTAGCACCACTATTTCCTGTTGGCAATAAAGCACTTTTATTAGTAAAAATTTGAAAATCACACTGAAACAAAACAAAGTAAAATATATAAGAAAGTATAAAATATCCAATAAATATTCAAACGTACTAACGATGGTGTAAAAATAGGAAAAATTTGGAAAATCAGAAAGTTGTAAAATGAATAACTTGTAAAAGAAAAAACATGGAAAATAAAAAAATAGAAAAACCGAGGAGTCATATGGATGATTTAGCATATATGGCCATCTCCTCCATGACTGATTTGGAAGGAGAAGATCTAAAAAATTGAGCATGGTTATCCATCTGTTAAGGTATTTGTTGCATTGGCTTGCTTGGGCTCATGGAAAAGCTTTACTTGTTAGATGTTGACCAACTGCTTTTTATTTAGGCTCTCAAGTTTGTATATGGTCATGGCCCCAGAGGGAAAGGTTTAAGAAATTATATAAGGTCCCTCTCATAATGTTTGGAACTTTGTTTTTTGAGGTACATGTGTGGGGTTCCAGTAGAGAACCTTATCTCTAGGTTGAAATTTTACTTTCCATATGCTTAGGTCATGTTGTTACTTGTTGAATGCCTTGTGAACTTCATCTAAAGATAGGACCACTGATGAGTTGTCATTTGGGGCGACTGCGATATCGCGTATGCGATATCGCATGTCCAGTTGCAATATCGCATATGCGATATTGCTGCCTATCTCTTCATCTATAAATAAGAGGTAGATAGATGAGTTTGCACATCTAGTTCTTAGTTCCTTACCCAAACTCTTGCAGTTTTTCCTTCTTAGAGTTAGAATTATTTCCCAGTGCATGCCCGCAGTGTGGTGATTGTAATTGTACGACATCCTTTATTCGAGTGTGACGTACTTGAACACACACATGACCAGAAATAAAGATCGAGATTACTTCATCATTGCAGCATTCACTTAGTTTAATCATTTAATTAATTATTATTTACTACTTTCCTAGTTAATCTCTCTCACCCTTAGCTCATGTTAAAATGCAGATTGATTATGACTTGATTATGAGCATTTAAGTGTGACTACTTGGTAACCCAGTAGTGTACTTAGGATCTACGCTTGGTAATCCTAGTAGTAGTTGTGCACGAAGTCCAAGATGTGTACAGATAATCAAGGAACGGATGCTCATTACACTTAGGCTAGTTTAGACTCTCTCACCCTTCTCTCCTAGCTTAGTTAATATTACTTTCCATTGCCTTTAGGAGTAGCATCAGATTAGAAACACATCATACACCTCACTCTGGACTAAACCATACTTGACAAAGCTAATACTAGTCCAGGTGGGAAGACAACGAACTACGACGTAAGGCTAACTATCTAGATGCCACAACTAGTCCGTATGTGGAGTTCGATTGGATCGCGCGTGTAACACTCGCATTCAAATGGTTGAGTGTAGGGGTACCTCGCCACTCATCATTGGCGCCATTGCCGGGGATGGTGCTAGTTATCTAGATTAGTTATATCATACAAGGTCACTGTAAAGGACTTAACAATATATCTGTTAGGAAAAAAAATATTAAAAGTCACATATAAATTCACACACAACTTCACAACCATGGCTCTCCTATAACACTATAACAATGCCACACTTAGTGAGGAAGTTCATTGGAGCATCAACGAATTATATGACGATGAAGATTGGAGTACACAACCTGAAGTGGAGGTTTCTTATAAACATGAACAAAAGCAACGCCATCCCAACACAAGAAAGCATAACCTACCTGATGACAATGAACCCCTACTAGCCACTACAAGCTTAACACAAATACAAGAGGCCATTTGAATCTCACATAGGCATCGTAAAGAGAGCCGTCTACCCAAGCTCGATTTAAACAACTTCCCTAATTTTTCAGGAGGCTATGACTTAGATCTGCATCAACATTTACAAGCCTTCTACGATGCTTGCACATGGAATAAAATTGATAACGGGTGGCAAAAACTTAATCTCTTTCCTATGACGCTCGTTGGCCAAGAAAAAGTATGGTGTAGATCATTAAAACCAAATTCAATACGACGTTGGTTAACAATGGTAGAAGTCTTTAACGAAAAATATCAAACCTACGCAAGAGTGTCAACCTTGAGGAAACAAACCCAAGAGTGGAAACAAGCAGAACATGAACCCTTGGACATGACCTTAGAAAGATATTATGCACTATTAAATAATTGTCCAGGCCATGGGTTTTCCAAGAAAAGGCTAATGTACCATATTATTGATGGGCTTCGTGATGCAACAAGAGAAACCCTAGGTATGTATGCCCAAGGTCAACTATACGAACTAAGAACCCATTAAGTCCAAGAGCTTATTAAGTGAGTAGCAAAATAAGAAGGAGAAATGGCTAGATGGGAGAGTGTTGAAAAACATCAATGGGACCAAAATTTCAACTTAACAAAGGTCCATGATCATAAAAAGGAGAAACCGACTTATCACAAGGAGAAAGAATCATCTTTTCCAATACAACAATCATTAGAAAAAGTCGAGGCAAAGATTAATAAGATGTTGGAATGGACATATCAAAAGTGTGGAGAATTTATCAACATTATTGGAGATAGAGTTTTGACAACCCAAGAAGTAGGACAAAACATTAGACAATCGGAAAGAAGGGATAAGGAAAATAAGAGCTCAACTGCCAATCATACGTATGAATGTAACATATGCCTGTACAATCACCCCAAGGGCCAATGCCCAATCTTGTCACATTTACATGAGCATTGGAGAAACATGTTACATCCAGAGTTCATATAGAGATACTGTGTTTGGTCATAGTGGCAACAATCCTAGTCGTGGGGGAGACCACCACTAAACTGGAGATACCCTTTGTATTATCCAAACCCAAACACTTATCTTGTTCAACATCCTATTTCCCCAACTGGGCCAACATACTCTATCTCACCACAATATCATTCTCCTCAATACTATCAGCCCACGCCTCCAACACAACCATCGCCTTGTGTACCTTACACTCCTCCTCCTTTTCAACATTCTCATTTTTTTCCTCCTTCTGCATCGCCACCAACTGTTCCTAAGGTGTCTGCACCACAGCAACAACCCACAAACATTACTTATGCTACTACTTCCAATAGCAGTGAGAAGCCTCCTTGACATCCAAAGCATCCCTTCTTTAAACATGACCGTAAGAAGGGACAACACAATTCTGAGGCCACTACATCCTCCAACTTAGCACAAGTCCCACACTGTGGTGCACCCTTATCCTCAAACCCAACGCCTCATTTAACATCATCAGGGCCACCAACTCACACTCCAACAATCATATGGCCCAATGAACACAGACATGGAGAGTGACAAGCTGATCCTTGCATACCATCTAATGGTCCAAAATATCATAGTGGGTCAACTCGTTATCTAGGAACTACATCATATAAATTGCCCCACTATGCTCATTATAATCAAGTGTGTGAACCTCGATGGGGTAAGTATGACCAGGCCCCAATATTTCCAACATTAAAGGATCCTCATCTTCCATTTATTAATCCTTGCCATCCTAAACCGTTTAGTCATGGGGGATATCCCCCATTTTAATAATGAGTAGGATTAATAAATATTTTTTATTTTCTTTAATTTTTCAATTTTTTTTCCAGTTTTTCATTTTTCAACTTCTTGTTTTATCTTTTTGTCTTTTTAGTATTTTTGTCTTTTTACATTTTTTGTAAGTAATCTCGTCTATGAATAAAGACTCATGTGGATTGTTGGTTGAGGTGTGCTCTATGTTGTCAAGTCTCGAGTAATCAATTATTTGGATAGTGAGCCCATTACACCCACTCATCCATTCTAAAAATAAAAGGTTCTGTTTNTCTGTGGGAGTTATCATGCAACGTGGTTGTACTAAGATCCTTGTAGATCTAACGAAAAAAATGGGAGTAAGAGTAATCAAAAGGGCACTCAAAAATTAATGCGGTTCTAGGGGGTCCCACTGGAAAGACATGCACCCATGCCTAAAGGTTGGCGACTTCTCTGAATTCAGTATTAAAAAAGAAAAAAAAGGGAGAAAAAGAAAAACAAAAAGAAAAGTGCCACAAAACATAAATCACTCCTCCCTTGGACGAAATGCCAAGTGATTGTACGCCTTGTTGTTATGGTACTTTCATAGTTGTTCATCATGGGATGAAACAATGCGATGTCACTCATTAGAAGGATGGACTTGATCCTGATCTTGGAACATTGGGTTAATGACACATTAATCATGCTTTACACGCAGGATTCATTGCCCCCTAGGTCAGTTACCTCATGTCCCAATCTCTACGATCCCTTCTATACTTCATCTCATCTCACTGTTAGTGTAATTGTAGATTGTGTCGTGTGTAGCATAGAATTCTTACCTCATTCCGGTGATATTTACATGTGTGTGTTTTGTGGAGTTAGTGTAGATTACATTTAACCCTTCTAGTTCCCACGGACACTTTAAGTGTGGTTACACAAGGGCATTATAGGTTGGAACCTTCTTTGGGGAGGACCCACTTGTGTAATCATTTGTAATCTTCACTTATGATACAACTCANGGCATGGGTGCATGTCTTTCCAGTGGGACCCCCTAGAACCGCATTAATTTTTGAGTGCCCTTTTGATTACTCTTACTCCCATTTTTNACATAACCCTTTTCTTACCACCCAAGGTTTTATTGATAAAATCTACACCATCATCATTAATTGTGCCTTTTGAATTAATGGAATTACCCTAGAACTCCTTCATAATAGCCCAATTTCCTCAGCTTACAACGTTGATTTAAAGAAACTCCTTTAAAAATTAGGTATTTTTGTTGTGTCTCATGTCACTAGGGCCATGATATCACGTACGCGATATCACGGCCGATGTGATATCACGTACGTGATGTATCGTACGTGATATCACATCCACAAAACCTATAAATAGATGACCCCCCCGCAACACTTAGCATCATTTTTGCCATTCACACAGGGGAGTTTTTGAATTTTTTCTCTACAACTTACAATTGAGCGACCCTTGCTTTTCTCATTATATCTCGCTCCATGGTACTCCGATTTCAATTCCGTTTGAACCTGCTTGAACCCAGAGTGTTCAACTTAGTCGTGGAGGAGGGAAACCTATCAAAAAGTGCCTAACATTTTTGGAATTTATCATCACCCAAAGGACATCATCTAGGGTAATTAGCTATAACACTTAGAATAATTGTGCCCAAAAATCATTTGACCTGTAGGCATACCGGGAAATTAAAATTGGAAACCACCTAAGTAACATGGACTCATCATTACAATATTTTGGGCAAGATCACACGGAGATAAAACAAGATCATTAATTAAGGCAAGAAGTAAGGTATAACTTATTTTCAAAAAACAACCTTACTAACGCTTGACCCCATGTGATTGCAGATGGCCTCGAAACATGGACAACAGGAAGGTTCTTCTCAAGGTGGAAACAAATGATCTTAGAGAGGTGGAAGACAAGATCCTACCAGAAAACATGTAGAACAAGAGGAAAAATTATTCAACATTCATCAAGAAGATCCTCCTACCATATGGTCCGGGCAGGCAGAAGGAGGAGTTGCTGTAGTGCCTGAACAGGGACAACATCTCATGTTGCCCCAAGATTATTTTCAGGCCATCCATGAAAAGTCCACATTCACTGTGGTGATTGTGGAATTGAACTTTGAATATTTTGAAGAGTTCACTCCTAAGGCCATTAGGGATCACCTCAGTGTATCCAGATTATGGCCTACCCTCTCTGAAAGTAGTGCCTGGTACCTAGGAGAGACGTATCAATTTTGGCACAATAGGGAGCAAGGCACCACTATCAATATTTGTGGTGTGATAGTTGATTTCTCCACGTAAGCCATTTTGGGAGTGTTAAACCTTTCAAATACAGGGCCCAAAGTTGCTCAATTATCCACTCGTTCAGATCTCAATGTGCGATGGGATTGGTTGGAAAGGGCTTATGGCAGAGATAAAACATTTGGTGAGTTGATTACGGAAGAGAGGATTTACTTTAAAATTGAAACATATCACCTCTTCCCCACAAAGGACTTGAAAAGAATATCAACATATGTGGCTAGAGGACGTGCAGTGATGATGGGAAAGGTTAACGCTAACCTACCCCATCTATATTTAACGGAGATCCTGAGGCAGTTCGAGGAACAAAAGATAGGGAAGATGGCACTACCTATCCCTTGTCTTATTAGAAAGCTTTGTTGACATGCTGGTATTTGGGGGTACACCAATGATGTCCTTTGAAAAGCCCAGACTGCTTCATATGTTGAATTGCTAAAGGCGCTAGCTTCAAGGAAAAGCACTAGCGAAGAGCTGGGACTAGAATAAGAAGAAGAACAGATGGTTGGACCAACTACAACTCAACTTGTAGGACCTAGCCAACCTCCAAGCATGGATCCCAGCCAACAATAGGAAGTAGGGCCTATCACAGGCCAGGATCAGCCACCACCGCTGTAAGATTATAGACCGTTGATGAGCCATCTCAGGGTCATCACTGAGACGATCAGTTGGGGAAGTCGTGATGACGCAAACCTCTTCCGCGTCATCGATGATGCCATTCAGCTCACTATTTCTTTGGATAGTACAAGGGAAAAAATTTCTATTCACATAGGAGGAGGGGAAAGTAGATGGTCACAACAGATCTCAGGAAACGTGGCATCTTTCCAGGTGCAATTAGAAACTGGTGAAGGGGCCATTGTGGTGGTCATGCAACACTAGAATGCCGTGGGAGCTATAGAAGTGGTTGCAGACCACATCAAAGAATCATTAAATGTACCTGTTGTACCACCAGTAGATCTCACAGGATCACGGGATGCTCAAACTTTGGCTAGAACCTTAATGACTCCTGCGGAACATGAGGATGTGATTGATCGATTGCTCCAAACAAGGAAAATAATGATGTCCCTGTTTGACATCCCTCTGGATGTTACGACAATTCAGTTAGACCTCATTTCCACAAAGGGGAAGCTAGTCTTAATAGAAGTGAGGGCCGAGTGTGCTGAAGTTGAGGTGCAGAAACTACAAGAGCAGCTCGTGGCCTTACAAGCAGCGCAGTAGGACCCTCTACAATTTGTTCCCACAGATCAGCTAGATAATTTTAGAACTGAGTAACTAACCAAGCTAATAGCAGAGAATAAAAAGGTAGTTGATGAAAAAGAGAAGGCTATTTGGGATGCCTTTACAGCATAGGCGCAAAATCATGTGCATACCAAGGCACTTAAGGCCTTACAAGAAGAAAACAAGAAGCTCGTTGCAGACAACCTTCGGTTGACCACTATGGAAAAATAGAAGAACGTTCTCAACGAACACTTCCATCAACTGCAAGAACAATTCATCTAGGTCAACCGAGATGTAAGCCGTTTAGCCAAAGAGAATTGATAGAGGAGGTACGTGCCATTTGTTAAAAGTTAGCTATTGAGATAAGCATGTGGCAAAATGAGGCTAAACTGCATGAAAAGCTGAAGGAGAACTTCCGAGATCAGGTGGGGATGTACAAACAGATCCTTAAGAAGGAGATCCATATGACCAAGGCCCACATCAATGCTATCAGTGCTCAACACACTGATTGGTGGGCCATATTGAACACATATGCCTTCGTCCACCAAGCGGAAGTTAAGAGCCGG
The DNA here is from genome assembly GCA_015680685.1 of Gnetum montanum. Classification (NCBI taxonomy): domain Eukaryota; kingdom Viridiplantae; phylum Streptophyta; class Gnetopsida; order Gnetales; family Gnetaceae; genus Gnetum; species Gnetum montanum. Next base: position 371,457 of record MNCI01008330.1, on the reverse strand, counting down.
GACCTACAGATTTAGGATTTGACAGAATACATGGAGTTGGCAAATCTAAGATATGCCAACCTCACCATGTTAATAGTAGGATACCCGAGGACAGAGCTCGAGGAATAGGTAGCAACCATCCACATCAAATATGAAGTAGAATTTGCAGAATGCAAGAAGCTGTTGGAGAAACTGGAAGTTGTAAATTCTGAACTTGAGTTGGTGAAAGCTAGCTACCAAGGATAGAAAGGTGTCGCAACAGACTTGGTTCAACAGTTAGCATATTTTCAAGAGTACAAGGATAAAGCTAGAGCCTATGAGTAGGAACGACGAGTATTTACGGCTTGGTATGTCAAGGCCAATTAAATGTTTCTGCAACTACCCTGTCCGTGGGAAGTGCTGACTTCGTCAAACATTGGAACATTAGCATGGACATCACAAGACCCTCAGACCAAAGAGGAGAAGCTCCAGGCCATACTTCAGTGTCATCAAGCCTCAAAACTTAGAGCACAAGACAAAGGGAAAGCACCAATGGAGGAGCCACTGCCGCATGGAACTACATGAGTTCCAACATTTTTGTAGATGTAGAAAATTCTATGTGTTGTGTCTTTGTTTTATTTTCATTCCACATTGCGGCATAATCCCATTTTTCAAATCTAATAATCCCATACCTATCCACTATGTAATCACTATAACTCAAGGACGAGTTTTCATTCAGTCATGGAGGTATGATGAGTCATCATTTGGGGCGACCGCAATATCGCATACTCGATATTGCATGCCCAGTTGTGATATTGCATATGAAATATCATGGCCTGTCTCTTCATCTATAAATAAGAGATAGATAGATGAGTTTGTGCATCTAGTTCTTAGTTCCTTACGAAAACTCTTACAATTTTTTCTTCTTAGAGTTAGAATTATTTCCCAGTGCATGCCCGCAGTGTGGTGATTGTAATTGTACGACATCCTTTATTTGAGTGTGACGTACTTAGACATGCACATGACCAGAAATAAAGATCAACATTACTTCATCATTGTAGCATTCACTTAGTTTAATCATTCAATTAATTGTTATTTACTGCTTTCCTAGTTAATCTCTCTCACCCTTAGCTCATGTTAAAATGTGGAATGAGTACGACTTGATTACGAGCATTTACGTGTGACTACTTGGTAACCCAGTAGCGTACTTAGGATCTATGCTTGGTAATCCTAGTAGTAGTCATGCACGAAGTCCAAGATGTGTATGGATAATCAAGGAACGGATGCTCATCGCACTTAGGCTAGTTTAGACTCTCTCACCCTTCTCTCCTAGCTTAGTTAATATTACTTTCCATTGCCTTCAGGAGTAGCATTAGATTAGAAACACATCATACACCTCACTTTGGACTAAATCATACGTGACAAAGCTAAGACTAGTCCAGGTGGGAAGATAGTGAACTGTGACCTAAGGATAACTATCTAGATGCCACAACTAGTCCATATGTGGAGTTTGACCGAATCATGCATGTAACACTCGTATTTGTATGGTTGAGTGTAGGGGTACCTCGCGACTCGTCAACCACCAATTGGTTTTCGTCTAGCATGTTGAGGCTGATTAGTCTTTCTTTTTGGGCTAAAATTAGGTCAAGATTTAGGTCATAGGGTGTTGAGAGTGTACGAAGCTCGAATTGAATCTAGAGAATTGGAAGTTTTCCATACACTAACTCATAGGGAGAGTAGCCAATAGGAAGTTTCCATATTGAGTGATAGGCCCATAAGGCATCATTGAGTTTTATGCTCTAATCTCTCGTATATTTACTTATGGTCATTGCTAGGATCTTTGTAATCTTCCTCTTGGTTACCTCTGCTTGATCATGGGCTTGGGGGTGATAGGGTGTTGTTAATTTATGTTCAACCCCAAAGCATTGCATAAGTTTTTAAAAAGTGGCACTTGTAAAATGAGTTTCATTATCAGAACTCAATGCATGTGGCACCCCAAACATATATATAACATGTTGTTGTACAAATCTAACAACAATGAATGATGTACAATCGATGATGGCTACTGCTTTTGTCCATTTGGTGTAGTAGTCGATTGCTACAATGATATATGCCTTTCGATTGAACATGGGTGTGATGGAACCCCATAAAGTCAATGTTCCATATGTCAAAGGGTTCTAGTGATTGAATCTACGATTGAGGACCCTCCATGTGTACGGTCATCCCACCATCTCCTTGATAGCGTTTACAAGATCGGACAAACTAGTGGGCATCCCTAAAGATTGTTGGCCAATAATATTATACTGTCAAGATTTTTATGACAGTGCATCTCCTTGCATAGTGGCCTCTACAAGGGCCTTTGTGAGCATCCTAGAAAATGTGTAGTTGATTTGCATTAGGGATACACCAATGAACCAGGCCATTGGCACACACCTTGTAAAGGTGTTTGTTGATTTCCATGAAGTACTTTTCTCGATGAAGAAATTGTTGTTTTCTTCCTAAAGTCTAGACCATGTGGCATCTCTTGAGTAAGAAGGTTAGTGAGAATGCCATCGTACCATTTTGTTTCAATGAGCACTTGGTCATTTATTACTCCTATAAAGGAGTTCATTTGGAAATTAATTAGAGAGAAGGCTCTCCTCCTCTTTGTTATCCCATCTTAACCGAGAAAGATGGTCAACAACCATATTCTTAGTTCCTTTCTGATCTATCATTGTGAGATCGAATTCTTGCAAGATCACAAGCCATTGTATGATATCAGGGCTCATCGTTGGCTTGTTCATTAGGAAATGAATGACATTGTGGTTTGTGTGCAAAAACACTTTGTAGCCAAGTACATAGTGCTTAAACTTTTCGAGAGCATACACCACTACCATTAATTCTTTCTTTGTTGTGGTGTAATTCAACCATGCACCCACAATGCTTCGGCTCACACAATGGATGTAATATGGACATTTCTTATCATCCAACTACATAAGCACAGCTCCCAAAGCATAAGTAGATGTGTCCGTCATTATGTGAAATGATCTAGGCTAGTCTAGTGCCTGTAGAATTAGGGTTTCCATGAGTTTTTCTTTTAGTAGTTGGAATGCATGTTCGCACTCCTTGGTACAGATGAATAGAACATCTTTCTTCATAAGCTCAACCAACGACTTTGCAATCTTAGAAAAATTCTCTATGAATCACTAGTAGTAGCCAATATGTCCAAGGTATGACCAGACATCTTTAACTATCTCTAGTTGACCTGTGATTCCATAGATGATTTTTATTTTTTTGGATTTACCTCAATCCTTGCATGAGTAATTCTATGCCCTAGTATTATGCCTTCCTAGACCATTAAATGGCTTTTTTGCCAATTCAACCTGAGGTTTGTTTCAACACATCTCTTCAGTACTTGCTTAAGGTGGTCTAGGGTGTGCTCAAATGTAGCCCCATAGGTAGAGAAGTCATTCATAAAAACTTCTACCAAACTACCAATTTTCCATTCAAAAATACTAAGGACTAGGCATTGAAATGTTGCAGGGGTTTTACATAGACCAAATGGCATCTTACAATATGGAAAATTCCCTTAGGGATTTGTGAATGTTGTCTTCGCCTGATCCTCTGGTGCAATTTGGATCTGGTTATAGCCACTATAACCATCTAAGAAGCTATAATAGTAATGCTCAGAGATGGTGTCCAACACTTGGTCCACAAATGGTAATGGAAAATGATCTTTAAATGTTTTCATATTCAACAGCCTAAAATTGATGCAGAACCACCACTTGCCATCTTTCTTTGGCCTAATTACAAGTGGGCCAACCCACTCATTATCCATAATGGGATAGATGAACCTTTCCTTGAGGAGTTGTTCTATTTCCTTCTTAACGATCTACTTCAACTTGGGGTTTAGTAGCCTTTGTGGCTATCTTCTTAACTTCATGGCTAGGTTGGTGTAGATGCAATGCTGGCATATCCTTGGATTGATTCTTGTTAGTTTAGGATATGATCAAGCAAAGGCTATTGGCCATTTTTTGATGACCTACAATAGCTTAACTTTTTTTAGGAGCAATATTTGCATTGATTATGACTTTCTTGCCATTATTTAAAAACACATACTCCATGCCGACTAGTAGAGTTTTTAACTCTAGGGGCTCCTACTTGAAATTATTAGGGATTTCCAACTCTTCGCAATAGGTATCATCATCTTCATCATCAAAGAGTTGGTGATGAACTTGCTCAAGTTTATCCATGCCTTTGACATAAGCACATGTCAGGCTCTCAGTTTGTTCCATGCATAATGTGTTGCTATCAAAGTTAGCTATCAGCCATTGGATGTCTTCCTATTTTATGGTTGTTGTGTACAAACACCTTTGCATATTTGTTTCTTGTGCACATTGATTACATGTTGTAACAAACGTACTCTTGATGGACCAGATCTTTTACATGTAATTACATCCATTATCATTGTACGTGATGTATGGAACATGCTTCTTCTCTAGCCTTCCAAATTTATTTTCGTTGTAGATTTTCAAGGAGAGGTCCCTTATGCCCATTCATGCATCTACTATGCTTAACCTTGTCCTTCACATAATGATGGGGAAGTTACCTTTCCAATTTTCCACCTTGATCACTAGAAAATCAGTAGAATAGGATCACCCACAAACTATGGTTACAATGTCCTCTACTCATCCCAAAGGAACAATGATTGACTAATCTACCAAATCTAAATGAATGTTGCTCTTTTAGAGAGGTAGTAGGTTCCAAGCATTGTACATGTCATGGGAAATGAGATTGATACCAAAACTAGAATCAAGAAGGGCCTTGCATGGCTCATGTCCAACGATTTGTAAGTAAATGAGTGGACTTCCTAGGTTGGATGTTTCATGGAAAGATGGATAGCCTTGATCTAATTGGAAACAACATGAGTTAACATCACAATGAAAATCCAAGGTAGTGTTTGGTTTGAAGGACACTCGAATGTGTTTGATGCAGAGGATGAGGGTGTTGGAGATGTAGGGTGACTAGCCACATTAGGTTGTGATGGTTTGGGAGGACTGTTAGATTAGAAAAATGGTTGTTTCCTAGATCAATTGTCTGAACCACTTGACTAGAAGGTCAGTTGTAAATTCACAGCCCTCATAGCATTTCATTACTATTGTTATGGGGGAATTTCATCCTACATGAATGGAGCAGGAGGCAACTAGGTAGAGGGTGGAGGGATGTGTGTAGATGCATGCGGAGGATGGTAAGGATATGGATGTTCTCCTCAAGTAGATGGTGAATAAGTTCAATGGTACTTTGGAGGGTAATAGTGATGTTGAAATGAGGCATGGCTTGTAAAGCTTCATGGAGAAATGGGTTGTTGAACATAGTACCCATATAGATCTAGTTGCTTATAAGGGTACTATTATCTTGGTGGTGGCATTCCCCATAACTATTGTTGGTGCCATTGTTGATACTCATCATATGGTTATGGTGGAGCTCCACTTGGGTAGTAAGCTTGTTGTTGGTGGTGGAATTGTCTTGGATTACCTTGTGGATAAGGCAATCATCTAGGTGCTTACCTCCATACTAGTTGAGGATTCAACATCTACACCCTAGACTCTTGTAAGTGTAACATCACAGGGCAACATCCCTTAGGATGTTCATCCTGACAAATGACATAATCAACATCATCATCAGAGTTTGTCTTCATAACTTCTTCTACTATAGCAGCTTTGCCCTTACCTCTTTGGCAGGCACATTCAACTTCATTTCACCTTTTGCAGTTATGATCACTATTTTTCTCTTTGGATTCTTGAGCAATCTTCATAGTAGTTTGGAATTTTTCATCCAAAGAGTTCCATAATTTATCAACCTTTTCGAAAATATTAGAAACAAGTTTTTGGGTGGGCAAGGTTTTCCTATTCACCACTTCATCGAGTGGTGACTCCTCCTTGTTATAAAATCAGAACTCCTATTTCTTTATGGAAGGATCCCTATTATATTCTTTTGCACTTTCCCTTTTTTGCAACTCACCTTCTTCTTTTGCAACTTGTTCCATAAGCCTTTGTATCTAATGAGCTTTTAATTTAGACAATCTCCCTTGAGAATAAATCCCAAGAGTTTTTCTAGTTTCTACTTAGAGCCCATCTATGATGTGGCAGAGGTGCTCCCTTTGAGAGTAACCATGGCCAGGGCATCGATGTAAGAGAGAATAATATCTACCCATGGTGGCATCCAACGCTTCATGTATTCCCTATTTCTAGCTTTGGATTTTCCTTCTTAGGTTGGACACTTTAGAGCATGTTTGATAGTTATCATTGAATAGTTCTAGCATGGTACTCCATCTCTGGATAGATTCCAGCTCTAAAGGCTAGTACTAACTTTCAACTTCTTTGATGAGTGTCATGGGAAAGAGCTTGAGTTTTTGCCAATCATTTTCAATGTTTTGCAAGACACAAGCATCATGGAAAGATTGTAGGTGTGTCTGTGGATTAGATTTATATCCACTTTCAAATCTTGGGATATTGTTCATGTCTAAGCACTTGATCCGACTATCTTTCATATGCTTAGTTGGAATCTTAATTGCCTCTACAATGTTAAGCATACTTCAAGTCACCAACAAAGGCTCATCATTATCATGATTTCATTGTTGATGATGATGGTTTTTTGTTACCCCTTTGATTATTGTGGGCATGGAAATTAGTATCATTGCCTCTATGCTCACCTCCATCATGGTTGNCATGGAAATTAGTATTATTGCCTCTATGCTCACCTCCATCATGGTTGTTCCTTTTGCGACATCTTTTAGAATTAGAAGAGGAAGAAGAAGTAGATGCAAATGAAGAGGGGGAAGAGGGAGGAGGACTGCCTCCACCATGAAATCTACCAATTCCCTCTTGGCTATCACAACCATGTTCATTATTTTTTGTATCATCTTGATGCTTGTTTGATCCCTTGCCTTGACTATCATCTTTCCTTGAAACTGAATTGTGGATTATAGACTATAGATTCAAGGTCACATCCTCATCACTAGTAACAAAGGGTAGAGAATCTTCATGTTAAGAGTTCTCAGAAGCAGGACCCTCATTGCTATCTTGGTTCAGTAGGAACAAGGGATTGGTGAACCATTTCCCCTTAACATCCTCATGATGCCTCTCCTGATGTCAATATTGCTTGCATTGTGTGTTAATGGGATGATAGTCCTGAGTGTCATAACCATTCACAATATATTCCTCTTGAAGATTTGAGATGCCTAACTTCTTTAAAGTTTAAAGTAGCATCTTAGGTACAAATCAATCAGGGGGTAATACAATGTTTCCTTCCATATCACGCCATCGCAGTTGTTCATCCTAATGTAGGATGAAGGTGAAATCAGGCACAAACTCATTTAGATGAGTATATACCACTTTGCACTCTTGTGAAACTGGTGGTTTAACATTATCACACTTGTGAGAAGAAGACATTTTGCAGCAAATAAAGTATCAGTGTGCTTTTTGTAATTATGAAATATGAGAATGATGTCGACCTTGGGGTCCATCCAATGATATTAATGATATCCACTAAGTTTAGATAGTGCACGTTTCAACAAACAGAGTCCCTAGCAATGGTGCCAATGATGAGTAGTGAAGGTACCCCTATGCCCAACCATACGAATCATAAAGCGTTCACGTGCGATTTGATCAAATTCTGTGGACTCTCTAGTTTCTAGTGCACTAGTCTTCTAAGAAGTGAACTTTACCCTAAGGTTGTTCATTGTCTTCCCAATTACACTTGTGAAGTACAAAGGTATGGTTAAGTGTAATCAAGGCATATGATTTTTATCATTTTATGTTTTATGGTTTTGATGCTTAAAGAGAGAGATGAAGTAATTTGATAACTAATTTAATTTAACTAACTAATTGGTCTCTAGCTTTGGTCCCACTTTCCATACACGTCATGAACCCATGTATTCATTGTTGGGTTACTAAGCGCTACGCTACTGGGCACACCAAGCAATAACACTACTGGGATTACCAAGTGAATATGTGTTTACGCTCGAAGTGGTTGTCCTTATGTACTTAGTCTATTTAGCTTAATTGATTAAAGTCTAATTTAGCTTAATTGATTAAATGTTTAATAAAAATAATGAATGCATAAATAAAACATTTAAGCTATCTAGAATGTTGCAAGGTTTATCAAGAAGCTTGTCTTTATTGCTGTACACACTGCTTGTAGTTTAGGCACAATAGTGCTTGAATAAAGATCCATACACTCAATGACTCTTGCTGCAGGCATTAGGGGAAAATATTCTAACTTTCAAACAGACAAGCTAAAAGAGCTTTGCTACTACTATGACTTTTTATTCCCATAAACATGGCTAAGAGCTTGTATTTATAGTTTTTTCCGTAGGGCTATGTTGATGAGGCCCTGTCAACATAGTAAACACTATGTTGATGTGGCTCCATCAACAGGGCAACACCACATAAACGGGGCCCCATTGATGAGGTTGCATTAATGAGGGCCCATCAACGTGACACTTTGATGCTCATCACTTGTTAAAGATGAGAAATGAAAAAGTTGCTAGACTAGATAACATTCTTATAGAAACTTGAAAATTTGGAAGATTTAGGAGTTTCATGGTTAACAAAGTTATTTAACAAAATTTTGAAGGATAAAGAAGTTCCCAAAATTGGAGAAGAAACATTTTTATTTCCATCATAAATATAAAGGAGATGTGAAAAATTGTGCAAACTATAGAATGATTAAGCTAATGAGCTATACTATGAAGCTTTGGGGGAGAGTCATAGAGCACTATCTTAGACTTAAATCAACAACAACATCATCATTAACCTAGCCTTGTCCCAACAAAATAGTGTCATCTACATGCATTCTTTTTCACCATTCACCTCTATGAAAAGCTAGATCTTTGTTTATTTGCAGTTTTCTTTAAATCATCTTCAATTGTTTTTTCCCGTATCTTCTTTGGTCATAAACTAGCATCTTGGACTTAAATCAACAATATCAGAAAATTAATTTGGATTTATGCTAGGGATATACACTTTAGAGACTATTTTTCTCTATATGACAATTTATGGAGAAATTTTAAAAACATAAAGAAAATCTACATATGATTTTCATTGACTTGGAAAAAGCATATGATAGACTACCTAGAGATATTATTTGGTGAGCTTTGTGGAGAAAAAACATCCTTGATAAATATATCAAAGTGATTCAAGATATGTATGAAGGAGTTACTACTAAAATTAGAACAACTAATGAAATCATATTGGATTTTCTAGTCATAGTAGGTCTACATCAAGGGTTTATACTTATTTGCCTTGCCATTGTTATGGATGAATTACCAAAGGAGATATAGGATGAAATCTCTTGGTGTATACTACTTGTAGATGATATTGTGTTGGTGGATACAACTCTAGATCATATTGCTTCTAAAATGGAGATGTGGAGAGATGCTTTAAAATCAAAAGACTCAAAAATTAGTAAAAGTAAGAAAAAATACATGGAATGTAATTTCAATAATAGCATAAACAATGATAATATAGAAGTGACAATCTAAGACCAAAAGGTTTCTCACTGCAAACAATTTCACTACCTAGGATTAGTGATCCAATCTAATGCTTAAATTGATAAAGATATAAAAAATGGAATTAAGGCAAGATGGGTCAAAATGGAGATAATTCAATAGTGTTCTATATGATAAAAAAATCCCAATAAAACTAAAGAAAATTTTATAGGATACTAATTAAACTTGTCATCTTATATGGTGTTGAATGTTGGGTAGTACAAAAGAGTCATGAAGAACAAATCAATGTAGTGGAAATGCAAAAGCTTAAATGGATGCTTAACGTTACCAAAAGAGATAGAATGCATAATATAGACATTAGAGGAAGAGTTAGAGTAGCTTCTATTTTAGATAAGTTATAGGAATAGCCTTTTAGATGATTTGGGAATGTCCAAAGTAGATTAGATAATGAGCCTATAAAAAAAATATTGCTACATCATTGTTCTAGGAAAGCCTTGAAAAGGAAGACCAAAAATGCATGAGAACAAACAGTTGGAAGATAATTTAAAGAAATTACAAATAAAAAAAGATTTAGCTCTTCATAGATATGAATGGTACCACAAAATAAAAATAAAAATAAACTACTCATGTAGCCAACCCCATTTTGTTGGGACAAGATTAGGACAAAAAAAAAAAAAAAAGCCTACTCATGTAGCCAACCCCATTTTGTTGGGACAAGATTAGGATCATGATGTTTTCAACATTCATAGCATGTGCATTTCTACTGTCCAATAGATCTAGACAATCTATAGACATAATAAAATTTTAGTTTTAGTTTTATTATAGTAATATATAGTTTAACAAACAATTATCTAAGAACAAAGAAGTTATAAACATAAATCATCATAAGAGAGATTTAAAAGGGGCTTGGTAGGATAAATATTTATCAAATTTGGATATAGGATGGGTACATGCTTACTCTAATGGGTAATGACCCATTGATTTTTCAGATGGATGAACATTTATACAATAAAGTAATATAAATGATCTTATGGCTGCTAATTAGTTCAATAATTGTTGAGATAACTGCCACAGACGAGTAATATTGGTGTACGATATAACTATTTGAAGTTCCTAGTGCAAGGTTTTTTCAAAAGAAAATCAGAATATCCTTTTCTTATAGTCCTCATGATCCAGTTGGTTAGTAAGTTTTTTGATTCTCAAAAATGATAGAAACTGTCTAGAAAAGATTTTGTTCTTTTAGCCTACTTATATAACATTACTATTAGCATTGAATGAGCTTTAAAGACATGGACTAAGTTCATGGAAAGCAGGAATTCACATTCAGGTGAGTATTATTTTAAGTTTCTTTTTGGCGATGTACTAAGTATAATATTTGAAACAACACTTTTTGAGATTAACATGCTATAGGTGCTAATGTAGTAGTGAGATCTTTATTTCCAAACACGTAAAAAGAATGTAGTCATGAAATTGCTTCTGTGAATTTATTTTTTGGACACCATTCTGAATTGTTGAATGGAAAGTTTTCTATGTACAAATTATCGGAAAAGTATCAATATAACAGTTAATGGTGAATACAAAATTGTTTTTTATTTGTGTCGATATTTCTATTATTTTGTTGATTTCATTAAATTTTTCTCAGCCTTCGTTACTTAAATATGAGTTTCCTTGGAATAAAACTTCATGCCGAGTTCATTCAACTTTCTTCATTATTCAGTTTACATGGAAAACTAAAACATAAAACAACGTATGTTTTTTTTTATCCACAAACCAAAGAGGGTACAATTTTCAGTTCGGCTGCAGTGCAGTCCACTGCTATTTATGTTTTAAGTTTGTTAGCTCATTTTGAAAATCCTTAATACGGAGTAATCCTAGTACCATCTTTTGTTATCTTTCTCTGCTTCTATTTAATTACTCATAGTCTGTTTATTCTACATAATATATGGTTTCCTAATAAAAGTTCTTAGGAGGGGTTGTGGATGAGTGAAAGTCTGTCCTTTTTTTCGGGTGTCCAAGATTGAACCCAGGCCTTATAGCCTGAAAAATAAGCACCTCACCATCATTCCAAATGATGGTCCCTATTTAATTTCTTAATGTTGAGTTACATATCCATAAGGCTTTAACATTGTGCAAGGACCTTTGGACCACTCTACTCTTTCAATGGGCTGGGCTAAACAATCTGAGAAAACTGCCAAGGCAGTAGCTAAAATTCAGATTGACAGTTAATTTGCCAGTCCAATTCCTAATGCAAAGGTTTATTTATTCTAAGTTTAATCTAGCTTTCATGCCTTTAAGTTGTGCCCTGCAATGGAATTTAATTTAAATGAGCCTGATGTTCCTCTCAAAGCAATACGATATCTTGTTAATTCTAAATTATATTGCTTTATTACTTTCAGGCTAGTACAGAAATCATTTAGAAAGTTTGACAAGAGCCACTAGATTTTTTGGATGAACATAGCTGAGTAATGTTGTTTCAACTTTCACTGTACTGGACACAGTATCCTGAGATGTATAATGCATGGTGAGAAGATCCAGTGAATTGTACTATCGCTGCTGTCCATCCTGTGGTAGACCTTTGAGATCAGGTTAGAAAGGCACGGAAAGATCTTGTGTTTTCATGTGTAATTTTTTCTGTAACAATGTCTTCCTTTTCACCTTTACCTTGCAAATTGAATATGATTGCGATGATTGATTTCTGAGTTTTGATGTCAGGCTGAAGTTTTCTTTGTTGTATCACACAAACCTATCTTGTGTGCACTGATTTCACTGCCTTGGCTTGGGGCATACAGGTAATTGCATTGAATGTTTTTCCTTGCTGAAAACCATCACACCATATTTTCATTTGGAATTGGATCCTAAATTGTATTCCATATTAAGATTATGGTATGTAAATACTGTATTTGCCTTCATTTTTATGAAGCATAGGAATCTGTTAAAAAATAATATAATTAGACATACCAAATCTATTGCGAATTCATTAACATTCTCTTTTATGGATTTGTTTTATCATTTAAAATGGCAAATAAATGACCCCATTTTGTAAAATGAGTTATTAAGGGAAAAGTAGGGGGAGACTTTGTTTTTCCTTGATCTCTTTAATCTATTGTAGTTAGCTCTTATTTCAGGGGTTATCATTTGAAGTGATGGTAAAGTTCTCATTCCTCAAGGCTTCAAACCCTGGGTTTGAAACTGAACATAGACACCTAAAAAGACGTTAGGATTTTATTCATCTACAAATCCTTCTGAGACCTGCTTTATAGGATGAACATGGAGCTTCCAGGTGATGGCCCTTTACAGTGAGCTCTTACTTTACAGCATTTCTAGTTATATATATATATATATATCATGATTCATTCACAGTGCATCAAATAACTAAAACCATGTTTTAAAAAGTCATTGCCTAGATGTTTTTTCCTTTGCAAATTTTCATGAACGGTGGAGAGAGCATAGTGCAAGTGTTTCTACTTCTACACATTCTTTTCAAGGGAATTATCTACCTTCATCCGTTGTCATCTTAGTGTTGAGTGAATTTATTGTCATTATTGTTATTATTTTTGCTTGATGCTTTGGACCCAAGGAAAATTTCATTAATTCAAAAGGTAGTAAACATATTTCGACTATGGGGAAAGACAGGATTACGTCCACCAGGAGCAATCAGAACAATAAAGTGAAGGAAAGTCGCAGGCATCTCAAAATGAATATTGAAAATATAACTACCACCTGAGGAATTCGATCAGGTTATTGGGCTCCAAGATATATCATTGAGAAAACTTAGCATAATTTACTCATTGAATAGGTTGGCATACTGTCTGTTGTCTTTCACACCTTTTGACCGAGGCATTAACATCTTTTTGGTTTTTCCCCTAATAGCATGAACATTTTCTATATCATATCTTAAATATTTATTGCTGTTAAATATACTTGTAATTGTGTATTTGATAGATATTCCATTGCGTTTTCCAGCTTATTGTATTCCAGGCTTTGTAGACTTACTGTGAATGGTCATTTTCCCCCATTTCAAAAACATTGCATTTTAGGTTTTGCTTGCATGAGAACTTTCATATGCCCATGACTGTACTCTGTTTTGCTAGATGTGATGGTAATTTTCCTAGAAGTTTATCTAGTAACTGGAAATATGTTTTTGATATAGGCAGTTGATTCTTCAGGAAATATAATATTGTTTCTTTGTCAAGGAGTTATTATTGAATGCTCTACATGATAACATTTGGTTTTGACAACACGTCCTGACAGTAGTTTGTATAGTTGCAGATTTTGTGCCATTGATTTCAGCAATTGTCGAACTTCAGTTTTTGTCATCAATGGCCGTGGGGAAAGTATCTTCAATGTTTGAACATAATTGAACATTTACGCATTTGTATTACTGACTGAAATGTATTTCAGGGAAGCCACATCCGAAGGTTTTTTTAATTATTGATTGGATTAAGCACTCTTTCTATGGTCAGATCGTGTCAGTTGAATCAATTTGTTTCAATGAAGACTGTCTTGTGAACTTGCTTCAAATTGCTTTATAAGAAAGTCCTTGCACTTTCTTTCTTTTCTTAATTAAAAATTTTTTTAGATGAACTTGAAATCATAGAAATTTAGAATTGCTAGCATTTGCATTTAGTATGGTATACTAGGGAGCTTTTCTAGGCGATTGTTACTTCATCATCCTGTAAGGAGTTTACCTTAACTTCGTGATTGTATTGTGATAAAATGAATGCACTCTTGTGCTTCCAAACTATGAGAGGAAATGATTAAAGCAAAAGTGCTAACCTCTTTTGTTATATATGGTACTCGCATGGGGAAACATTCATAAATAAAAAGCCATGATGCTGAATTGAATATTTTCAATATTGATTATCAAGGTAATGTGGACCATCCCTTCCATGTGTAAAATGTTGAGAACAAGTGAAGTCTTGATACACTTTATAAGCATAACATTGGTTTCTATAAATCAAATCCTTTTATGTTTTTTTAAATAGAATATCTGTTATTTATGCTTGGAACATGCCTCCCAGCTAGCATGGGGTGCTTGTATTGGGTTTTGAACTTAGTATCTTAGGTACAAATTGTGTGAGCCAATCGAACTATAACTTGTGCTGTGTATTGAATTCTTAATGGATTAGCCTATGCTAATGGAACAAATGCATCCAGGTGGTGAAACATATGAAAGGTATCAAGTAATCATTCTTTTTGCGTATCATGTAATACCTCATTTCTTTGAAATGACTTATTATAGAAAGTCTTTGTTTATAATCAAATTTTGGGGATCAAAATATCCCTTGGTTGGGCTTTTCTTTTCTTTTTTTAAATTTTTTTTGTGCAAATGTGTGAAGGTACATTAAGTATTGTTGGACTTTGACCATATCCAAAACATATCCTAATTCCCAACAATAGTTCCCTTATCCAAACAATGTGTTATCTAAAATTATGCCTTATCCAAACATGTCTAACTTTGGCTTCTACTCCAACATTTTTGTTACTCTCATTGGTGCTACTTGTTGATGCATAAATTTTGGTCACATTAACACCTGGGGAAAAACTCATTTTAGGATACTATCACCTAGGGTGCTTCCCATATGGGTATAGAAACCTAGGAATAGTCTCAGCTGAAGAGGGCTATGCAACGTTTTGAAAATAATAGACCAAGTAAAATAATTGAGAATTTAAATTGAATGTTTTTGCAATTTTGGAGTACAATAAGTAATCCAAAAGAAAAATTCAAATTTTCCTTGGTCTCACTACTACTACCTGTTCGTTGCTGGTCTATTGTGGACACCGTTGCAACACTACTCGTAGCCGCTAGTGGATGAGAGAAAGGGAAGATGGATCCCACATTTGTCACATGGACCAAGAGAGAGAAATGTGATTGCTAGTGTTACCTTTCATTTTCATGTCTCCATGCACAGGAGAGAGAAAATGAAACGTAGAAGTAGCCTACCACACTTATGTGGCCACTACCGCTGCTTGACCACTGTCATCTGGTGTGTTGTCTGCTATGGACCCAACCTTAATGTGCACGTGTGTCTACACACGACCACTGTTGCTACGTTGGTTTGCTATTCCTTGCTTGTTGTTGTAAGCTAGGGAAGAAATAGCCTGTCTGTTGTGGACACTCCTTTTGATTGCTCCTACACACATTAGCCTTTGCTGCTCTATCAGTTACATTAGCTCGATGAGCCTTCTGGTGAGAGAAAAAGGAAAACAAAAAATCGGTGTTTGTCACTACGTGCATGTGCATTTACTGTCATTTTGTGTTTTGCATCATTGTTCCATTGTTGTTTCTAGCAAGAGCAACCATCCTTCTGTGCGCATTGGGGAGAGAAAATGTGTTTGTTTTTGTCTGTAGTCAGAGCAAAAAGAAAAATAGAAAATCATCATTCTGTGCTTGTTGTTGCAAGGTACCCACGATAGCATTTATCAGCCACGTGAAGACTGCATTAGAACAAGGAGAGGGATGCTCACATCTAACTTCTTTGCCATATGTGTGAGTTGCGCGTTTGCCACCTTGTTAGTCTGTCTGCATGTCCATTGCGTGCCTGCCACTATGGACCTAGCCTCCCCCACCTTGAAGCCACCTTCTTCCCCCTCCTTATAGCTACCTCCTAGTAGTTACAACCACTTGAAATGATTCATCATCCATATAACGTCCCTACATCATGTAGTCTTTATTAAATATATTTAAATTCTCCATTTAATTTTATTAATCTCTTATCACTATGTTATATCACAATCATTTGTAAACACTTTTGTAGTGTTATCACTATTGATGAGTCGTCATTGGTTGGCTGTGTTGATGAGGCCTTGTCGATGCAACTCACCCTAGGTCAATGAGGCACCGTCAACGTAGTGTGTGTGTGTTGCCTATAAATATGTGTCTATTAGTTGCATTTATGGCAATCTAGGTTTCAGTTGCAGTGAAGATCTTGCATTTTTTCTATTCAAAAGTTAGAATTTTTTCCCCTTGAGTGTTCGCAGCAAGAGTCATTAAGTGTATGGATCTTTATTTGAGCATTGTTGTACCTAAGCACGATAGTGTGTGTGACAATAAAGACGAGCTTTCTGATAAACCTTGCAACACTTTGGATAGATTAGCTATTTCATTTATGCATTCAATGTTTTTAGTTATTTGTTAAATGTTTTCAATTATTTGGCAAATATTTTCTTGTAATTGAATTAATGAAGCAATTTAAGCTACATAGATTAAATACATAAGTATGACCACCTCAAGTGTAACACGTATTTGCTTGGTAATCTTAGCAATGTTATTGCTTGGTATGCCCAGTAGCATAGCGCTTGGTCGCCTAGCAACGGATACATGGGTTTAGGACGTGTATGGAAAGTGAGAACGGATACTTATGTTAGGATTAGTTAAATGCTAGTAAATTTGTTAATTATATTAGTTAATCAAATTACTTTCATATATATTTGAGTGTTGATTTATAAAACAACAAAATGATAAAAATTGAATGCCTCAATTACACTTAACCATGCCAAAAAATTTCACAAGTGTAATTGGAAAGACAATGATTAACCTTAAGGCTAGATTCACTTCCTAAAGGGCTAGTGCACTAGAAACAATGAAGTCTACAAAATTTGACTGGATCATGTGTGAATGCTTGTTGGGCGTAGGGGTACCTCGCCACTCATCATTGGTGTTGTTTTCAGGGACTTTATTTGTGAAACGTGCACTATTTAGGTCTAAGTGAATATCACTAATATCGTTGTACGTACCTAAAGGTCAATATCATTTCCACTATACATAAAAAATTATAAAAGCACATTGACAATTTCATTTTGTTTTGCAAAATGTCTTCTTCTTCTCGCAAGCTTGAAGATACTAAACCACTAGTCCCATAAGAATGCAAGGTGGTATACACTCATCCAGATGAGTTTGCATTGAATTTCACCTTCATCCTACATTAGGATGAATAGATGCAATGGCATGATATGGAGGGAAACATTGTCTTGCCCCCCAATTTATCTATGCTCAGGATGCTATTTAAAACCTTTAAGAAGTTGGACATAGTAGATCTTCATGAGGAGTACGTTGTGGATGGATATGACACTCGGAACTACTATCCCACTAAAACACAACGTAAAAGAGATAAACATCAGGAGAAACTCCATGAAGCTACAAAGGGGAAACATTACACTAACCCCTTATTCCTACTAGATCAAGAGGATAATGAGGATCCTCCCTTAGAAGGTTCTCAACATGAAACCCCTTGCTACTAATGGTGAGGGTGTAAACTTGACCCTGTAATCCACTATTCATAAACTGGGGTCAGGAAAGAGTGATAGCCAGGTAACCATTGCAGCAACAAGGGAACTTAGGATGGTGATCATAAAAAAGCGTAAGAGTGGTGGTGGATACCATGGTGGCGGTGGCGGTCCACCTTCCTTTTCATCTAATTTCGAACATTCCTCTTCATTTGATGATTCTCATGGAAGTTACCATCAGAACAACCATGATGAAGGTAATCAATGAAATAACAATGACTGTGAAGGCCACCAAAATCGAAGGAATGGTCAAAACCATCATCGGTGTCATTAATGTAGCAATGATGATGAACCTTTATTGGCAACTTGAAGTATGCTCAACATTACGGAGGTAGTGAAAATCCTAACTAGGCATATGAAGAATAGTTAGATCAAGCACCTAGATATGAACAATATCCCAAGATTTGAGGGGGGATACAATTCTAATTTGCAAACACATCTACAAGCTTTTTAACATGCATGTTCCTTATAGAACATAGTGAATGAGTGGCAAAAACTCAATCTTTTCCCAAGGACACTAATTAATGAAGTTGAAGTTGGTACCAGTCCTTAGAGTTGGAATCTATCTACAGATGGAGTACCATGTTAGAACTATTTGATGATAAATACTAGATGTACTCTAGAGTGTCTAATTTGAGAAGGCAAATCCAAGAGTGAAAACAAGGAGCATACAAGCCCTTGGATGCTGCCATGGGCTGATACTATTCACTCTTACATAGATGCCCTGACCATGGTTACTCTCAGAGGGAACAACTTTGCCACATCATAGATGAGCTCACAGTAGAAACAAGAAGAACCCTTGGGGTGTATGCCCAAGGAAGATTGTCTAAAATGAGAGCTCATCAGATCCAAAGGATAATTAAGTAGG
Source organism: Gnetum montanum (assembly GCA_015680685.1). Classification (NCBI taxonomy): domain Eukaryota; kingdom Viridiplantae; phylum Streptophyta; class Gnetopsida; order Gnetales; family Gnetaceae; genus Gnetum; species Gnetum montanum. Next base: position 352,855 of record MNCI01008330.1, on the reverse strand, counting down.
CAGCAAAAGAAGAAGGTGAGCTATGAAAGAGGAAATGTGCTAAAGAATATAACAAGGATCCTTCCATTAGAAAACAAGGGGTCCAATTTTGTGATGAGGAGGAGTCACCACTTGATGAAGTGATGAATGGAAAGATCTTGCCCATCCAATTTTTTTTGATATTTCAACCAAGGTTGATAAGTTATGGGACTTTTTGGATGAAAATTTTCAAACCACTTTAAATATTTTCAAAGAATCCAAAGAGAAAAATAGTGATCATAATCACAGGAGGCGAAAAGAAGTTAAATGTGCCTACCCAAGAGGTAAGGGCAAAGCTACTGTAGTAGAGGAAGTTGTGGAGTCTAACTCTGATGATGAAACTAAATGTGACATCTATTAATATGAACATTCAAAGGGATGTTGCCCTATGGTGTTACACTTACAAAAGTTTGGAGTGTACACATTGAATCCTTGCCTAGCACTTAGGTAAGCTCTAAGATGATTACCTTACCCTCAAGGTAGTCCAAGACAGTTCCACTAGCAACAATAAGCTTAGTACCCAAGTGGAACTCCTCCAAAACTATACAAACAATACCACTAGTGGTATCAAGCATAATCATGGGGAATGCCATCGCTAAGGTAGTAGTACCCTTATAGGCAACCAGATCCATATAGGTACTATGTTCAGTAGCCTGTCTCCCTTAGAAGTTCTGTGAGTCATGCATCATTCTAGCATCACTATTACCCTCTAGAGTACCATTGAACACATTCACCATCTACCTGAGGGGAAAACCCATATTTATTTCCTTATCATTCTCCACATCCCTCTACACCTACACCTCTACCTTCAACTTAGTTACCTCCTGCTCCATCCATGTAGGGTGAAATTCCTTCACAGCTGCAATAATGAAATGCTACAAGGGATGTACACTCACAACTAATTTTTCAGCCAAGTGGTCCAAATAATTGATCAAGGAAATGACCTTTCTTCTAGCCCAAAAATCCTCTCCAATCCTCAAAACCTACTTTGGTTGATTACCTTGCATTTCTAGCATCCTCATCCTTTGCATCAAATACCTTCGAGTGCCCTTCAAACCAAGTTTTGCCTAGGATCTGCATTGTAATGTTAACCCATGCTATTTCTGATTAGATCAAGGCTGGCAACTTTCCTATAAAAAGATCTTATCTAGGAAGTCCACTTGTCTATTTATATATTGCTAGATAAGAGCCATGCAAAGCTGTTCTTGACTTTGGTTCCAGAGTTAGCCTCATCTCCCATGATATGTACAAGGCCTAGAACCTACAACCTCTTAAGAAGAGCAACATCTGTTTAGAATTAGCAGATCAGTCAAAGATGTTCCTTTGGAATTGGTAGAGGACATTGTAACCATAGTTTGTGGGTTGTCCTATCCTACTGATTTTTTTGGTAATCAAGGTGAACAATTTCAAACGTAACTTTCCCATCATCATGGGAAGGGCTTGGTTAAGCATGGTCGATGCATGAATGGGTATAAGGGACATATCTCTTGAAATATCTAAGGAAAATAAGCTAGGAAAGATTGAGAAGAAGCATATTCCATGCATCGCGTATAGCGACAATGGATGCAATTGTGTGCAAAGGATTTGGTCCATCAAGAGCACATATAATAAGGCATGCAATCAGTGTGCACAAGAAATTAATATTCAATAGTGTCTATACGTTATAGTCACAAAGCAGGATGGCACCCAATGGTTGATAGCTAATTTAGATAGTAGCATAATATGCATGGAGCCAACTGAGAGTCTAACATGTGCATATGTTGAAGGTATGGAAAAAATTGAACAAGTTCATTCTCAACTCTCTAATGAAGTTGATGATACCTATTGGGGAGAGTTGGAAATCCTTGATCACTTCAAGAAGGAGCCCTTAGAACTAAAAGATTTACTAGTCAGTATGGAGTATGCATTTTTAAAGAATGGTAAACCAGCCATCATTAATGCCAAACTTGCTCTTGAACAAAAGAAAAGTTGTTGAAAGTGGTGAATAAATACTCAACAACCTTTACTTGGTCATATCTAGAACTGATAGGAATTGATCCAAGGATATGCTAGCATTGCATCTACACTGACTCATTTGACAAGTGCTTTATACAACAAAATATTGTGAATAGGTTTGGGGTGCCACGTTCACTAATTTCTAATAATGGAACTCATTTGATAGGTGCCACATTTAGAAAATTAATGCAATGCTTGGGAGTAGAACATAAATTAACAACACCTTACCATCCCCAAGCCAACAGTTAAGCAGAGGTAACCAATCAGGAGATTACAAAAATACTAATGTGAACCATTAGCAAATATAAGAAGGACTAGAGTACACAACTTAATGATGCTCTTTGGGCTTATCATTCAACTTGGAAACTTCCTATTAGATACTCTCCCTATGAGTTAGTGTACGAGAAACTTCCAACACTCCCAATTAAATCTAAGCTCCACACACTCTCAATGTCTTATGATATAAACCTTGAATTAAGTCTAGCATAGAAGGAAAGATTGATCTATCTGAATGTGCTAGATGAAAATCACTTAATGGCCTTATCCTTGAATGAGGTGAACAAGGCATTCAGCAAGCAGCGTCATGACCTTAGAATTAGGAAAGTAAAACTTCAATAGGAGATAAGGTTCTTTACTGGAACCCCACACATGTACCCCAAAAGACGAAATTCCAAACATTGTGGGAGAGACCTTATATAATTGATCAAATCTTTCCCTCTATGGCCATGATAATTTACAAACCTAATCGCCCAAACAAAAAGTAGTTGGTCAATATCCAATAAGTTAAACCTTTCCTAGAACTAAGACTGACCTGTGTAACTACCACCTTAATAGATGGACAACCACGTTCTATTTTGCAGATCACCTTCCTCCAACTTAGTCATGGGGGAGATGGCCATCCATGCTAACCGTTATCATGGCCTCTCAGTTTTTCTACCTTTTTGTTTTTCACATTTTTGATTTTACAAATTTTTGATTGTACACATTTTTGATTTTTGAATTTTTCTAATTTTATACCATTTTTAGTACATTTTAGCTTTCTTTATTATTTTACACTTTTTTATATATTTTACTTTATTTTGTTTCCTTTTGTTCAAGTATGGTATTTTCTCATTTTTGCTAATAAATCTACTTTATTGTCACAAGACACAATGCTGCTGCTGCTGTTTACTAATGATGGCTTGTGCTTAATGTTTGATTGTCGATGTATGGTTTCTATTTTTGAATTCTGATGTCTGATGACTTTGACATGGTTTATTTTTCATGGAATAAGCAATGAATTCATGTCATCCACCCATCCAACGAACTCTATGATTTTCCTTGTTCTAGGAATTTGAAGTCCCTTCCATTAAAAGAAAATTTTAATCAATCGGTGACTTGGGTAGTTCTGGAATTAGGAAGGATCCAAAGGTTTGTAAAGAGTGTGACTTCAAGGGGACTCAATAATCTTTGTACTCTTCTTCTTGCTTAAGTTCTTGAGTGTTTTTCATAGACTTCTTACCATTCCATAGCACCCAATGAAAGGAAGACAAATAATGTTGTTGCATGGTGTGGTTCCCATCATTTTAAAAAATGATGGAAATTCAAAGCACACCTATTTTACATGAATAATTCCTTGCATGGTGTGGTTTCCATCATTTAAAAAAAGAAAAGAAAAGAAAAACTATGGGAATTCAAAGCACATCCCTTTCACAAATAAATGCGCTACAAGCACTGGTTATGGAACTTGAACGATATGCACCTATGCTTGATAGTCCCCTCTAACTAAGGCCCTTTCTCTGACTTCCTACTTTTTCTTTTTTCTCGTTGTGGAATGATGATTGTTTTGTGGAAGCACTCTTATGTCTCAAGTGGGTGGATCAGCCTTCGAGTGGTGGTGCAAAGTCACTGAAAGTTGATGGTTTTGGTTTGGATTGAGAATGGAACTTCTTGGGTCATTTTAACCACAAATTTCACAAGGGAATTCTTATGACCCCAATTTGGAACTCCATTCCACCTTCTCTATCATCCATCTATGCTATCATAACTCACCTCACTGTCGGGTTCTATGTTATGCTCTATGTCTTAGTTTGATGTGTTGGGATTCTTGAATGGATTTTTTCAGGTTGGTCCTTAACTTGTCATGATCATTAAATTGACTATGGGGCCCATGGACTCCTTAGTTGAGGTTATGCAAGGGTAAAAAGGGTATGAGCTTGCTATGGGAAGGGCCCACTTGCATTGCTTTTGGATTGATTAGTTAAGGTTCCTTACCTTTGACATTGTTACAATCCTATATTTCATATTTTCCATTGTGTAAACTGCTTAGTACTCCTTAAGCTTTCATTACATTCATTCATTAAATCAAATTTTCTTCATTTTTTTAAATTTATGAACTTCAACACCTTCTTCTTATGATTTCATACTATTCTTGGTCTTCTAAGCTTTCATTTGATCCCAATTTCATTGAAAAATTCCTTGTATTTTAAAAGTTTAACTAAAGACAATGATGGTCAATAGCTACGTCAATGAGGCCTGGTTGACACAACTGATTGCATCAATGAGGCCCCGTTGACATAATGAAAAAATATTATATATACCACTAGACAATTTGAAATTTTTTACAATTTTCTCATAACACATGGGAAATTTTTGCAATTTTTTAGAGCCCAAAACCTTCCAAAGCCCATAACTATTTATTCAAATCACTCCATTTTTCAATCTTGCACTTATTGGAGGTAAAATATTTATTGTGGGGGCCACAAAATTTAAGGTTTCTAATGAAATTTTCAAAACTTTTTTCTAACTCCCCCCAAGGGTTAATAATCTTAACCATATATAAACATCAACTTATTCTAAGTTAACCCTTTCAACAACCTCTGGGATGAATTATTCATAATAACATATAAAATAAATAGTAACCGAATTTATTAAATTAGCGATAATCACAACATAGCCAAGTGTAAATATCCTCAAGAGTTAAGATATCCCAATTATTTTATAGTTATACAATGATTGCTAATGCATGGTCTTATTGTGATTACAGATAGCACCCAAACAAAAGCACCTGTAGGAAGGAGAACCTTCACAACCATGGGAGAAACAACCTAGAGTTGGAAGGGGCTAGTAAGAACAAAGCCAAGAACAAGAAGAGGTGACCCATGCATTTGGGCCTCTTCTTAATGAACTCAAAGTGGAATTTGTTTGATAGATTCTAGAGGAAGAAGTGCCTACTGAACAATCCCAACGAGGAGAAGCACCTAGACCCATGCCATGGCTTGAGGTCACTCTAACTCAAGCCTACCCAGACATCATCAAGTCTCAAGAAATTCAAAGATTAGTTCTTCAAGAGATAAAATTTAGACCATTTTTGGAAAACGCTCTAGAGGATGTCAAGACACAATTGCAAACCTCTCCCATGTGGCCAGTTATCACGTCTAGTGGGGATTGGTATATGGGAGAGACTTATCTTTTCTGGAATAGTCGAAGGATAGGATCCATTGTAAAAATCAAGGATATTCAAATGTCCTACTCAGCAAAGGCTATTGCATAGGCACTAGGGTTACCAAACAGTGGAACATAGTTAATAGAAATATCAACAAAAGGTAATCCTAAGGTAAAAAGAAAATGGACCCAGTAATGCTATGAGGTGGACCATGAGGTGTATGATGCGCTCACACTAGCAACGTAGATTTATTTTAAGATTGCAGCCTATCACCTCAATCCAACTATGAGGCCAAGCAAGGTGACACTTTCTCTGCCCGAGAATGCACCGCTCTAAGTGGGAAATTTCCCATTAACCTTCCATAGCTGATTTATTTTGAGATCGAGAAGTGCTTCAAGGAGAACGAATGTGGAAGAAAGACCCTACCCTTTCCATGCCTTATCAAAAAACTTTACAAAATGATAGGCATTGTTTGCTATTTTAATGATACTCTTAGGCATGCTCCCTTAGCCTCATGGGTGGAAATCATGAAGGATAAGATGCCAACGATCACATAAGAAGAGGAGTTGCCACCACCACCACCCACTTAGGAGATAACATCGGAGGCCCATGCAGTCCTTGAGCATTTGCATCAAATCTAAGAATAGCTCTTGAGCGAACAAGAGCAATAAGTAGGAACAAGTGGGATGAATCCATTTGTGTATTGGCCAACCATGAGTCACCTTAATGAGATGGCCCAAATAGTTAGTTAGATGGAGAGGGGTGGTTCCATTTTCTTTTCCTAAAGAATGTAGTTGCCTTCGAGGTTGGATCCCAATGCTCGAGAGGTGACGATGTCACTGGCAACATACCATCTATTCCTATAAATATTTGGGAATGTTGCCACTTTCTTGGTAAGGTTGGAGAAAGGTGAAGAGGTAATTGTCTTGGTGATGCAACACCAAGGGTAAGAGATAGTGGCAGAAGTGGTAGTTGACTATGTAGTTGAAGCACTAAATGCACCCATGATGTTTGTACCAAACATATATGCATTTCAAGATGTGTAGACATTTGCAGACATGATCAATAGGAAATTGAATTTATTCCAACATGAATAGTTGTTGGAACGATTGGTAGGAATCAAGAAACTGACTCTATATATCTTTGATCTCCCAGAGAACATCACCACAACCTAGTTGGAGTTGTTGAATGCAAGGGGCAGATGCACCATTTTGGAAGGGCAACTAGAATCAACCCAAGAGAAAAATCAATGCTTGGCTATGAAGGTTGTTGAACTTTATGCCTAACTTGTAGAATAAGAAATGCTTAGCCTAGCAACGACAAGAGATGAAGCAATTACACACCTTCAAAAATGATTTTAAAAGGTTGAGGAGGAAGTAGTAATAGCCATCTTTAAACAGTCCATGGTAGTAGATGAAACACACTTAATTAAAAAGGATTTGAATTAGATGCACCAAGAGAATGAAGCATTGACTACATAAAATCATTTCCTATGAAATGTTAATGCTCAGAGAGATCAAATGCAAGAATTCATTCATCAACGGCTGGAGAAGCTTACCAAGGTCAGCACTGAACTAAGGAAATTGGTTGCAGGGAATCGTAATCTATCAATGGAGGACACATGCACCTTGCAATAAAAGTCTACCATTGAGATCATTGCTTGAAAGAATGAAGCTCTCAAATTTGAGAGAGTGAAAAATTACTATAGGAACTAGGTTGGTTTGCAAAAGGAAATTAATGAAAAACAAATCTAGATAGCAAAGATGAAGGTAAATGAAGCCCTCTAGCAACTCCAGCAAGGAAGAGAGATGTGGCAATCCATCCTTGATGGGATTGATGCCTACAACAAAGTGGAGGTCTTCTTGAAAGAGTTTCAGGTTGAAGAAATAACAAAGTATATGGAGTTGGCCAATCGTCATTATGCAAACCTGGCAATGCTGACAGCCTAACAACCATGGTTGGAATTGGAGAAACAAGTGGCTAGCTCCTATCTACTATATGAGGCTAGGTTCAAACACCACAAGGACACCAAGAAAAAGATTGAGACTACTAATGTTAAACTCAAAGTTCTTAAAGGATGATTCACAGATCAACGATCTATCATTGAGGACCTAGCTAGACGTATGAATGACTACCAAGAGCTAAAGAACATAGTGAGAGCATTAGACATTGAATGCAAATAGTTTGCTGCCTAGTTTGGCAATGCCAAGGAGTTGTTTCTAGTGATCCCATATGCTTGGGATGTGCCCATTCCAACCCACATTGGGAAAGCTACATGTATGGTGCAAGATCCTAGGAGTAATGATGAGAAAATGAAAGGATTGCTAGATGATTTTTGCCTCCCACTTGAAGTTGTAGCAATAGTAGAAAAACCATAGCCACCTTAACCATCCCTAGTGTGTAAAGTTAGTGAAGGTCCTTCAGAGCCTTAAGAACCATCACCGCTTGGGATGGTTTGATCTTCTCTAACAAGCTTCACACCATCAAGAAATGTGTTGTCCAATTTTTGAAGAGTTGTGTCATGGTGTTCAATTCTGTGTCTTGAACACCACCATTTTTGTAATGTGTTGATCCCTACACTTAGGCACTCTATTTTTTGTCAAAGTCAATCAGTTGTTTTGTTGAAGAAAAGTTAATCAATAATCCCATACCTTCCCAATTTTGTAAAAGAACTTGAGGATGAGTTTTCATTTAGTCATGGGGGTATGATGAGTCATTGTTGGTTGGTTGTGTCGATGAGGCCTCATTGATGTAGTTGACCTCATTGATGCATCTTGCTGTACGTTGATGAGGCCTTGTCGACATAATGTTTGTCCATTGCCTATAAATACATGCATACTAGCTACATTTATGGCAATATAGATTTTAGTAGCAGCGAAGCTCTTGCATTTTTTTATTCAAAACTTATAAATTTTCCCTTGAGTGCCTGCAATAGGAGTTATTAAGTGTATAGATCTTTATTCGAGCATTGTTGTACTTGAGCAAGATAGTGTGTGCAACAATAACAATGAGCTTTCTGATAAACCTTGTAGTAGTTTGAATAGATTAGCTATTTCATTTATGCATTCAATGTTTTCAATTATTTTGGAAATATTTTCTAGCAATTGAGTTAATGAAGCAATTTAAGATAAATAGATTAAATACATAAGTATGGCCACTTCAAGCGTAACACGTATTTACTTGGTAATCCTAGTAGCGTTATTGCTTGGTATGCCCAGTAGCATAGCGCTTGGTCACCTAGCAGTGGATACGTGGGTTCAGGATGTGTACAGAAAGTGGGAATGAATACTTATGTTAGGATTAGTTAAATGCTAGTAAATTAGTTGATTTAGATTAGTAAATCAAATTAATTTTATCTATATTTGAGCACTGATCTATAAAACATCAAAATGATAAAAATCAAATGCCTCAGTCATACTTAACCATACTAACAAATGTCACAAGTGTAATTGGGAAGACAACGATTGATCTTAAGGATAGATTCACTTCATAAAGGGCTAGTTCACTAGAAATGACGAAGTCCATGGAATTTTACTAGATTGTATGTGAACGCTTGTGAGTCGTATGGTTGGATGTAGGTGTACCTCACCACTCATCAACTATCATAGTAATGTTGTAATTAATCTTGTAATGAATATGTAATATGCAAGAAAGTAGTTAATCTCCACTACTGGTAGCACTATATAATTATGGTAGTACAAATAATTCAAAAACGAATTAGCTTCTCATTATGCTTGTAATTTATGGGTTTTCTAAGAAATTGAAAAATAGTTATATCAACTATTTACTAGCAAATAATATTTGATGAGTTCCTAGTTATTTCTAAGTAGAGTTGCTAATATAGTCCAAGTGATGTAAGAAATCATTTGTTCAAAGTTCTATTCATTGAATTGACAGTCTTATTTTGTTTTTCCTATTGCAAGGTAATGGAAAAAGGAGAGGCAATGAGAAATGAATATGAGAGCAAGCTACAACTTTTGAAATCTCATTTCCTTGAGTTGTGGAATGTTGTTCAATTTGCAAGATTTGAATAGATCTATAATCTTATCGATAGCAAAGTTAGAAGCCAAAGGTAAGAATCCTTAGGAAGAACATGTCAAATTGATGCTTGAAGATTTCATTTTAAAGCATCTATCTATTTTAATTTAAAATTTTCCCTTAATTATTTGAAATGATCTAAAATAGAATAAATATTATGAAACAAAAGGAATGGAACCAAGCTTTAGCTCAACTCAAAAACCATCAAAAGTTGATTGAAGAAAAGGATGCTAAGGTACAAAATATATGAAATTTGGTAATTCAAAATGCTAAAAATGATATAATGAAATGCTACCCATTGATATTTTATTTTTCATCTTCAGATACTGAAGTTGAAGAATATTTTATAAGAAAGCAAGAATACAAATAAGGAATTAGCCAGTGAGATAATTAGAATTAAAGTTGATTTGGTAAAGGTAAATTTTGTTTTTGTAATTTTATACATATAACCACCTATTTATTATGGTCCCATGCAATAGCATGGGTGAGGTTGTGCTCAACAATTAGCCTCCAAACTTTAATTTTAAAATCATGAGCAACAAAGGAATGCAAGGAGCAACAAAAATCATGAAATTTTAAAAAGGAATGCAAGAGATAGAGAATTGAAAACATCAAAAAAATAGGCAAATGAAATGTAAAAGCAAATTATAGTGATCTAAACATGATTAAAATAACCATTTCATCAAAAGAGAACTAGCTATGGGCCATCCAAAGCACACAATCTTATTTAATCAAAATCTAAATATATAATTTTATTATTTTAACTACACACACACACACACACACACACACGATTAAGATCTTATTTCAAATCTTCTTACAAGGTTAAAGTAAAAGTATGTAGACTACTTTAAGCATGAGACTTATACCAAAGTTAATGAGGACAAGCTTAAGTCAAATCGTAGCAAGCTTAAAGGTTAAGTTAAGTCAAATCGTAGTAAGCTTAAGTTAATGAGAACCCTTAATGAGACTTTTCTTCCTTTTTCTTTTAAATTTGGAAAAATAAGTTCAAAGTGAAAATGAAGGTTAGGGTGAGGATTATTGCCAAACCCCATCACACTCAAGAACTTATTACACTACCAATGAACATGGTCCTCATTCTTTTATTTATTATTTATTTTTTTGAGGAAACTTTGCTCATGCTATACTTTGTTCTTAAGGTAGGAATTCCAACATGAGTTTGGTCGATTAGCTGCGCTACCAAAGAACATGGTCCTTCTAGAACTTTTCCCATGGTGCAATTCAACTCTTATGTATGTGCCTTTGATTACAATTTGATGAAATCATAGTAGGTCACCTAGGTGGTTAAGGGTTCTCAAGTGGATATGAACACACTTCACCCTGTTGTTCATAGGATAGCCATGGATCATCACACCTGAGGGGTGGAGCTTATGAGAGGGGAAAATGAAGTTTTCCAAGGTCATTTAGTGATTATGGCTAATCATTCTTCAACATCACATGTCCTACACTCACATGATCATGATGATAACATGGTAAGTTAGTATAAATCTCATGCTCCATAATCCAACATAAAAAATAGACTAAAACCTTGGAATTGATTGGAAAGAATCATAATATTATTGAGATATATAATATAAAGTAGACTTTATGTAATAATAATAGTATATATTATATTATACTTAGATTAGTTTCTATTGGTGTTATGATGACCAACGTCTAGTAACTCAAATGATCATGATGGTTACTAAAATCATATAAAGAACATGAATAAAACCAAACCAATATCCTAAGAAAGAAACAAAGCAAGGAAAACATGAAAATGCAACTATATACAAATTAAATTCAAAGTGAAGGGGAAGAAAACATGAAACTAAGAATCTACCAAGTGTCCGCATGGGGCACTTGAGTAGAAATGCTTCAAATGAAATGAATTAAATTCCTATGCAACCGATGTCCTTGGAAATCAACAAATTTATACGAATTAGGACCAATGACATCTACAATTTGGAATGGACCTAACCACATAGGGAAAAAATTAGTTTGAGGGCTAGTTTGACTAGACACTCTATCTCTCTTAAGGACCAAGTCATCCACTTGAAATATTTTAGCTGCATATTTTTTATCAAACCATCTCTTGATAATTTGTTGATGACTACACATATTTTCAATTGCTTTGACCCTTTTAAGCTCTAGATTCCAAATTTCATATGTTCATGATATCAGATGCTTGTCAGTTGGTAAGTAGTCTAAGAAGAATTGATATGTAAGAATTTGTAAATTTATTGGTAATATGGGTTCATGTCCGTACACTAAATCGTATGGTGTAGTCATGATTGATTCTTTATAATGAATCATATCAGCCCAAACTGCCCCTTTATGTTGTTCATGCTAAGTTCATGGGTTTTGGGATATCATTTTCTTAATTCCATCTAATATAATTTTGTTGGAGGACTTAGCCAAATCATTACCCTATAGATAATATCTGGTTATCACCTTGATAATGATGTTATGGTCTCTAGCTCAATTTATAAACTCTATGGAAATGAAGGTGTGCTCATTGTTGATTACTAAAGCATAAGGATAGTCATACCTAGAGATTATATTGTTTTCTAAGAAGCATATGACCTCACAAGATGATGCAATTTTAGTTGCTTCTGCCTCTAACCAATGTGTGTAATAATTAGTGGCCATCAAAATAAATTTATGTAGGGTAGGAGATAGAGGATTAATCACTTTGATAAAATCTAAGGTCCATTAGGAAAATGGTCTTGTTTCTATTATAGGCTATAAAGGGACCAAACTTTTGGGATCTTTACCCTTAAATATTTGACATTGAACACAAGTTCTAACCAAGTTGTGAGCATCATTAATCATAGTAGGTCAAAAATAACTAGCCCTTATGATTTTATGAACTAACGAGTGGTACCCTATGTGTCCTTCCTTGTGAAGCTATTTTAGAGCACTATTAGCTTGTTCTTGGTTCAAGCACTTAAGCTATATCCCTTGGAAATTTTTTTTTGAACAATTCGCTACTTATCAGAGTGAATCTTGAACATTTTAATATTAAGAGCTTTCTCTTATATCTAGGTAAATTTGAGGGACAATAATGGAAGGTTAAATAAAATTTGATTTCCCCATACCATGGATCATATAATCAATTGGAAGAAAATGGGATATCATTTTCCTCATTGGTAAATGATACGTGAAGAGGAATTGATTCTTTATCTTTGGGTGCATCACAACTTTCTAAAGTTGAAGCTTTGGCAATTAACTTGGCTAGACTAGTCCCTCTAACTAACTTTGCTACCTTCCATTGAATATCATATTCTTGGAGTTTCATAATCCATTTAGTGCATTTTTTTCTAGGGTCTTGTAATTTAGCTAAAGCAATGATGGCTAGGTTAAGGACAATGATAAAGACTTTTGTGTTTAACAAGTACTAGCGAAATTTCTTCAAAGCTTTTATTACAGCATATAATTGCTTTTCTATGGGTGAGTATCTTAATTTTACATCCTTTAAGGTGTAGACATGAAATCTATGTGTCTCTCACCTTGATTGATTATGTTTTGAGTTAAGAAGTAGTGGTAGTAACATCACTAGAAAAGGCATATAAGTAGAAATCATTTTCATACCAAGGAGAAGATAGGATAGGGACATCTATAATGGCTTCCTTAATAGCAAGGAAAGCATTATTTTTGTTGTTAGTCCAGTGCATATTACTCTTTTTCTTAAGAATATTAATGAGTGGCAAGGTACCCCTACACTCAACCATACAAATACAAGCATATACACATGATCTGGTCGAACTTTGTAGATGGACTAGTTGTAGCACCTAGATGGTTATACATTGATCATAGTTCGTTGTCTTCCCACATGGACTAGTATTTACTTTGTCACGTATGGTTTAGTCCAGAGTGAGGTGTATGATGTGATCCCTACTACTATGCTACTCCTAAGGACAATAAATGGTAACTTAATTAAACTAATGGGTAATAGGAAATAAGATCTAAGCTAGCCTAAGTGCTATGAGCATTTGTCCTTAATCATCCATATGCATCTTGGACTTTGTGTACTACTTTTGGGCTTACCAAGCACACATCACTCAAGGCACTACTTGATATACTACTAGGTTATCATGTAGTTACACTTAAATGTTCGTGATTAAGGCATACTCATTCCGCATTAACAGTAGGAATAGTAAATGATGATAAAGGAAATATTAACTAAGAAAACAACAAAAAATAATAAATAATTAAAAAAATTAAAAGATAAGTGAATGCTACAATGATGGAGTAATCTCGATCTTTATTATTGATCGTGTGCATGTTCAAGTATGTCATACTCAAACAAAGGTTCTATACAATTACAAGCATCACATTGCAGGCATGCACTTGGAAAGGATACTAAAATTAACTATAAGAACTGAAAACTAACAACTGACTAAAGATTGACTAAAAGACTCTCTAATGATCTCCTTCCTTGTGCGCCTAGGTGCTATATTTATAGGCTAACACATGAATCATGATATCGTATCCAAGATGCAATATCACATACCCAATATTGTGTACCCAATATCGGGGCTTGGTAAACCATGATTAATCATACCCACATGAATGAATAAAAACTCGTCCTCGAGTCAAAAAAAATGAGAAATAAGTTCATTTGATTACAAAAAGTGCATAGGTATGGGATAATTGAATGATCATGGACTATTTCATGCTGTAGTGTGGGACTAGGCAAAACAAAATCTGGACACCAACACAAAATAGAAAATTTGTGGAACTCATGTGGTTCTTGGTGGTGGTGGCTTCTCCATGGGTACCTTTCCTTTGTCTTGTGCTCCAGGCTTTTGAAATGGATACCTTTGAAGAAGCACCTAAAATTTTTCCTCTTCTGTCTAAGGATCATGAGTCGTCCATGCTAATGTTCCAGTGTTTGATGGAGCTAGCACTTCCCACGAACATGGCAGTTGTGGGAACATTTGATTGGCCTTGACATACCATGTCACAAACAACCATCGTTCCTCCTCATAGGCTTTAACTTTGTCTTTAAGTTCCTAATAATTTGTAAGTCATTGAGCCAAATCTGGTACTACATATTTTTGACCTTGATAACTAGCCTTTACCACCTTCAATTAAGAGTTTTCCACCTCTAATCTTTGTAATGTATTCTTATGTTCTACAAACACCATCTCATATTTAGCATAGGTGGTAGTTACTTGCTTCTTAAGCTTAGTTCTCAGGCACCCTACTATTAACATGGCCAAGTTGGCATATTGCAAATTTGCCAACTCCATGTATTCTTTAAGATCTTGGATTTGTAGGTCCTAACTTTTCAATTCTACTTGGTGGATGAAGGCATAAGTATCCAGTATAGCTCTCTAGTCAATGTGTTGAGCATTGACATAATTAATGTGAGCCTTAGCCATATAGATCTCCTTTTCGATGATTTCCTTGTACATTCCTACCTGGTAATGGAAGTGTTCTTTTAACTTCTGATGCTTTTTGGCCTCAATTTTCCATGCACTTATTTCTATAGCAGTCTTTTGTTAGATGGCATGGGCCTTTTTCATGGAGAAGATTCTATTCTTCCTAGCCAAGCGATTCATGTCTTGGTTGACCCAAAGTAGGTGTTCTTGCATTTATTGAAAACTTTCTTCAAGAATATTTTTCTATTTCTCAACTATTGTCAACCAAATATTAGTAGCAACAAGTAATTTATTTTCCTCTTGTAAGGCCTTGAGAGCTTTAGCATGTGCATATGTTTGAGCTTGTGCCTTTGAAGCATCCCAATCAACATGTTTCTTTTCCCTTGCCATCCTTTTATTTTCTTCCAACAATTTATTCGGTTGCTTAGTTCTGAAAATGTCTAATTGGTTAGTTGTGATAAATTGGGAAGGATCTCATCATTCAAGGGTTAGGGTAATGAGATTTTCTTGTAATCTTTGCAACTCTCCTTCCACGTGCTCGACTTTAACTTCAGCCATGACCAATTTTCCTTTGGTGTAAATGAGGTCTGATTGTGCTATGGTGACATCTTGGGGAATGTCAAACAAGGATGTCATAACTTATCCTATTTTCAGCAAGCAATCCAAAGCATCCTCATGTTCTATAGGAGTCATTAAGGGACTGGCCAAAGCTTGAGCATCACATGCTTTTGTGAAATCTACCAGTGGCATAACTAAAACATTAAAAAAATTCTTTGATGTGGTCTATGACCATCTCTATTGCACCTGCCACATTTTGATGCTACATGACCACCATCGTGGCTCCTTCACCAATTTCCAACCTGACTTGGAAAAATGTAGCATTCTTAGAGATCTACTAGGATCATTAGGACTCTCTTCCTGAAATCAATGAAATATGTCCACTTGTAGGGTTGAACAAAATAGTGCACTGTATGACATCATCAATGATGCTAAATAAGTTTTTAGCATCATGGCTTCCCCAATTGATCATCTTGGTGATTATTTGGAGACAACTGATAGATGATTGATAGTCTTGTTGTGGCGATGGTGATTGCTAGACGTTTTTGCTTATGGATTGTGTGCTGGGCCCTACTTCCTATTGTTGGCTAGGTCCTGTTGTTTAAGGCATAGTGGGCCCAACCGTTTGCTCTTCCTCTTATTCTAACTGCTTGTCAATGTCTTTCCTAGTGTTGATGGTTTGAGCAGTTAAACATATGAAGCATTTTGGGCCTTTCTAGGAACATCATTTATGTAGCCCAAGATCCTAGCACATTTGCATAGCTTCCTGATAAGACAAGGGAAAGGCAAAGTAAGCTTCCTTATCTTTCTTTCTTCAAATCACCTTAATATCTTTGTCAGATATAAATGGGGTAGATTCTCATTAAATTTTCTCATGAAAATCACAGTACCCCACGTCACATAAGTAGATAATCTATTAAAACCTTTGGTGGAGAAAAAGTGATAAGTGCTAATCTTAAAGTAGATCCTCTCTTCCAAGCTTAATTCTTTGTAAACTTTAGTCTCCTTGTCATAGACCCATTTCAACCATAATTTCCTTGCATCTGCATCTGAGCGAGTGGACAAATGAGCAACTTTTGGTCCCTTGTTTGGAAGATTTAGGACCTCTGCAATGGCCTTTGTAGAAAAATCAATGGAGACACCACCTACATTGGCAATGGTGCCTTCCTCCTTATCATGCTAGAATTGATATGTTTTACTCAAATACCAATCATCACTCTTTGAGAGGATGGGCCATAGTGGAGACATCTTCAGTTGAGTCTTCACTGTTTCAGTGGTGAACTCAATGAAAGACCCAAAATTGAGCTCCACTGTCATAGCTACAAAGGTGATCTTCTCCCGAATGGGTTGGAGACATTTAGGGGATAATGTAAGATGTTTCCTTGGTTTGGGGCTCTAACTTTGCCACCTTCTGCATGGCCAGATTGCACTATCATAGGGGTTTCTTGATGAATGCTGAATGAGTGGGCCTCTTGCTTTACATGTTCTACTCAAGGTTCCTGGCCTATACCTCCTCTCGAGCACATAGTTGCACCTTGAGAAGGTCCTCCCTACTATCCTCTTTTAGGGGCCATTTGTAATCACACAAAGATTGATTGTTAGTAAGGTTATTTAAAGAAATTTAGTTATCTCGTACCTTACTCATTGCCTTTAATAAATGTTTAATTCTTTGCTTAGTGTGATTCTAGAGTTAGAAAGTTTTCAAGGAAGTTGCACTAAAAGTTTAATGTTGGACCTAATCTATTTAGATGACTTGGGTGAAGAAAGAAAATTAGTTTGACATGAATTTTTTTAATGGTGCTTACCCCTATGATATCCTTTAGGCAATAACAAATTTCAAAAAAATTATGCACAAGTTCTATAATATCCCTCCCCCACTACTAAGTTAAACACTTTGGGTTTAATTAGGTTCAATCGAAAAAGAAATCAGAGCATCGAAGAGCGAAATATTAAAGGTTGAAACTAGACTTGCAAATCATTGAAAATTATGGAAGAAAATTTGAACTCCTCCATGTCAACTATTAAAAATGACTTTTGTAGTGTGTAGGGGTCCCATATAGATAGCTTTCATAGATGAAATAGTGCATATTGGGTATCGCATCAGACCTGATATCGAGTACCCAATATTGCATCCCAACCAAGATAGGGTACTTAGTAGAATTGATGATTTTTCAAGTTTTAGGATCAAAATTGAAGGATTTGAGGTAGATTTAAAAGGTCTAGGGTAAGGGCAAGTGGAAATTGAGGCACCAAAAGTCTAATGAAGTGGAGTCATACAATGAAGTTCTTTGAAAAGGATGAGGAAAAAGGACATGTAATGATTCTAAGAAACATTTAGTTAAAATGATGATAAAGGAAAGAATGGATTTGGCAATGGAAAACTCAGAGGGTATAAAATGATGTGGTGGTATGCAACAAGTACAAATTATAAAAGTTGCGCAAGTGGGTTCTCCCCAAAGCAAGTTCGAACCTATCATGCCCTTGCATTACCACATCTAAAATGTCTGTAGGCACTAAAAGGGTTAAATGCAACTCACACCTATGTAGAAAAAACACACATGTTAAGTACCATCACTATGAGGTATGAATTCTATGCCACACAAGACACAAGTTAGAGGTACTTGGACTATGAGATGAGATGAATTATAGAAGGGATTGCAGAGATCGGGACATGAGGTAACTAATCCTAGCCATAATGAATCATAAGTGTTGTGCATGATTAAAGTACCATTAGCCTTTCACTCCAAGATCAAAACCAAGTCCATACCTCTGATTAGTGACATTGCATTATTTCATCCCAATTATAGAAAACCATAAGAGCATCATGGTAGCAAGGTGTATGATCACTTGGTATTTTGTGCAAGGGAGGAGTGATTCAAATTTGTTTGCAAAACATTTTTCTTGAGCTTTTCTTTTCTGCTTCTCTTCTTTCTTTTCTTTTTCTTCTTCTGGCCACTTTTGCACATTGTCTTTTGCAAAGGTAATCTAGAGAAGTTGCCAACCTTCAGGCATGGATGCATGTCTTTCTAGTGGGATCCCCTAGAAAGACATTGTGTTCCTTCATTAAGTGCCTTTATTACAACTCTTACTCCCATTGTTCATTAGATCAACAAGGATCTTAGTACAACCAAGTTGCATAATAGCACCTATAGATGTCACCAAAGAGAATCAAAAAGTCCCCTTGATGTCACACCATTGCCATTCCCTCTTAGTTTTTCACTCTTCGCTCTAGGCATAACAAGTACAAAGTTACTTTAAGTTTTGATGATAACAAGAATATCATCATACCTAGAATAAGAACGTCTTATTAATAGAATGGGTGGATGGATGTTGTGGGCTTACTGTCTAAATAATTAGTCACTTGTGACTTGATAACATAGAACAACACCTCAACCAATTGGTTACATGAGTATTTTATTCATAGATGAGATTACCCACAAGAGATAAAATGACAAATTGGAAAACAAGAAATCAGAAAACAAAAAAATTGTTAAATCAAAGAAAAGGAAAAACATTTACTAATTTTTCTTGTTAGAATGGAGGATATCCCCCATGACTAAACCTTTGATCATGGAGAGAATTAGTAAATGGAAAGTTAGAATCCATGCATATTGGAAATATTGGGGTCTAATCATATCCAAACCACTGGGTGTCTTTTGGTGTAGTGGCAAGGATGTACCCGAATTAGGGTTCACACACTTGATTAATGTAGGCATAGTGGGGCAGATTATAAGATGTGGTCATGTGATAAGAAGTTGACCCACTATGGCACCCGTGACCATGAGACAGTATGTAAGGATCAATATGTCTCCTCACGTTGTTATATTCATTGGGGTGCATGGTTGTTGGAGTATTGATTGGTGGCCTAGATAAGGTAACAGGAGGTGTTGAGTTTGAAGAGGAAGATGCATCATAGTGTTGGGCTTATGCTGCATTAGAGGATGTAGTGGTTTCAGAACCATGGTATCTCTTTCTACAGCCATCCCTAAAGAAAAGACACTTTTGATGTTGTGGAGAACTTCCACTGTTGTTGATAGTAGTAGCACAAGTAATGTTCATTAGTTGGTTCTGTGGTGCAAAACCTTCTAGTACAACTGGTGGTGATGCAAAAGGAGATGAAGGAGGACAACACTGAGAGTAAGGAGGAGTGTAAGGAACATGAAGTGGTGATCTTGTAGGAGAGGACATGGGTTGATGATACATAGGAGAGTGATAATGACAAGGTGAAGTAGAAGATGTTGATCTAGTTGGGGAAACATGGTGTTGGACATAATAAGCACTTAGTTTTAGGTGATACAGAGGGTGTGGCTAGTTTGTTGATGGCCTTCTCCATGACTAATGGTTCTGCCATTACTATTGAGCACAGTATTTTTGTACAAAATTTGGATGTAGCATTCCTTCCCAATGCTCATGTAGATGTGAAAAGATTAGGCATTGGCCTTTGGAATGATTGTATGGAAAAACATTGCATTGATACTTATGATTTGTGGTTGAGCCCCTATCCTCATTTTCTTTAGTCCTTCTTTCCATTTGTTGAATGGTGTTTTGTCCTACTTCTAGGTTTGGTATCCTCTACTTGTTTTGGTCATCAAAGTTATCTTTTGTGGGTCCCCCTCTAATAATGTTTGCATATTCTTCACATTTTTCATGTACCCACTCCGTCATCCTATTGATCTTTGCCTTGATTTCATCTAGTGATTTTAGTATTGGCAAAGGTGGGGATTGTTTCACCTCCTCGAGGTGAGTTGATTTCTCCTCTTCATGATTATGGACACTTGTTACTACAAAGGTTGGTCCTACTGAGATTTTTTTTAACATTCTCTTAGTTGGTTATTTATCTTTCTTCTTTTGCTACCCACTTAATAAGCTTTTGGAATTGATGGGTTTGTATTTCATATAGTTGACCTAGGGCATACATCCCTAGGGTATCCCTTGTTTCATTATGAAGCCCATCCATGATGTGATACATTAGCCTTTCCTCAGAGAACCCATGGCATAGGCATTTGTTTAACAAAGAGTAATATCTTTCTAAGGCCATGTCCAAGGGTTCATGTTGCCCTTTTTTCCACTCTTGGATTTGTCTCCTCAAGGTTGACACTCTTGCATAGGTTTGATATCTTTTGTTGAAGAGGTTTATCATTGTAGACCAACGACAAATTAAATTCAATTTTAAAGACTTCTACCATACTTTAGCTTGGCCAACGAGTGTCATAGGAAAGAGCTTAAGCCTTTGCTACCCATTCTCAATGTTGTTCCATACATAAAAATCATAGAAGGATTGTAAATGATGTTGTGGATTTGAATCATAGCCTCTTGAGAACTTATGAAAGTTATTTAAATCAAGCCTAGGTAGATGACTTTTCTTATGATGCCTACAGGATATTTGAATGGCCTTTGTTATATGCATTAGGCTTTTAGGGGCTAGTAGGGGTTCATCGTCACTAAATAGGTTGTGAGTTCATGAGTTGGGACAATGTTGTTTATGTTGATGTTGGTGTTCTTAATTTTGCCTATGGGTTTGATTTTTATTTCTACGTTGACCCCTTGAGGAATAGTCATCTGTGTCACAACCCAATGTTGAAAGAGGAAAGGAAGAGAGGGAACTAAAAGACTTGTCATGACTTTTGTAAGTCTCCCAATCATCCCTTGATGTACTCTTGCTACCCATTGAGAAGGTCCTAGGCCTTATGGCCCCCCTCATTCTAGGGAATGTCCCATCTTCACTAGAGGTGTCTGAGTTGGATGACAAAAGCCTTTGAGTATCGTTGGGGTGTCTATGAACAGATGAAACTCCTGCATAAGATTGAGTACTCCAAACTTCTTCTTCATCATAAATTTCGTTGGTTCTCCAATGAATTGCCTTGCTATATGTTGCATTATCACTATCTGGTGAAAGAGACATTGTCGTGAATTGTGTGTGACTTAATTAAATTTAATTTCTTTGTCTGAAAGATATATCATTAATACCTTGTTACAGCAATCTTGTATGATATAACTAATCTAGATAACTAGCATCATCCTCGACAATGATGCCAATGATGAGTAATGAGGTATCCCTATGCTCAACCATATGAATATGAGCATGTACGTGCGATCTATTCAAACTTTGTGGATGGACTAGTTGTAGCACCTAGATAGTTATATGTTGGTTGTAGTTCACTGTCTTCCTACTTAGTCTAGTATTTACTTTGTCAGTTATGGTTTAGTCCAGAGTGAGATGTATGATGTGATCCCTACGACTATGCTACTCCTAAGGATAATAAGTGGTAACTTAATTAAACTAATGGGAAATAGGAAATAAGATCTAAACTAGCCTAAGTGTGATGAGCATCTATCCCGAATTATCCATACACATATTGGACATCGTGTACTACTTTTGGGCTTACCAAGCACACATCACTCAAGGCACCACTTAATATGCTACTAGGTTATCATGTGGTTACACTTAAATGTTTGTGATTAAGGCATACTTATTCCACATTAACAAAAAGAATAGTAAATGATGATAAAAGAAATATTAACTAAGAAAACAATAATAAATAATTAAAATAAATTAAAAGTTAAGTGAATGTTGCAATGATGAAGTAATCTTGATCTTTATTGCTGGTCGTGTGCATGTCCAAGTATGTCACACTTGAACAAAGGTTCCATAAAATTATAAGCATCACATTGTAGGCATGCACTTTGAAATGACACTAAAACTAACTTTAAGAGCTGAAAACTAACAACTGACTAAAGACTAACTAAAATGATCTCTAATGATCTCCTTCCTTATGCACCTATGTGCTATGTTTATACACAGGAATCACGATATTGTATATACGATATCATATCCAGGCTATGATATCGTGTACTTGATATCATGTACCCAATATCAAGGCTTGGAAAATTATGATTCATCACATATCATTTAAGGGTTTGACTAATTCAGCATAGATAAGGATAAATCATCTAACAAAGTTAATCTTTCCAAAGAAATCCCTTAAATCAGTCTTGGATAAAGGATAAGGTACTTCTAAAATTGCATTTACCCACTCGAGATCAATTATGATCCCTTCCTTAGTCACTATATGACCTAGAAATATACCATTTTGAACATCGAAGATGGATTTCTTTGCATTGAAGGTGATGTCGAATTGTCTACACCTTATAAAAACATTTCTAAGGTTTCTAAGGTACGTACCTCGATCTTTGGAGAAAATAGTTAGGTCATCTAGGTAGATAATAATGCACTTTCTAATTAGCCCCTTAAAAGTTTTGCCACAACTCTTTGAAAAGTAGAGCCAACATTTATGAGGCCAAAGGGCATTTTAGTGAATTGAAAGGTTTCCCATTTTGTTGTAAAAGCCATCTTGTACTAGTATTTTTTATTTACTAAAATTTAATTATATCCTAAATACCCATCTAAAAAGAAATACATTTGTGCACTATTCATGATTTGCAATAGCTCATCCATAAGAGGGAGTGGATAATTATCCTTGATGTAAGAAGTATTAAGGTTACAAAAATCAATACATAGCCTTAACTTCCCAGTTTGTTTTCTAATGGGCACTAAATTTAAGATCCAACTAGAGTGTCTTACTTGGTAAATTATTTTGGATTCTAGGAGTTTGTTGATTTTTTCTTTCATGTGGATCTCAATCTTTGGATTCATAGGTCTGAGATTTTGCTTGAATGGTTTTATTTTTGGCCTAAGGGAAATAGTATGTGTCATTACTAATGGATTAAAAGTTCTACAGTATTTGTAAGTCCAAGGTAGAATGCCATTAAACTCATGTAATAGCTCCACCAAGTTTTGCCTTTCATCAAGAAGTAAACAAACTCCTATTTTGATAGGGTATTGTTTTCCTCTTTTGAATCTGAATTGTTTCAGTTTTAGCTAACATTTGCCAATTAGTATTTTTGGATAAGTCAATGGTCTTGGTGTGTAGGTCACCAAATAAAGCTTCCCTAACTATGATTTCAAGAGATATTTTATTCAAGAACACAACATCCTTGGATATATCTCTTTGGTCATTGAATTATCCTTCAGAAAAGAAAAATTTACAAACATGGTCATTGTCAACAAACACTTGAAAAAAAGGGCATTATTAGGGATAGAATAGGACTTCACATTTTCATTCCTAAATCCCAAACATTATGCTTAAAAGGGACATCCAAAGTGGTGGCCATTTGGGCTAGCACATTGGAAATGTAATTTTCTTCCTTAGGTACATGTTCAATGGTTATGTGTTTGAATTCTTTAAAAAGCTCAAGAATGTAAGCTTTATATGCTTTCATGGTGACATATTTATCATCAAAGATACCACTGGCTTGATTCACTATTAGTTGGGAGTCACTATAGATTTTAAGTTTGGAAAAATTATAGTATTGAGCTAGCTTGATCCCATGTATAAGTGCTTCAAACTTGACCATGTTGTTAGTCATAGGTTGAGTGAAATTGATAACTTTAAGAATAGGAGCTTTGCTAGGAGGTATAAAAATTATTCATGCTCCACATCCTTTCTTGGAAGAAGCACCATCCACTCTTAGTATCCAAGTATTCAAGTTAGTGAAATCTGAAAAATCAATCCTTTGATTAAGGTAAAAATGATCTTCATCGAATTTTGGTCTATCTTATGGTATTTCATTAGTTAGAATCTCACTTACATCCTTATCATTTCCTAATAGTGGTGGGTGACCAAAAAGAAAGGTTCTTCCATTATGTTGGTGGTATGGCAAAGTATCTTTATACACCTTTTCACACTCCCTAAAAGCTTGATAATATTGAGTTGAATATGTGTATGAAAAAGGGTTTATGCGTAGAGCCTTATTTATATCCTCATTTAAAAAAATATTTGCCAAGTCCTAGCTCAACCACTTTGACAAAATGATTATTATTTTGATTTCTTGGAGATCTATTCTGTTGATTGAAAGTTGTTACCACTTACTTATAAAAGGGTTTCCTAGGCATAATCATATACTTAGATTTTCCTTTGATAGGGATTAATAATTTTGAGAAATCCAACCTAAAGAATCCCCCAAACATGGCTTCAAAAGTCCCAAATAAGAGCACATCATAATTGGATGACATGTTAACTACTAAGATATTTGTATAACATGTAAATGTAGGGTATTGTTTAAGTTGTACCTTTACTTCTTTTAATGATGCTACTTCAGGTACATTAGATCCATCGAGTTGAATCATACTTTTCATTTGTCGTATCATTTGTAATTGTAATCCTAAAGCCTTACATACCTCAAGAGGCATGACACTAATAGTTGCACTAGAATCCATTAAATAGTTGTGGATATTCTTTCCTAAAATAATCAAAGTGATCAGGAAAGGGGGGTGGTCCTTCTTGCTTGATATGGAATTATTCATGTTCTATATTAATAGTGTGTTAGGACTTTTTGTGAAGTGAACTTGCCTTTTGGGGATTGGAGATTTTTCTCTTTGGGCTTCAGGTGTATGAACTATATCCTGAATCACCTATTTTATTTCATTAAAGTATAGGAGGTCATACATCGAACTATTGGCTTGAACTCTTTTTAGATCCTCAACTAGATCATAATTCCTATGTTTGCCTTTAGCTTCTTGTTGAGGTGGGGCTCTTCTAAGTATAGAAGGGAGGTTTGATCATTGTGGAGTACTTACTTGGGATGGCCTAGATTGGTTGTTTGCATTGTTTTGACTAGGAAATTTTCTATTTGGAGGCATGTAGGAATTATTCCTAGTTTGTTGTTGTGTAGTGCTCACATTGTCACTAAGTCTATGATAGCAAGTGTTGTGTGGGTTAGGGTCACCTTCCATAACTTGTTCTAATGAGGAAACCTCTTTATTTTCTATTTCATGAGGTACATTAAGGACCATAATAGGGGTTTTCCCATTTTTTTGACCTTGGGTATTGTCATCATATAACATCAAGAATTGAGGACAAGTCTTCTTAGAATGTTGCCTAATGCTATGAAGATGATAATAATCATTGTTGATTAATGCCTTTAGCTTTTTTGGTTGTATAGGACCTTTATTATTGTTTCTCCTTAGCTCAACCACTTCATTGGAAAGTTTCTACAGTGAAGTCAATATCTGGGTAATTTGATTTTGGGTTTGAGTTGGAGGTTCAATAGGATTCAAACTAGAGTTGGATGGTAGGAATGAAGAGGACATGGGTCCTTGAGAATAATTTCTTGATAGTTGAGTTGGTTGAAAGGGACAAGGAGTCTAAGGCATAGCATTACCAATACTCATAATTCCAAATTAGGTCTGGATGCTATTCATAAGGGTTCTTTATTCTAACTCAACAACTTTAGCCATCGCTCCTTGTATTTTTATTATGTTGGGATCAGATTTGATGACATAAGCAAAGAATGGATTGATGGTAGAGAGGTAGAAGTTGAGGATACCATCAAGTTGTGGACCCATCTCATTTGGCACATAAGTAAGGTAATGAAAAAAATCTAAGATTGTAATCCCTAACATTTTCCCCAAGTAGATTTCTTAAGCTAATGAGGTTGCTAGATGCTATGGTAGGTCTTGTGAATTTGTCAAATTGAATCAAGAACTTATTTTTAAATTCTTGCCATGATTCAATGGAGGCATTAGGGAGCATCAAGAACCATTGGATTACTTTAGTCTAAAATGCTATCACAAATACTCTGCATGCCACATTGTTTTGTACAATGTTGTGGATCCCTAGTAAGGTTTCAAAACATTGTATGTGTTGGCAGGCATCACTCATAGGTGTCATGGGATCAAAGAATAGGTTTATGTTCTGGAGGGATTTAGGGATGTTATGGTAGTTAGTAAAGTCAAAGGGATTTCTCACTAAGGGAGCTGGGGGTTGATGGGCTGCCATCCTAGTCTATGTTCTCCTAGGACTAGAGCTCAAAAAACATAAAGCTGGTTGTTTCTTTAATGCGAAGAGATGGGTNGGGTGTGCACTCATAAAATAAGAATTTTAGATTATAAACATTAAAGTAAATTATAAAATTAGGTACAAGAAATAAATATTGAATAATATTATATTTTTAAAATAAACACTAAAATATGATATATTTAAAAAATTATTTTTTTGACAAAAAAGGAAAGAAAACACTAAAATATGCTATTAAAAGAATATTTTTTTCTGTTTTAAAAGAAAAATAAATGCATGAAATTTAAAAGGAAAGCAATTTTAGAAAAAATAAATTTAAAGTTGAATAATTAAAACTATCTTACCAAAGTTGGGACTCATTTATGGACTACCAAAATTAGAAATTCAAAAATAGAACTAAAAAAAAAGAAAATATTTGGGCAACAATGATTTTCAGAAAACATGAAGCATAAAAATTAAAGGTCTGAAGACAAAGGTTTTTAGAAAAATTTGATAGGTTCGAAAACCGAATCAGGAAATAAAATGGCCACAACAAAATTGCAAGAAAAGCTAAAACTAGAAGGTGGGAGAAGGCCCTCCTTCTAGTACCAAAAAGGTGTTGATGTGTAAATTTTGGTCACATTAAGACCTGGGAAAAATCATATTAGGAGACTATTGCCTAGGGCACCTCCCATATGGGTATGAAAACCTAGGAATAGTCTTAGCTGGAGAGGGCTATGCAATATTTTGAAAACAATAAACTAAGTAAAATAATTGAGAATTTAAATTCAATGTTTTTGCAATTTTAGAGTACAATAAGTGATCCGAAAGAAAAATTCAAATTTTCCCTAATCTCACTGTTAGTTTGTTATGGATATTGCCACAACAGTGCTTATAGTTCCCAGTGGATGAGAGAAAGGGAATATGGATCCCATGTTTGTCATGTGGATTGAGAGAGAGAAACATGACTACTAGTGTCACCTTTCATTTTCACGTCTTTGTGCATAGGAGAGAGAAAATGAAGTGTAGAAGTGGCCTACCACACTTATGTGGCCACCATCACTGCTTGACCATTGTCATCCAATGTGCTGTCCATTGTGGACCCGACCTCAATGTGCATGTGCATCTGCATGCGACCACCTTTACTACATTGGTATAATATTCCTTACCTACTATTGTAAGCCAGGGAAATAATAGACTATTTGTTGTGGATGCTCTTGTTCATAGCTCCCACATCTATTAGCCTTTGCTATGTTGTTAGTTGCAGTAGCTCAATGAGCCTTCTGGTGAGAGAAAAAGGAAAACAAAAAACCAACATCTATTGTTGCATGCATGCGTGTTTACTGTTGTTCCATGTTTTGCGTCACTATGGCACCACTGTTTCTGGTAGAAGTAGCCATCCGTCCATGCATGGTGGAGAGAGAAAGCGTGTCTATTTCTATTTGTAGTTAGAGTATAAAGAAAAATAGAAAATAACCATTTTGCATGTGCTATTGCAAGGCATCGATGGCATCATTTGCTAGCCACATGAAGACCACATTAGAACAAGGAGAGGGATGCTCACGTCTAATGTCATCACCATCTATGTGAGCTACGCATCTGCCACCTTGTTGGTTTGTCTACATGTCCATTGTGTGCTTGTCACTATGGACCTAGCCTTCTTTGCCTTGAATCCACCTTCCTCCCCCTCCTTATAGTTGCTTCTTAGTAGTTACAGCCACTTGAAATAGTTCATCACCCATGTAACGTCCCATGCATTGTGTAGTCTTTATTAAAGATATTTGAGTTTTCCATTTAATTTTATTGATCTCTTATCACTATGTTATGTCACAATCATTTGTAAACACTTTTGTAGTGTTATCCCTATCATAGTAATGTTGTAATTAATCTTTTAATGAATATGTAATATGCAAGAAACTAGTTAATCTCTGCTATTGGTAGCACTATATAATTATGGTACTACAAATAATTCAAAACTAATTCAACTTCTCAATATGCTTGTAATTTATGGATTTTCTAAGAAATTAAGAAACAATTATATCAACTATTTACTAGCAAACAATATTTGATGAGTTCCTAGTTATTTCTAAGTAGAGCTTCTTATACGGTCTAAGTGATGTAAGAAATCATTTGTTCAAAGTTCTGTTCATTGAATTGACAATGCTTATTTTGTTTCTCCTATCACAAGGTAGTGGAAAAAGGAGAGGCAATGAGAAATGAATATGAAAGCAAGCTACAACTTTTGAAATCTCATTTCCTTGAGTTGTGGAATGTTCTCTAGTCTGCAAGACTTGAATAGATCTATTATATTATTGATAGAAAAGTCAAAAGCCAAAGGTAAAAATCCTTAGGGAGTAGAAGTCAAATTGATGCTTGAAGATCTCATGTTAAATCATCTATCTATTTTAATTAAAAAATTTCCCTTAACTATCTAAAATGATCTAAAATAGACTAAATATTATGAAACAAAAGGAATGGAACCAAGCTTTAGCTTAACTTAAAAACCATCAAAAGTTGATTGAAGAAAAGATGTTGAGGTACGAAATATATGGTAATTTAAAATGGCTAAAAATGAGATAATGAAATGCTACCCATTGATATTTTTTTCAACTACAAATACTAAAGTTGAAGAACATTTTAGAAGGAAGCAAGCATACAAATAGGGAATCGACTAGTGAGATAATTAGAATTAAAATTTAACTGGCAAAGGTAAATTTTATTTTTGTAATTTTATAGATATAAGCACCTATTGATTATGGGCCCATGTGATAGCATGGGTGGGGTTGTGCTCAACACTACTGTTATTAGGAGAGGGCCATTATTTGAAGTGCTAGGAAGGCATTTGTCTCTCAATTCATAAACCTTAGGTTCAGGCATTGATGCATGGATGTATTTAGGGTCTAAGAATGACAAGTGCCTATCCCTATCAACCATTTATTCCATTATGTGTTGTTCACATTTCTACCTCGCAAACCATAGAAAAATCATTTATTACTTTTCTTTTGAACTTACATTTATGCATAAAAATCTAAGGTAGTATAAAGTTATCGTGATAAAAATACCAATAATCTAGGAATAGTTTTCCTTCCTATTATTGTTATCGGTTATGGATTTTCATGTTTGAAGAGTTAGCAAGTGTATATCAAATAACAACGTATTACATAGAACTTAAACTCATTATAAATACTACATATTTATGAAGAATATTTGACTCATGTATGCTTATAAACCCCTATAGATAAGATACAACAACCTTAATTTAGAAGAGAAAATTTTACTCTTGAATACTTATGTATACTTATGGACAAGATCATTCATGAAATGTCATATATCTTATGTCAAAAAGTTAAAAGATACAATCATGTTTCATTGGGAAACATCTACATAGCCCTTGGTTTGGAATTAATGAATCAAGTTTTTGAACCCTAGGTAAACACATATGTGTCAACGCATTTGCATTGGTATAGATGTACCAATGCAACTCTATTTGCATTGGTATAGATGGTCTAACATAGTGTTAATATTGAACTATAAGTATATGCATTGGATGTCAGAAATCAATTAGTTTAGTCAAAAGTAAGAAAAATATTACAATTTTTATTTCTTGAATTGAAGTAGTTTGAAAGTGGATGCAAGGTGTCTCTAAGTTAATTATTCAAAGTCTTTATTTAAGTGGTCATACTTGGATGTACTCATGAATGATAATAAAGCTCAAGATTGATTCTTTCACATTGTAGAACTTTGACTTATATTAGATTTACTTTCATTGCAATTTATTTTACATGTCATTTATTAATATTCTTTAGCATGATGTTTACATTTTCTCCTACATTAGTCATGGTAAAATAAGCGCATCAAGACCTTGAGCATTACCTATGATAATCTTGGTAATCAAAACATAATTTCACTTTGTTCACCAAACAATTAGTTAGCTTGGTCCTCCAACAATTATTCTTAAATTTTATAACATGATAAAAAGCTAATAGAGCATAAGCTCATTAATGAGAGGTGAGTATACCCATTGCTCAACCATACCATCTATAAACATCATGGTAGACTATATTATAATTTGTAGAAGGGGTATGTTGCATGTCTAGGAGTAGTATCAATTGATTGTAGTTTGATACTTCTTAACTAGACTTACAATGGTCCTTATATCTTGTATGGTTAAGCCTAGTTTAGATATACCATCATTGATGTTGTATCAACCATTACTAAACTACTTAGGAACATTAAAATTATTTAATTAATCTAATTATAAAACAAGGAAGATAAATCCTATTCTAGCCTATGAGTGATGACTATTTATTCCTTAACTTGTCATCTTGTTCTTGGATCTTTGTGCTAACCACTAAGATTACCAAACTAGTGTACTACTAGGTGTAGCAGGTGTCTAGTTTTTGTGATTACCAAGTTAGCATGAGTTTCATACTTGAGATCAAGTCATATTCATTTCATCAATGATTTAAGGTGCATGGAATTGTAAATGGTATACTAGGAAAATAGTAAATAAATATGGAAAAATAAATATAGAAAAGTAAATCTAATTTAGATTAAAGTAATGCAATGTGAAGAAATCAATCTCAATCGTTATTTCCATTTATGGATATGTCCAAGCATAACCACTTGAATAAAGATGCTAGATAATTAACTCAGTCACACACTATGGGTACTTATTAATTGTTACAAGGAATGAGAAATAAAACTAACAAAGTCTACCTACTATGGACTAAAACTACTACTTTTTCACCACCCCAGCACATGTATTAATAGGCTTTATTGACACTAAGACATTACATTTGCAACTTTGTAATAAGAGCTAACATTGAATGTTGTAGTTGCAATGTCATAGCTAGTGGATTGTGATTTTCATTTTTTATCAATTCCAAGATAAGAACTATGTTGACATTTTCCATTAAAACATTTCCTTTTCTATAAGCTTTACGATATATGATGTACCCTCATTACTTACTAAAAACTTGTCCCAAAGTTGTACAAAATAGATGAAGTCAAATTATAAAAATTCTTGGATGGCATAGACTTGACTAATTGACTAACTTACAACATTAAAAAATTGCAAGTGTCACATTTGAAAAAATTTGAAGTGATTAGCCTTTGTACAAAATTTACACCATGATAAAATTGTTACAAATGATCGACTTTGAAGAATTATGATCTATGTGGTATATGTCCATCACCTTTCTCCTTGAATGACTATTGCATGAACATATTTGTTTTCTTTATTGATATAGGGATCTCATCTTTTCAACTTGCTTGAGAATATCTAATTGCATCAGAATATCATGTTCATGATCATTTTCTTTATATTTTGCTTGATGTTGCAAAGGTTCGTATCTCATTTTCTACCTTGTTCTCTTGATCTCTTAGGTACCATCTACATTAATGATCAAAAGATCAAGAAGTTAACACTTAAATAGAAAGAATTCATTCATTTCTATAATAATCTCTTTTCCTTTTCAAATAATTTTTTTATTATTTAACATCCTAAAATATGAAATTTATCTTTAGGTTTCTTAGTTTTAAATTTTAAAACATTATAAGATTTTTGCAAAAATTTCATAACGTTATCTCCCCCATGACTAAAGTGTAACTTTGGTGTAGGTTGAGTAAGATTTATAAAGTATGGGATTTTACATTCACAAGTTAATATTTTGAAAGGAAAAATCAAATAATTTCAAGATCAAAATTAGCCACATAAGATCTTAAGAATTTTCCAATGAAAATGTGATCAATCATCAACCAAGATTATCTAAGTAGATCCTTCCTATAGTAGGCTCTTACTTTCTTACCCTTAAATAACCACTAATTAATTTGTCAAAAAAAGCATAAATCAAAAGAATGTTCATATGTCATTTGCACAAATCTGTAACATATTTCCATAAGATAAAAATATTGATTTATAAGAATTCAATGAGGTAGACCTAGTAATAAAGAAAATGAGAAGTGAGAAATAAGGTACTATGTCCATATATAGAATGTGCCTTATGTATTTTCCATTATTAATGTAAATCATCTTATCATTTCATCCAAACTTAAGACCAAGTCATGCCTCTTCTAATAGCATTCCATTGTATTATCCACAATACTACTATCTTGTTAGAAATAGTATGAATGTGTGTCTCCGAATTGCTCCATCTCTTTTTCCTTTGATGTTGAGTAGAATAGGAAGTAATGGTAATCTTTCTTTTCATGTTGGTGTGTTTAATTTGATGTGTTAGGTGTTATAATTGCTTTTTTGTTTTGAAGAAAAAGAATATTAGAAGATTAGGGATTGAGTAAATTGCTAAAAAGAGTAAGGAGGCTCTAAGAGCTTCCATGTGTGGTCCATGCTCCAATTGGAAAATCCTTCACAAAAAAGTATAAATAAGACTAAACCCCTCATATTGTAACTTGCCCTACATTTTGAATTGAAGTGAATATAAGCTCTTCCTTTAATTCTTGAGTATTCTTGTGCAAGCTTTGTATGCTTGGAGAAGCTCTCCTAACTTTCCCTGTAATCACTCTAGACTTAGCCACTATATAATTTTTGTAATTAGACTTCATCTATTTTGTACAAGTCAAGGACGAGTTTTTGATAAATTGTGGAGGTACGATAAAATATGAAGCATTCTATGTTAGAAAGATTAATGCTAAGATAACATTTGACTAGGAAATGTCATCATAGATCTTGTCTTAGAATTGATGAATCAAGATTTTAGATCTTATGTTGATGTAGATGAATTAGTGTATTTGCACATGTCTATTTATGATGGCATAGATGAAATAATGCAGTGCTCATCCTAGACTATAAATATATGCATTGGGATGAGAAAAATAGTTAGTTTAATCAAAAGTACAAAAATTACTATTATTTTATTTCTCAAATTATAGGAATTAGCAAGTGCTCACAACATATGTCTGGTTACCTTTTCAAAGTTTTTATTTAAGTGGTTATACCAAGATGTACCCATGAAGGATAATAAAAAACGAGATTAATTCCTTCACCTTGCAAAACTTTGACTTAGATTAGGTTTACTTTCATTGCAATTTAGTAAATGCTATTTAGCATAATTTTTACATTTTTCCTTTTATTAGTCATCATGAAATGAGCAAGTAAAGATCTTGAGCATTAACTATTATTAACTTTGTACTTACAATGATTGATTAACTTGGTTCATACAATAGTGAGTTAACCTAGTCCTCCAATAGTTATTTGTAAATCTAAGAACATGATGGAAGGTTAATGAAGAAAAATTTCATTACCCTAGTATAGTTGAGGATTTTAATTTCAATTACACTAGTCATTAGCTTTAGCTCAAATTAATTTTCATTTTTAGTAATTTTCTATTTTAGCAATATGGACCAAATAACATCAATGATCATATGTTCCAGTCACATTTAATCATATATTGTGAGCTCCTTATGAATGTAATAAGGAAGACAACAACCTACAATTGAGCCAAGCTACTCAAAAACATTTAATTGATTCCTTTCATGAATTACAACATGGTTTCTTATGACACTTGTAGACTAGATGGATGAACATTGGTCATACTCATTACTCATTAAGAGTACCAAAGAAAAGGCTAAGTTAAAAATGCACACTAACTACCTATTTATATACTATGGAAATAGACAACATTATAACTAAAGATATGACAAGAATCACTAAAGTCAACAATAAGGGGGAGGGGCAAAGGAGGTGAGGTAGAGGTGTAAGATCTTAAAAATAATGAATACTAATTTAAAAATTCAATGTTACAACACTACCCTTAAGGGCATTGCATGATACCATCCTTGAGTTCCAAATTGAAACATCGTGAAAATTACGAGTCGGCCTCAGGCAAAGATTCGCAATTCCAGCAAAAACGTGTATCCGATTTGTTCAAAGGACAGGTTTACGCTCTATCACACATGGCAGCGTAATGAGCGTAATAAGCTTCAAGACAGTCGAAGGCAGAGTTCAGAGAAGCACAACAGGTCGGCACTTTTTCTTGTAGTATACGGATAACTCGTCTTTACGCTCGTTACGCGGCGGTGCGTACCATGGTGTATGTTATCAAGTTGTACATTGCTTACGCTTCATTACGCGCAGCTGCGTAGTGAGCGTAACTTATACATTGCTTACGCTTCATTACACGTATCTGCGTAGTGAGCGTAACTTATACATTGTTTACGCTTCATCACGCGCAGCTGCGTAGCGAGCATAAACCACGCATTATTTACGCTTCATTACGCGCGGTTGCATAGCGAGCGTAAGTTGCACACTATCCACGCTTCGTTACGCATAGTTATGTAGTGAGCATAAAACAATTTTGAGCTTATGGTTTTTACTCCAGATTACGCTCATACACGCAATGCAACGTGAATGAGCGTAATACAGCCTGAATGCAGCCTAAAGTACGCTCAGCATGTGCCTACTCTTCACACGCACAACATGCAAACAAGCGTGTTGTGCAGTCACAGTCTAACTTAAAAGATCATGCCAGCAGGGCCCGCAATATCCGGAACCCACATCATCAGGGTTGTGCCTTTTCCACGAAGCGTCGTGGCCTATAAATACCCCAGTTAACAAAGATACAGAGGTTGGCAAATCAGAGAAGCAAATAGCATATTTCTGAGCACCAGAGCACTTAGCACTTTGGAGCAGAGATACAGAGAACAACGCTTTGGCAATCGTGGACATCATCATCTTACAGCCGAAGCAGAGTACAGTTCGATTTGAGTAGCGGTGATAGGAGCAATCTTTCTGCTGAAAGGACTCTATCAATCAGAAACAATTGATCGATAAACGTCAAAGCTTGGCCTGCCTTGCATCTCAGCTTTAGCCCACGCGGTAGATCGGACTTCTATTTAGATCGTTTTGCTTGTTGTTCTATGCTTGTTTCACATCCTGTAATCGGGGATTCCCCAGTGTAATTTCTCATACGAAATATACATTTGTAAGTCAAAGCGCAGATCTTGAAGCTTCGAGCTTCTTATGTCAACCTCTTTTTATCGTGTTTAGCATTATCGCTGTTGCAATCCAACTACATCGTTTTCCCCTCGTTTTACCACTCTTCGAAATAGATCGCTTTCTCTCCACGTAATTCTCATCGTTTTACTGACCCGTAAGTCCCTGTCTGATCGACAAGACCGTTCAGGGCGCCGCGGATTCGTTTTTCCAACATAGCCCTCGCGCGGATCTGTGGCTAAAACTGTGTACTCCGGAATCTCGATCGGTATTTCCAGCTGCCGACATTTTCTGTCGTTATAGTTTTCTGGCGCTAGAAGGAGGGCCTTCAGGCTCCGATCCGAACATTTCGGGTAACCCTGTTAGAGATCCAGACCCTAAACCATAGACGTAATACCTCTAGGGAAGTCTACGGTTAATTGCGTGGTATAGATCGGTCACAAGGACGATTTCTTTGAAATCCTACAGGGTAGAAAGCCTTTTGTGCATTTTGTTGCCAGCCATTCGCTTTTAGATCCGATTATCAGTTACTCTTGTCTTCGTTGATCAATGGATTCTTTTTACTCAAACACAACTGCCATGGTCACTGCCGATCTGGGCGTTGCGCCTGTGAATCCTACGGTAGCCACAGGACCAGCTCCTGGTGCGACGGGACCTCAGGGACTATTGCGCCGATCATTGAGGCTTCAGGGGAAAGAGCCTATCTTTATGTTCATAACCCCTGAAGAATACAATTTCATATGCGTTAGGATCCACGCGAAGCTGGCTCTCAGCCGAGCCGAGCGGGAGGCAAAGCGAAAATTTGAAGCGCTCCATCGAGGGGGTTATGATTTTAAGCCAATGGCCTATGACATAATCCCCTTGACCGAGCACCAACATGAAATTATGGCACAGTTGGTCATGGCCACAGGCCAGACTTCACAACCTGTGGTGGAACCCCAGCATGAGGAAGAGGCAGAGGACGAATTCGCGGCCCTGTCGGGACACTCGTTCCATACTCTGACGCCCCACACGCAAGAAAATCCGTTGTTCCCTTTTGACGGAGAGGCAGCCTCTCTTGACCCAGCCGCAACCGCGCAGGCACAAATCCCTGGCTTTCCGCTGGCCAATGCGCAGCCGTCCGGGTTGCAAGCACAACAACCGCACCATAACGCAGGGGTGGGTCCGTCCCACCACGTAATTAGCATTCCGACGGTGATCCCGGCAACCGTCATGCCCCAGTTCATCCCTCAGGTACAGGCTCACACTGTACCAACAACTCGCTCAGCGCAAAGGTTCCTGCCCCCGCCGACTCAGCAAAATACTATAACCGTACCACAGCAGACCTTTATGCAATATGCTGCAACAGGTCAATGGATCAACCCAGCTATGCAACATCACCCGTCTGCGGTGTATGGTGCACAGCCCTCGGTCGCACCTGCGGCACAATCTTCGCAGGTGTTTCCTCAATATACTTATCGTTATCCTATCCAGCAGGCAGGAGTTAATCCTTTGTCTCAAACAGGGGGATGGTGGTCCTCGCAGGCTCCCTAGCCGGCAGGAATTCCTGCTTCACCAGCGGCTAGCCAACCATACCCAGCATTTCCGTTTCCTAGGGCTGCCCTCCCAGTCTAACCTCCTGTCCCTGCTGCACAGACACCTCCCTTAACAGGTCTAGACCAAGCGTTCCAGCTTATCCAGACGCTTACTGAGGAGGTGCGACGCCTCAAGACCGCTGGATCTGATACCATTCAGATCATGGACTTTTATCAGGATGATCCGATCAATCCAGCGGTCCCCATGCTGTCGTTTCCACCAGGGATGTCCCTCCCCCATTTTACCAAGTATAATGGAGAGGGGGATCCCAACACCCATCTAGCCACCTTCAGGTATGAATCTTTGTTGTTACAACAGTGGCCGCACACTTTAATTTGAGTCTTCGCGATGTCATTGACGGGGAAGGCTTTAGACTGGTATAGAGCCCTCCCACGCTCTTCCATTTCAACCTTGGAAGAGCTGCTGACTCAATTTGTGACCCGATTCAAATACAACATGAAGCCGGAAGTCACGTTGGAACAGCTTATGGGGGTGAAACAAGACTCGCTCGAGCCAGTCCAAAAGTTTATACAGCGTTGGAATGCCACCTTGAATGAGATCCGTGACCCAATTGCAGACTCCCATCTGCTGGCTATATTCAACGGAGCAGTCAACGACTTTATTAAGTCTAAGCTGTATTACCTTTCCCCCGGCGATATACGTCAGGCCTTCGCACAGGTCCGAAGTATCCAAGATGCTGTGGAGGCCAACAAAGACTCGGCATATGCCGCCTACAAAAATGCACACAACAAAGCCAAGGACAAAGGCAAGGCAGCGACAACGACAGTAGCTGCGATGACTGAAAACGCGAAAAACAAGAACAAGAAGGCGCCCACAACAGCGCCCCCTGAGGCCACAGCTGGTGCCGGCACCAGCCAAACCGCAGCTGCCCCTGAACAAGCCCTCCAGCCAAAGCCAAATTTTGAGCTTAAAGATCATTCAAAATATGCGGCTTTACCCGTGAAACATTCCGAAATGCTGAAACAACTGTTAGCAACAGGAAACATTCAAACTAAGAAGGTGTCCGAGGAGGCCCTGAAGCATCACAGACGTCACTGTGAGCTGCTGAAGGACCCTTCTTTAGCCCTGCCTAATGAGCCAGCAGTTCCGAGATCTTTCAGGCTGGATCGTTTCTGTGACTACCACCAGATGTGTGGTCACGACACGGATTACTGCTGGGCGTTGAAGGACGACATTCAATGCATGATCGACGAAGGTCATCTAAAACTAGACAGCAGTAATCCTACGCGTCCGGAAAACCAAACACTGCACGTGTACAAGGATCCGTTGAACACAAATCACGATCCTTATACAATTAATGTAGTGAGTACGGACGGTGAGCGTAAGGCACCGCCAAAACAACCTTTCGTTTTTCGCGTGCCTGCCAGCTCACCAAGGGGGTCAACTACTTCTTCGGCAGCCAGTGGGGCCTCACGGCCACCTTTTATCATCCGGGCACCTTCCCAAGTGCACCCTCAGTCACGCGACAGTACCCAGGCCATGGGTCTATCTGCGCCCATGCTGAGAGCGCCCTTCATTATTAGGGCGCCACAACCACGGGCTGCCCCTCTCACGCAGGGGCAGACCTCTAGTCAGGACCACCAGCCATCGCCTCCCAAGCGAAAGGAGGAGAACATCGCAGTTGACGCAACAAAAAACCATCCTACGCTTGGCTTCCCTAAGCCTAGGCCCCTGGCCTCTGTACCTATGTCTATGCCTCAAAAACAGGCTAAGGGTACAGAAACGCAGCCACCTTCTCTTGGCAGAAAAAGGAACAACCCTCCCACTGACATCGCTCCACCTCGAGAGATCCGTCTCTTGGGCCAAATGGAGGAGGATAAGGGAGATAAACAACCCTGCCGAGAGAAGGACCTCCTCGGTGCGTTCACACAGGTCAAACAAGCACTTAAGTAAAAGAACATGACGCTGAGCTTGTACGACCTGCTGATGACTTCTCGAGAACATCGTGAGGCTATGGTACGCATGTTGACGTCCATATCAGTGGATGCCAGCCTGCCGACGGAAGAGGAAGCGATACACGCTATCATGTTTCCTTCTGACGCTGAGCCACCCAAGCCTACCTCCTTGACCTTCCTGGACGAGTCTATTAAAGATGATCCGGAGAAAGGTCAAGTAACGACTGAGCCCATGTTCATCACCATTCGGGTCGGCCAGTACTGGATCCGGAGGGTGCATGTGGATGATGGTGCAACTGCCAACGTCGTCCCCTATTCCATCGTGGATAGGTTGGGATTGGTCGACCAGATTACTCCCACGACAACAGCTTGCGTGAAATCATTCAACGAAGCACGGGTTCAAGTCAAGGGGACGGTGCGTATTGAGTTTGTGGCGGGGAATCAATTCCCAACGGAAGCCACGTTCTTGGTCGTCGAGGCGATGCCCGGCTTCAACTTAATCTTAGAGAGGTCGTGGTTAGCCCAGTTGAGGGCGGTCTCGTCGCCGATACATCAAGAGATACACCTGCCCTACGCTGGCAGGGAGGTTGTTATACGCGGCGACGAGGTCACCCTCAGGACCGTTAACAACATCGAAGAAGAACGAGGTTCGGAGATCGAAACGATTGACGATCAGTCCCATCTCCAAGTCCCTGAACAAAATGACAACACGGACAATGGTCTAGCCTGGGCCGACCTGCCATTTCCGGACGACAGCGTAGAGGAGTCAAACCCCAAACCTCCTCGCCCTTACGCAGTGCTCAACGTGAAGGCCATTAAGAAACAATTGCGTATCGACGGCTGAACAATGGTCTTCTGCGTATAGCACTATTCATTTTTAAGTTAGCAGTCCCCGTTTGGTAGCTTCTTTTGTTTGTTTCAATATACTTTTACGCTATATCCGCTTTCTGTGCTTACGCTTGGCATTTTCTTGCGTGTTTTATCGTACTCATGTTAGCCATGTTCATTTCTTTACGCATTTATCCAGGATTACATTTACGCAGATTCGCAGTGGCTTGCAATGGCCTTAAACTAGTAGCTAATTTACGCAAATTCGCAGTGGCCCGCAATGACCTTAAACTAGTAGCTAATTTACGCAAACTCGCAGTGGCCCGCAACAGCCTTAAACTAATAGCCAGTTTACGCAAGTTCGCAGCGGCCCGCAATGGCCTTAAACTAGTTATCCAGAGTTATCGACAAACACCATTTACGCTTTCTTTACTTTACGCTTCCGGCCCACAATGACCCTAAAACTAGGAATTACGCGCTATGATTTTACTTAGTCGAACTTTTCAATAGTTATACGCATACTCCATAGACGAAACAAAAAAAAAACATATGTAATTGAATATCCAACGCATCCACCAGGTTTTATAACATGTTTCTCCAGTCATTCGCATAATAACACTACACTCAACATTAACAAAACTTTGCGTAAATCATAATTACGCATTCTCCCTACTGCCACTGTCACCGGTATCTTTTAACTCAGAATCCAGCCCCAAAAGGTCGTCCTCCAGTGGGCCATCGTTTCTGGGAATTATCCCTTCATGAAAGATTACCTCTTCATGAGGCTCTCGCTCTGATACAAGCTCCACAGGAAGACGCTCTTCATCGTTTAGTTCCACCTCTGCTTCCACTGTTTCCTTTCCCAGCCCTTCAGCTGGCATACTCTCTCTACCTCCTTCTGGTACCTGAAACCAAATAACACAAAATTAGAATGAACGATGCTAGCTAGAGAAAATTTTTCGACCGACTAAGCCATGCGTAAACTTACTCGCGACGGCCCAGCTTCCGCAGCAAAGGGAAGCTTGTCCAAACCAGCCCACAAACGCTGCATGATCTCGTCCTCTGTCAGGTCTGGCCACACATCTTCGCCCGAAGCCGCCCCAGCTTTCACCTTCCCTTTCTCCATGCTACTCCAGGAGGGTGGATGTGGGAAGAAAGTAGGGATCGAAGCCTGATTCCCAGGGAAAACCATCGCTCTCTCTGGGGATGCAGTTACGGTCACCTACTCTTCGAACTTCTTGAACGCTTCGGACGCTCCGATGGTGTCCACAAAAACCTCCAAGGATCGAGCTTTAACGGCAGACTCACGGTAACGCTGTTTATAGGCAGCGCTTTGCCTTTTATATACATGCTTATGGTCTTTCTCCGTCTGCCCCCATTCCTGTACGCTGGCGCAATAGTCCCTCCAGTCCTGACTTTTCTGGGCTAGCAGTTCAATTTGCATCCTCTGCTCTATTAATGCCTGGCTGGTCTGTACATTGTTCTTGATCGCGGTCCAATAACGGGAGTGATCAATGATAGCAGCATGCCAGTCTTTGTCCCCTGTCATACGCGCTTCTAGGAACTCGTACCGCGCCCTCAAATCCTCGACCTCCTTGGTCAAGGCTTCAATCTTCTCCTCCGACCTCTGCAACTTCTTCCATAGGTTTTC
This sequence comes from Gnetum montanum, assembly GCA_015680685.1. NCBI lineage: Eukaryota > Viridiplantae > Streptophyta > Gnetopsida > Gnetales > Gnetaceae > Gnetum > Gnetum montanum. The sequence goes on along the minus strand of MNCI01008330.1, from coordinate 311,674 downwards.
ATTCACGTTTCTACTTTCCCATGCGAAGCGTGTCGAGCGTAACGCACATTTACGCATTTCCTCATAAATGTGGCATGGCACGACTGCCCCATTAGGTGGGGGCTCCGCTGTGCCCAGATCAATGAGCTCCGCGGGATCCCATCGGAGGTGAGCTCTTGACAGAAAACAAGCATCAGTATGGATGCCACATTATCAAGACATTATGCCATACCTTCGTTAACTTACCAGTGGCAGGTTCAATGCGTTCCAGACGCTCGATCATGTCGCTGACGACGCCTTCCATGAAGGCAAATTTATCGGGGAAGTCCCTCCACATTTTGCTAACAGCAGCAAACGTTGAGATATCTTCTTCCCCTATAGCGTAATTCGGTTAGACATTCCCTCCATCAACATATTTTTCAAAACACGCTAACGCATTCATTACCTCTTCTGGCGGCAGTGGAAATTTCATCATCTTTCCTATTTGTTGCCTTTTCACGCACTGGAGTCTGCGCGTCACTGGTTCCAGTAGCTGGGGCCTCCTCACGCACCCCAGTTTGTACGCAACTTCCGCTAACAGCTGGGGCCGCCTCCCGCACTGGAACCTCCACGTGGCTCGTATTAACACCTGAGGCCTCTTCTTCCAAAATTGAAGCCCCCTCACCACGACTTAGTACCATCGCCCCTGTCTCAGGGGTCAATTGCCCTGACCTTTTTGCTGTTTACACCATATGTTAGCAAATAGTTCCAAAATCATCTAAGTAAAGCCTTGCGTATACAAATCTTTCACACTTACCAAGCGGAGGCTTATTCCGCTGCACCTTGATCCCAATAGAACGGCTTGCATCGCCCCCAGGGGCTTCAGCTAGGCGGAGCCTCTTTCGCCGAGCTACCGGTTCCACGATTTCCTCCGCCAGACGTTTTCCCCGCGAGGCGTCGCCGGTGTAGGTAGGCATTATCCCACCTACGCTGTCGAGACCTCGTGCTCGGGGTGCCGCCAAACCTTTAGTCGTTACAGACAACGACTCCCCAATCCCCTCCGGCGGGTCCTGACCATGGGTAGTGCTGAGAATGTGGGCAATCCATGGTTTGGATAACTGGTCTCGGTCTTGCTGTACCCAGACCCCATTCCTCTGAATGACTAGAAACTTAGCAAACCGCCAGAGGCAAGCTATGAAAAAGACATGATGCACATTGAAACGAGACTCAAGCTTCTCCCGAAGCTTGACCATTTCACTGCGCAGCCCCTTGGCAAGATGACTTGCCCAATCAAACCGGGCTCCCTCCTCCAAGACCTCTCGCATGATACGAGTCTGTTCCACTGAAAAGGACCTTGCTTGCGAGAGGGTTTTGGGGAAGGTCCGGGCTCGAAAAAGGAGGTAAAGTGTCTTGGCGGCCCCATTTTCGAATTTATCGCAAGGGAACCCCTTGGTCTCCTTAGGGAGCCTCGCCCACTCCTGCAGAAGCTCCTCCATTCTGGCGCTCCTCGTGGTCTTCACTTTCAAGGGAAGGCCACTCGAGGGGATGCCAAACAAGTCCGAGAAGAGTTGAGCGTCAATGTCAAAATTTACGCGCATGTTATGCACGCACGTGCTGAAACGATCCGCCTTCTCGCTGAAGGAGTTGACCAGGCCTATCATTTCGCTGACGGGGACATCAAGGGTCGTGGCCAAAAACAGGTGCATTAGCCCTGTGGCCTGGATCTTGCTGGTCACCGCGACTGGGGCCGCCGAATGGCCGAGCCAATGCTGTGCCTCCTTGATATCCCCGTAGCGAAAGAGAACATCCCTCGCGTCGCGGTCGGAAATTGTAAGGGTAATCTCCCGGGATTCCCTAACTGAAGGGCATAAAATGCAAGTCAAAAAAGAAACACCATGGTATAACATCCATGACTCATCATTACACGTATAACATAAGAACACACAGCGGCCTTACCAGGGCCAAACGGTAATGGAAATGGCGGGAGTTCTCTCTCCACATCCTCGACGGTGAGAGGCGGGTCTAAGGTCCAGTCCTCGTGTAGCCATCCGAGTTCCTAACAAGTCTTAAAATGGCGTTCGTAACGGGTGTGATACTCACGCATCTCATGGCCAATTTTCCCAATGACACTGGCACACACGTTGTTAGTTGCGGTAAACGCCGATATTGCCGTTTCGGCCCAGGCCAACGTATCGCCATCGCCGAGTAACTGGTTGTCATGTATGAAAAACCTGTATCATACAACGCAAGCTTTAACTTATACTTGGCACATCAACTTTTCCTACTCTTCACATCTATAACAGACATTATAAACAGAGACATTATAAACAGAAAAGTAAATATCAATACAGTTAACCAAATCTGCTTACCCGCCTGCATAATACACCGTGCCTTGTGGGTTCTGGAAGTATGTCGACACATGACGAGCCACGAACAGCGTGTTATACATATGATAACAATTGAAACGGGCCATGCCCCAGATCCAGTGTAAGCTCCGCAAACCACGAGCGTTGAGCACTTGGTCCTCGGGATAACCCGTCTCGATGGCTCCGTCTGTCAGGTAAGCCAGAATCCCCTGCGACGACCCCGCCAATAGGTGCTCCAAAATGGCACCGGCAACATCCCCGGTCACGTTAGACCAAATAATGATGCTGAAGTTACGCAACAAAAACTGCAGAAACTCCAGCGCCCCCTTTCGGAACCAGATGACCTTCCCCTGCACCCTTGTGTGAGGGGGAGGGACGTTGGGGACGATTGAATTTAACCAACACAAAACCCCAATGAGGTCTAGCACAATCAGGATGGGCTTTAGCGCGATGCTGTATAAAAAAAAAAGAGCCCAAGCATACATCAACACCGACATTTGCATTTGCACGACTAAAAAAAAAACAAACACTCATAAAACGCAACCAGACCCAAATCGCCCAAACCCTTGCGACAACGCAAGGTTTGTCCCTGACAACGGCGATAAACACAACCCTTTCAAACCCTCGCATAGACCCGAGGTCCATAACTCAAAATCAACATGCACGCAAATGAAAATACACCACAAAAAGCAGCCATAGAAATGAAAGTATGTAAGGAATGACTAACCGGTTCAACGACGCGGGCTCTCGAATATCGATCAACGCCTTCGAAACACGGTCCAGAGTTGCTTGCATCTCATCAATTTTGGCCAGTTTCGCGTTCTTCTTCTTCGTCTTCGGCGCCATTGCAACGGTTTCAGAATTTCTCCACAGCCTAACGCTTGCAAATCTTTGCAAGATTACACGCCCCAACTCTCTACTCTTTCTTTTCTCAGCGACAATTGCAAATTCAAATTCACGATAGCCAACAACCAGTTCTCATCAAAAAACTATCTACCTATACGCGAGGATCACCGACTAGATATCAGAATTAAGCGGAACTTTCCTGAAACAGAATCTGCAAATCTAGATATTAATGCGGCCGATATCGCACGCGCTACTGTCCGGAATGACGTTAAACTACCACATCTTATCGCCTCGTAATCGGGTTACATTGATTACAGCTCTTATATAATATTCAAAATTCATTCAGCCTTCCACGTTTGGCGACATCACGTCATTTGTCTCCTAACCATTTACGCACTTGCCGGTTTTGCAGGACAGACGGAGAATGGACGCCGCAGTTTCAGCACCTTTAACTTTGACAGGCCCATACGGCAAATTAATTAGACAGTTTGACCCCACGCTAGTAGACATTAATCTCCCTTTAGAAAGCGTAACCATAGCCGCATTGGAGATGCCCCCAGAATGGCAGAATAGTTAACGCGCACGCTAGACCTGGAGGCTGGAGACATAACCGAGGACCCCCTCAGTGAGGTCCCTATCGTTACGCACAGAGGTGAGACTAAAATGCTGAAAGTCAGTTCTTTGTTAGACGAAAAAACGCACAACGCTATAAAACAGGTCCTGCAAGACAACATTACTGTCTTTGCATGGTCATACGAGGATATGCCTGGATTAGATCCTAGATTGATCCAACATAACATCATCCTCGACCCACAAATTAAGGAGGTTAGACAAAAGGCACGCAAAATCAAACCAGAGATCGCGCTAGCAGTGTGTGATGAAATCACCAAGCTATACCAGGCTGGTTTCATCCGCGCGGTCGATTACTCAGACTGGGTCTCCAACATCGTGGTCGTGCCGAAGAAGACCGAGAGCATACGCATATGCATAGACTTCCAGGATTTGAACAAGGCCACGATCAAGGATAATTTCCCGTTGCCAAGTATCGACCAGCTGGTGGATACAACAGCTGGGCATGCGCTTCTGTCCTTCATGGATGGCTTTTCAGGCTATAACTAGATTCGCATTAACCCAGAACATCAACTGACCACGACGTTCATGACACCTTGGGGCACCTTTTGTTACACCATGATGCCTTTTGGTCTGAAAAATGCCGGAGCAACGTACCAACGGGCCATGACATACATCTTCAGTGATTACCTCCTAGGAAGGCTGAATGATTATGTAGACGACATAGCTGTGAAGTCTTTGAAGTCGGAAGATCATTCAGAGGACCTGGAGTTAGTCCTTAAAAGATGTTCTACGCACGAGCTCCGGCTTAACCCAAAGAAGTGCGTATTCGGAGTTAAAACCGGACGCATGCTGGGGTTTGTGGTATCGAAAACTGGCATACGAGTTGACCCTGATAAAGTCAAAGCCATTGTCGAGTTAACACCTCCCACAGACCTCAAGAAACTATGTGGGTTGCAGGGACGTTTATAGTTTATACGCAGATTCATTTCGAGATTGACCGACAAGTTACACCCCATGCAACACTTGCTGAAAAAGGGGGTTAATTTCGAATGGACTGACGATTGCCAGCATGCGTTTGATAGTTTAAAACAAGAACTGCAACATTTGCCGACGGTTTTCCCGCCACAAAGGAATTTTCCTTTTTTCATTTACCTCGCAACTTCAGACGTAGCAATAGCAGCGTTGCTTTGCCAAAAGAGACATGATGGGTCGGAAATGCCCATCTACTACTTAAGCCACGCTCTATGTGCGTACGAGATGAGATACAACGATGTCGAGCGTAATTGCTTAACATTAGTTTTTACGCTCAAGAAATGTAGGCATTATCTTTTTCGTAGTCAAGTTAACGTCATCTGTAAAAACAACATCCTTAGAGCCATTACGCATAGCTTATATGAGAGTAGCAAAATAGCTCGCTGGAAGGCTATCACTGCGGAATTCGATCTGCACTATATTGGTCAATCATCCACGAAAGGCCAAGCGATAGCTGATCAGTTAACAACTTCGCCGATTAACAATCACGCAATCATAGAGCCAGAGTTTCCAGACAAATATGTACATAGTCTAAGCCATGTCTCGACAGGCCTCGAAGCAACGTTGTACTTCGACGGAGCTTCAACTGCCAGAGGTGGCAGTGCTGCCACTATCCTTACGCTATCGCCTGAGGATGTGCGTCTACACGCTTATCGATTGATCTTCCCTTGTACGAACAATGTGGCCGAGTACGAGGGGCTCCTCAGGGGGTTACTAACTGTAGGTGAACTCGATGTGCAATACCTAGCGGTTAGGGGTGATTCGATGCTTGTCATAAATCAAATCACTGGAGTCTACGCCTGCAAGGTTGTACATTTGCAGCCCTACTGCAATCAGGCTAAAGATCTTCTAAGGCGATTTACTACCTTTGACGCCCAACACGTCCCGAGGACTGACAACACGCTGGCCGACGCACTTGCCACCCAGGCTTTACACATGCCTTCACACCTGCTTAACACCTGCCCTGCATTGATTACAGACTGCGTAAACCCTGTCATTCAGACAGTGCAAATCTCCTCTCTTATCGAGGAAACCACGCCTGAATGATACGATAACATCAAAACTTATCTTTTGCAAGGGGAGCTGCCATCTACATTAACACGCGCACAGAAAGACGCAATCCGTAAGCAGGCTAGGTAATACGTCATCATCGGAGACAACACTCTTTGTAGATGCTCCTTTGATGGCGTGTTGCTTACCTGCGTTGACAAAGACCAGGCGCAGCACATAGTCGGCGACGTTCATGAGGGACTGTGTGGCGGCCACGTAGCACCAAGGGCTATGGTCCTGAAAATCCGACGCTTAGGATACTACTGGCCACACATGGAACGAGACTGCCTGACAAAGGTCAAAACCTGTGACACGTGTCAACGGCATGCAAACCTCATCCACGTGTCACCCACAGAATTGCATACGACACAGATAACATGGCCATTTCAGCGATGGGGACTGGACATCATAGGACCCATCACGCCAAAATCTTCTGCAGGGCATAGCTTCATTATTACCGCTACTGAGTACTTTACGAAGTGGGTAGAAGCTGTCCCCCTGCGGAAAATCACATCCCAACAGGTTTGCCATTTTATCTTGGACAACATCGTAACCCGATTTGGCCTCCCGATGACTATTGTGACCGACAATGGGCCACAGTTTAGTAGCATGGATACCAAATCCTTCTGTGACAACCTAAGCATTAGGCAGTCTTTTTCCTCTCCTTATTACCCGTAGGCAAATGGTCAAGCTGAAGCATCAAACAAAATAGTCATCAATTTGCTCAAGAAAATGCTCGACGGCAACAAAAGGCGGTGGCACGAACAGATCCTCTATGTGTTATGGGCATATCGTACGACGTGTAGGACAGCTACGGGTAGTACGCCCTATGTCCTGGTTTACGGATCTGAAGCAGTGCTACCTCTTGAATTGCAAATTCCTTCTCTGAGAATGGTCCTCTCCACCATTATAAATGAGGCTCAACACACAAAGGCTCGGATAATGGATTTGGATTCAGTAGAAGAGAAGTGGATACAAGCTCTTGCTGCGATTGAGAAATATCAGGACAAACAACGCCAGAAACATCGCCACAACCTGCAACAACACCCGATCAAGAAAGGAGATCTTGTTCTCAAGGCTGTGCATGAACCAGTAGGCAAGTTCTCTGCAAATTGGGAAGGCCCTTTCTTGGTGGTCGACGCATATGGCAACGGAGCGTTCAAATTAGCAGACGCCAATGACAATGAATTAGCAAACCCTGTAAATCACGTATACTTGAAGCGGTATTTCATCTAGCGGCATCTACGGTGTCGACAGCAGGTATGGCAGTACTCGTCCGCTACGACGCAAAACTGGCATTGCACGTCCGCTACGACGATAAACTGGCATTGATCGTCCGCTACGACGTAAAACTGGCATACCTTGTACGCGTCCGCCACGACGCTAAACTGGTAAATGGTAACCGTCCGCTACGACGTAAAACTGGCACTGTTGTACAGGTCTGCTAAGACGAAAAACTGGCATCTTTTGCACGCGTCCGCCACGACGCTAAACTGGCACAGGTACGTAGCCGTTTGCTGGGACGTAAAACTAGCACAACTTTGTCCCTTGGTCATGACACAAAACTGACATCCATAGCACGGTCTGCTGAGACCATAAACCAGCCTTACCACCGTCCGCTACGACGTAAAACTAGCGCTTCTCGGTCTGCCTGGACTTTAAACTGGGACCATGGTCTGCTGAGACTTAAAACCAGTAACAGCAGTCTTCCAAGACTTAAAACTGGGATGTCCAGATCGCCACCATGTTCAAGGGAGCGTGATCACTCTTGTACAGTTGCACAGTAGACGGGGTGGGATACTGAGACAGTCCCAGTGTCGCCACCTCACCGGCATCCTACTGATTCCTCGGATAAGCAAAGAGGCATCTTACTGATCCCTTGAAGATGCCGCCACAGCTCCCGCCGTAGTGGTAGCACCTCTGAGAGACTAGCCTCGTCAGTCGGAGCCCCAATGAAATCCTCGTTGGCAACGGCCCCAGGAATCTCCGCCAATCATCGCTATCGGACACCAGCCTCGCAGATTCATCTGGCCGATTCCTGGTGCAGCCAGTTAGCTGCACTGTGTCTGATGCCTTTTTGGCGAAGATATGCAGCGTCGAATCATCAGGATTGGCAGCTCCGCCCACACACCCCGGCTCCTTCTTTACAGCTTAGACAGCGTTGGTTTCAAGAAAATCTCTCCTTCGGTTCATCAGCAATGGTGTCCTTTATTTTCTTTCGTGGTTGCAGGTTACCTACCTTGGAGGATGTCATCCAAAGGTACGTACATCTGAGCGGTGAACTACAACAGTGTGTTGAAATGGCTGCTCAGGTTTGCCCGACCACTCAGCTTTGCACATCTATACCTCGCACAATTCTACCCTTTACTCTTGTTTCCTTCCTCCCCACCACCCAATTCCCATACGCAACATCTACATACGCAAGTATTCATTTTCCACACTCACGCTAGTAGAGATATCGCAGAAAGTGATGCGTAACGCTCCTTTTGCACACATTCCTGCTACAATTTGTAACAGAGACATCCCAGATTGACGCGCTACGCTTGTCTGAAAGCATTCCTGTTGACATGAATAAACGTACATTTCGCATCTTCCCCGAACCTGTTTCCAGTTACATCCCTTTATCTCCTGTACCCACCACTCTTTCTCTTTCATGTGGACAGAGCAATGCTCGAGTAGCCATGGATGAACGTTATTCTTGCTTCTACCAATCCGGTGTTTCGCATTCTTTGTCGACGTTCTTCGGGCCCGTCCTCTAACCGTCAACAAAGAGGGGCCATTGAAACACCGTGAAAATTACGAGTCGGTCTCAGGCAAAGATTCGCAATTCTAGAAAAAATGTGTATCCAATTTGTTCAAAGGACAGGTTTACGCTCTATCACGCACGGCAGCGTAATGAGCGTAATAAGCTTCAAGACAGTCGAAGGCAGAGTTCAGAGAAGCACAACATGTCGACACTTTTTCTTACAATATACGGATAACTTGTCTTTACGCTCGTTATGCGGCAGTGCATACCATGGCGTATGTTATCAAGTTGTACATTGCTTACGCTTCATTACGTGCAGTTGCGTAGTGAGCGTAACTTATACATTACTTACGCTTCATTACACGCAGCTGCGTAGTGAGCGTAACTTATACATTATTTACGCTTCATCACGCACAGCTGCGTAGCGAGCGTAAACCACGCATTATTTACGCTTTATTACGCGGGGTTGCGTAGCGAGCGTAAGTTACACACTATCCACGCTTCATTACGCACAGTTGCGTAGTGAGCATAAAACAATTTTGAGCTTATGGTTTTTACTCCAGATTACACTCATACACGCAACGCAACGTGAATGAGCGTAATATAGCCTGAATGCAGCCTAAAGTATGCTCAGCATGTGCCTACTCTTCACATGCACAACACGCAAACAAGCGTGTTGTGCAGTCACAGTCTAACTTAAAAGATCATGCCAGCAGGGCCCGCAATATCCGGAACCCACATCATCAGGGTTGTGCCTTTTCCACGAAGCGTCGTGGCCTATAAATACCCCAGTTGACAAAGATACAGAGGTTGGCAAATCAGAGAAGCAAATAGCATATTTCTGAGCACCAGAGCACTTAGCACTTTGGAGCAGAGATACAGAGAACAACGCTTTGGCAATCGTGGACATCATCATCTTACAGCCGAAGCAGAGTACAGTTTGATTTGAGTACCGGTGACAGGAGCAATCTTTCTGCTGAAAGGACTCTATCAATCAGAAACAATTGATCGATAGACATCAAAGCTTGGCCTGCCTTGCATCTCAGCTTTAGCCCACGAGGTAGATCGGACTTCTGTTTAGAACGTTTTGCTTGTTGTTCTGTGCTTGTTTCACATCCTGTAATCGGGGATTCCCCAGTGTAATTTCTCATACGAAATATACATTTGTAAGTCAAAGTGCAGATCTTGAAGCTTCGAGCTTCTTATGTCAACCTCTTTTTATCGTGTTTAGCATTATCACTGTTGCAATCCAACTACATCGTTTTCCCCTCGTTTTACCACTCTTCGAAACAGATCGCTTTCTCTCCACGTAATTCTCATCGTTTTACTGACCCGTAAGTCCCTGTTCGATCGACAAGACCGTTTAGGGCGCTGCGGATTCGTTTTTCTAGCATAGCCCTCGCACGGATCCGTGGCTAAAACTGTGTACGCCGGAATCTCGATCGGTATTTCCAACTGTCGACGTTTTCTGTCGTTACACAAATCATGAAGAAATGATGGATGGACTCAAAATGAACTACTTCTCAACAATTACAGATCTTGCATGCATTACAAGACTAAATGGTACCTATTGCAACATTGTTAGGAGCATAGTGAGTATGCCATAGATAGTCATATAAACATTGGGACCACAAGACATACATAAGTCATACCACCTTAAGATTGCTAGGAAGACCCCTAATTTTGAAGAAGATGTATAGGGCTAGATGAGTGTAGTATAAAGTACATTAGATCATCAATATGAAGGATGAAATCTAAAAGAAATACCCAAGAGTTTTGGGAATGCCTTTTTAAGTTTTCATTCTTATAGTCTATCCTAGAAAACCTTCTCTTTAGGGTAGGAAAAAGAATAAAGTCTTATTCTTATTTGAAAGCATCCTCATGGGTTTTCACTTCTTACCAAAGGATTCCTTGTAAAGAGAAGAATAATATACTCTTCAAAAAAAGAAAAAAGAAAAAGAATACAATAATTAGAAATAAGAAAAAATTGTAATAGAAGTTGATAATGTTTCCAACTCAAGTCCAAAAATATGAAACAAATTAATGCTATAAGAGATAAATTAATTATTTAGTCTTCATTGAAATTTTATTTTATTAAAGTTATAACTAAAAAGAAACATCTTTAAGAATATGATGTTTAATTCCCAAAGAAAGATTATAATCATGTACTTATTGCTAGAAAATAACTATGTAACAAAGCTTTCAAATAAAATAAATTGTAAGCAATTGAAGATACTTCCAAATACAAAGAAAGGTAGTAGACAAAGTAGGTTGATCATTAAGAATGATATCATTAATGTTTGATTGAAAGTTATCATAANGGGGGGGGGGGGGGGGGGGGGGGGGGGGGGGGGGGGGGGGGGGGGGGGGGGGGGGGGGAGTGGATTTCTGGTCCTCCAAGTAATTCCCTCCACATCATGTGCCACATAAGATCCCATGAAATGGGAAAAAACATGAATCGAAGAGACACACCTTTTCATATTCCCATTGCACAAAATGTGAACCAAAGAGCCATAGCTTTTCGTATTCCTTCTACACACATAAAAAGGACAAAGATAACCAAATGCAGAATGGGAATGGGAATGGGAATGAGAATTCCATTTCCATTCTATCTCTGTCTTCATCTGCAACTACTGTTGCAGGCCACCTATCCCATATAAACTAGCTTCGATGATGCCAGCTTTGGAGCTCCGTTGGAGTGTTGGAAAGGCACCTACGATGGTGGCCCATGCTTCAACTATAATAACAAGCTCATCGGCATGTACTTCTTCAACCAAGGCAACAATAAGATAGTAGGCCACTTAGCCCTTACTACATCCTTGCTCAACACCAAAGGCCACAACATGCACACATCATTAACAATTGTCGACAACACCGTGGTTGACATCAGCATGTTCAGCTATGTGAACAACACTACCCTTGACATGGCTTGGCTTGCACATATCATCATGTACAAGGTCTGGTGGGACTGTGGCTACTTTAGCTCTAACATCCTTATGGATATGGATGCCACTTTGTCTAATGGTGTTGACATGCTTTTGCTCTCTCTTGGTGACAACCCATAGCAGTACTACATCAATAGCATTGCCATCGGTGCCTTCACCGCTATAGTCCACTACCATGTCTTTGTTGCTTGCTTGACCAAAAAATCCAGACACAACATTGACATTGCCTCAAATCTTGTGCCCTGGATCATGACCATTATTGCTAGCATCCTTGACTATGACTTCCTGGCCATCATGGTGCTCGTCGATGGTAACAAGTATTTTGAAACCTCACTCTACTCTAGAAAACTACTACTGGAAGATCTAAATATCACACTGATCTATGCTGGAAACACCAGCCTCGATGGAAACAGAAATGCAAACTTCTACACCTGTGGTAGCTTGGACCCCGGAGGTAGAGGAGGTGTGAATCATAATACAATTTTTGTTATAATAGCTAAAAGATCCCTTCATTTAGGTTTCTTTTTTTTATAAAATTTATATATGAATTAGGCCAATATGTTTCTGGAGTAGCTTTGTTTGAATGTATGTTTTAAGCATAAAATTTTGTAGGCAGGGGCAGGATGAGGGGTAAAGCTAGAGACATTTGAGAAAGGATAGTAATGACTACATTTGAAGTTGAAGCTTGAAGGAAAGGGTCTTCTAAAGTTTCTGTGTCAATAATAGCCTTTGATTATTAGAGTCTCTTTCTAGAAACAAACTTTTTGCCAGTTTTTTATGTGTATTTTTGTTAATTTTTTATAGTGAATTGTAATGTGTTGAACATTACATTTTGATGATTTTGTGAAATTTCCATAGTTTTACGTCAAGCTGAGCTCTTCTATCATTAGTACTTAGCATGATTTCCTATACATTTGCGTTCCCAATGCAAAAACATTCCAAAGTTTGGTTCCGTTCTTTTTTCAATGCTTTCTAGAGTGGTAGGAAATTCTAAAATTGTAATTTTTTGCTACTATCTTGAGTAATCTTTTTTTGCTACACCCTTTTTCAATGTAAAGAAAAATTTGTAATTTCATGTTCTCTTTATCTCATTGTATATTTTGTGTAGGTTTTATCATTTCTATGGCTATGCTTTGAAATTCAGCAGTTACCATGGAGTAGATGTATTTAGTTGTTATGATTGTGACTGCTTTTTTGTTTACAATATGCATTTTAATAAAATGCAAAATCATTAGAATTTTTGCTAGCACATGAAAATTATTAGCCAATTTGAGATGTCAGCCTAACTTTGGTCATAATTTTAACAATTTTTCCTACTTATTGAGAGGACTTAAAGAGTTCAAATTTGATAATTTCTTCTTACCTTCTTGCATGTAGTAAGGCCTTTTTTTATGTACATATTCTTTGATTGATGGAATATAATGGATGATATGGTTGTTAACTCGGTAAATTTTAAAAATGAGAACTTCTGCACCTCTGGCAGCCTAGACCCCGGGAAGATCTCCGACAAGATCATACTGTGATGATCCTAGCCAATGCTAAGGAAAACGGTGATGAACTCTATATCGACACACATGTCTTGCCATAATCATAAATAACCAGTTATTTATAAATCTCCCTAGCTAAAGACACGCTGCAAGGGAGCCAATGATTATATTTATCTCAGTTATTTACAATCTTGGTTATATATAATGATATATTTATGATCATAAACATAAATGACTATATATAATGATTATAAACACTTCATCATAAATAAAGTTGGTTATTTATAATCATTTAATTATATATATCTTATGGATAATGCTAACCGAGATATAATCATTATGGGTCAACATTATGAATGAATAAATAATATCTCTAACATTATGGATTATGAGTAATATTTCATCATATCTTGGCTTTATTTATTATGAAATGTTTACTATTTGAATGAATCTTATAATCCATAATATCTCAAATTATAATTATGGATTATTGCTCTAATTATAAAAATCTCATAACATTTATTGGATTCCACAATAATTATAATATAATAATTATGAATGAGGTGTTAACATTATTCCTAACTTGTCCATTGTAACAATAATGTCAATATATAAAAGCCTATGACATAATAATAACATTATTTATGCATTTGTAATGTGATTTTTTATATCTCCACGAACGAATATGCATTACAAATATATGTTTGATCTCTTCATATTCTCTTATGCACATGCACCACATGCATGGGAGCTAAAGAATTAGTGCAGGGGAGTTGAATCTCTACTCGATTAATGTTCCCTAATCCCTGAGCTTTCCATTTGTCTCTTTGTATTCCTTCACATGCATGCACCACATGAAAGGGAGAAAAAGAGTCACTGTAGGAGAGCTGAATCTCTATTAAATTGATGCCCCTTTCCCTTTCGGCTCCCAATTCATCTATTTGTATTCCCTCACGTGTAGGGCCCAACGTGAGTAATAATGAATATTTATTATTATTATAAATGGTGATGGTTACGATTATAGTAATAATGAATATTTATTATTATTATAAAAGGTGATGATTATGGTTATAGTGACAGTTACGATCATGGAAATAGTTAAGGTGATGACGGTTATGGTGTGCTGCAGTATTTAAAAATATTGAACTTAGGCATCATGTTATAAGATTAAGAGGTGCAATATTGGAATTCATGCATTTTTAGAAACATGGATTCTACTGCTATTAGTCCCAATAGAGAAGGTGAAGAACACTCTCTTCAAGATCAGCAACAACAAACATCTACTGCAACAAGTAGTGCAACAACTATCTACTGCAACAAGTAATGCAATCTCTGCTTATATGTAAAGGTGCAAGGGTAATGCTTATAGTTAACATTTGGCCTGAAGCAGGATTGATGAATGGTGCACTTGGCATGATTCACAATATTATATATCCTTAAGGTAAATAGGCACCTGCATTACCATTATATGTTATTGTTGATTTTGACTCCTACATTGGATGTGCCTTTGATAATGGTAATCCCCATCATGTGCCAATTTTACTTGTGGTCCGAGGAGTATCTCGTCAGTCATCATTACAATTTTCATGGGCTATGACTATTCATAAATCTCAAGGAATGACACTAGATAAGGCTACTATTAATGTTTGTTGCATTATCTAGAGTAAAGACCATTGATTCTTTAAAGATTCATCCTCCTTTTCATGTGCAAAGATATAGAAAGATTTCATATGCTAAACATCTTCAAAGTAGAATTGCATAAGAAGTTCATTTTGTTTAGTTGGAGAATTAGGCATATTGAGTTCACACTTATCATTGTATTTTGTCTTTTTCTCAATCCTATTATACAGCTCTGTAATGTTTGTTGCAATAATTGTGTAATGTATTTCTTCATCAACATATATGAAATACATAAACTTTTATTTTAGCCAATTTATATTTACTAATATATATTATTTGGAATGCAAATAGTGATGATAACTTAAAAAATAAAAAAAATAACTAAATTCTACTCATAGCCCACGAAACTACTACACAAGAGAACTTACGAGTCTAATGTTTATTGCATTATCTAGAGTAAAGACCATTGATTCTTTAAAGATTCATCCTCCTTTTCATGTGCAAAGATACAAAAAGATTTCAGATGCTAAACATCTCCAAAGTAGAATTGCACAAGAAGTTCATTTTGTTCAGTTGGAGAATTAGGCATATTAAGTTCACACTTATCATTGTAATTTGCCTTTTACTCAATCCTATTATATAGCTTTATAATGTTTGTTGCAATAATTGTGCAATGTATTCATTCATCAACATATAAAAAATATATAAAATTTTATTTGGAATGAAAATAGTGATGATAACTTAAAAAAAATAAATTCTACTCATAGCCCGTGAAACCGCTACACAAGAGAACTTACGGCTCTAATGTTTGTTGCATTATCTAGAGTTAAGACCATTGATTCTTTAAAGATTCATCCTCCTTTTCATGTGCAACGGTGCAGAAAGATTGCAGATGCTAAACATCTCCAAAGTAGAATTGCACAAGAAGTTCATTTTGTTCAGTTGGAGAATTAGGCATATTGAGTTCACACTTATCATTGTATTTTGCCTTTTGCTCAATCCTATTCTACAACTCTGTAATGTTTGTTGCAATAATTGTGCAATGCATTAATTCATCAACATATACAAAATATATAAAATTTTATTTTAACCAATTTATGTTTACCAATATATATTATTTGGAATGCAAATAGTGATGATAACTTAAAAAATAATAAAAATAATTAAATTCTACTCATAGCCCACGAAATCGCTCCACTAGCTTTATATATATATATATATATAAGCTAGTATATATTCATTTTCAAGCATGTTATTTAACTAGGTAGTTAGAAAAAATATATAGCAACATCTTAGACTTGAATTAATTGTATCCAAAAATCAATTTGGATTTATGCTAGGGAGATCTATTATAAAGGCCATTTCTTTTATATGACAATTAATGGAGAAATTTAGAAAACATAGAAAAAATCTACATATGATCTTCATTGATTTGGAAAAATCATATGATAAAGTGCCTAGAGATATTATTTGGTGGGCTTCATGGAGGAAAAACATCCCTAATAAATATATTAAAGTGATTCAAGTCATGTATAAAGGAGCTATTGCTAAAATTAGAATAGCTTCTAAAACAACATTTGATTTTTTAGTCATAATAGGTCTACATCAAGGGTTTGCACTCATCCAGGATTCATTTATCATTATTATGAATGAAATAACAAAATAAAAAATAAAAAATACAAGATTAAATCACTTGATGTATGTTTTGTAGATGATAGTATGTTGGTGAATATTACTCAAGAAAATATTGTTACTAAAATAGAGAAGTGGAGACACGCTCTAAATCAAAAGGCTTAAAAATTAGCAAAAGTAAGAAAGAATATATGGAATCCAGTTTTAATAATAACATAAATAGTGGTGAAATAGAAGTAACAATTCAAGGCAAAAAAGTTAATCACTACAAATTGTTTCACTACTTAGCATCATTTTTCCAATCAAATGGTGAAATTGATAAAGATATTAAAAATAGAATTGAGGGAGGATGGTCAAGATGGAGATAGACTAGTAATATTCTATGTGCTAAAAGAATACCAATAAAATCAAAGAGGAAATTTTACATGATAATAATAAGGCTTGTTATCTTATATGGTGCTAAATGTGGGGTAGTACAAAAGAGGCACGAAAAACAAATCAATGTGGTAGAAATGTGAATGGTTCAATGAATGTTGATTGATACTAGAAAAAATAAACTATATAATATAGACATTAGAGGAAGACTTGGAATGATTTCTATTTTAGATAAGTTATAAGAATGATGACTTAGATGGTTTGAATGTGTGCAAAGAAGATTAGAAAATGAGCCAATAAACAAAGGTTGCTCCACCACTATTCCAAGGAAGCCATCAAAAGGAAGGCCAAAGAAGACATGGAAAAAAAATGATCATAGATGATATGAAGAAATTACAAATAAACAAGGATCTAGCTTTTCATAAAGGTGAATGACAAAAAACAGCTCATGTAGTTGACCTCATTTTGTTGGGATAAGGCTAGAATGATGATGAAAACATATGAAAAGGAGTTTTCACTTTCACAAAGAGGACACTGAGGAGAAACAACTCCTATATGCTAAAGACAAGTACCAATAAAAAAGTCTTAATGTATTAGACACTATAAAAAACTCAAATTTTTAGATAATTTAAAATGTTACATATAAGATCAAACATTAAGAATAAATAAATTAGAGTAGGTTTACTTCAAATTTGTAATTACATTTTTTGTTTAATGTTTTGAATTCTCTCTATTGAAGCTAAAGATATATTTTATTAATTAATCTAGATTAGAAAAGAATTTAATTTCAAGAAATTCAACACTTATTAACACATAAGAACATTCCAGTAGGAGTTCACTTTATGAACACGTTGAGAAGATTTTCTTGTTTAATAATGTTTTCTAAGAAAATCCTCTTCTTAATATTCTTGTTGATATAGCAATGCTTTATCTCAAGATGCATCATCTTAGCATGGAAAGTAGGGCTTTTAGATATGTTGATAGCACTATGGCTATTATAACCAATCTGTGGTTATTTGTTAATTACAAATTTAACCATTAATAATTAAAGCCATATTGCTTCTTTATAAGCCAGATTTGCAAAAACATATTTAAGTTCAATGGTTGTCTGAGAAATACTACAATGTTTTAAAATTTTTTAAGAAATCACACTACTAAAACTTTAGACACATATTTGCAAGTGTACATTTTTTTTATCAAGGTTGCCACTTTGATCCAAATTAACAAACCCTTAAGGTTGCTAGTGTATTTGGAAGTTTCAAGTTATGGGTTTGATTCTGATGGATAATGCTAAGTTATAAAAAGTTCTAATTTGACTATATAACTTGGAGGTAAATATTATTTTAATTTTTTTTTTCAGATTTCAACATCTTCATATAATTAAACCCATAAAGTCTACAAAATTTAGTTTGGTAGTAAATTCCAAAGCTCTTTAGTATCACACACACATTTTATGTGTAAATGTGATTTATTCTCTTTAGTAGCAAAAGCTTTGTACGAATTCATTACATACACCTTAATGCAAGACAAATTCTCTAAAGTAATTCTTAAGGATTCATAAGACCACGATTGGAATTTTTAGGAAATGTAATGGTTTACAGAATAGAATATTTCTTGGGAGGGTATGCAACAAAATTTTAATACTATTTGTTAGCTAGTTAAGTAAAAGCCTTTAACAAAATTGTGATTTAATGTAGAAGGCAAGAAATAATTTTATTTGCATCATATTAGATCTACTAAACTAGATGTAAAAGCTCACTATTTCTTAGCTATTATTCCAATCTAGTTTGGGAGTGCCATAAGCAAGGTTTTCTTAAGTTTACATCATTTTAAAATTAAAAGTAAAAGGTTAATTTAACTCTCCCAAGAAGAGTACACTTATAGGCTATGTATGTCAAGATTCCTTGAAGATGAGTTGCATGGATTTTTTTCTATATTAAGACAACATTATAATGTTTTAGTAAAAAACTTGTATGATTTGTTTTTGTCATCCCCATTATTCCTTAGTCAATTTGTAGAGTTCTTCTTTATTTTTCATGAAAATGTAGTATCTTTGC
This sequence comes from Gnetum montanum, assembly GCA_015680685.1. Taxonomy (NCBI): domain Eukaryota; kingdom Viridiplantae; phylum Streptophyta; class Gnetopsida; order Gnetales; family Gnetaceae; genus Gnetum; species Gnetum montanum. The sequence goes on along the minus strand of MNCI01008330.1, from coordinate 292,987 downwards.
AATTGATTGTATGGGTCTTCAAATGTAATAAAACTTTAGTTTTAGTAGTTTTAGTTTTAATTTAATACTTATTAGCTATCTAAAAAGAAAACAAAATTAAAGTTAGCTTAAGAGAGATTTTACCAGGGGTTGTTAAAAAACGATTTGATGAAAAATGTCTAAAAACAAGGTTGATCATGAAAACATATAGTACTAATAGAAATTTAATCAAAAAATATAAAAACTTGATTCATAGAAAAAGAGAGTCCCTCCAAGAAAACTAAGAAAAAAAAGTACAAATAATAAAGTAAGATCATAAAACGTTTTTGGAAAAGTTTTATAAGTCTCTTCTAGCAATTTTGTTTTCCAAGGATTCAATTTTATAAGTCTCTTCTAGAAATAATGACAATGTGGTGAACAATTAATTTGAATAAATACTTGAATAATAGTCAATTTTCATGATCATCCAAGCCATGTTCTAACAAAATGAAGTGCACTACATGAGTCATGTTTTTCCATTATCTGTATGAAGAGCTAAATCATTATTTATTTACAATTTCTTAAGATCATCTTCAATCGTTACTTCATATGTCTTTTTTATCCTCCTTTTGGTAGCTTTCCTAAAAAAGTGATGTTGCAACATTTTTTTAATTTGATTATAATTTAGTTTTCTTTGTACATGCATAAACCATCTAGGGCACCATTTCTATAGCTTATTTGAAATAAAAGGCATTCCAAGCCTATCTCTAATATTTATATTATGCAATTTATCTATTCTTATAGTACTTTGCAACCATCTAAAAATTTGCATTTATGCTAGGCATACTGATTTGTTGTTAATGCCTCCTTTGTATTATCATATAATTCAATAGGCCTAATTACTATCTTGCAAATTTTCCCTTTAGTATTATACAAAGGAGATAAACTAAATGAAATAATTATAGATTGATCATGATTAATAACTTGTTTGTAAAAATTCCCAAGTACCATTTTAGAAAATAAATCAAAAGGTTAAGTGGAAGATAATAATTTATGTGCAATCTTGAACTTAGGACTTAGAAGAAAATAATATATAATAGATCATCTAGTTACTTTTAGATGTTGCATTGAACAAGCAAAGAAAAAAATTAGAGGAGATGTTAAAATATCCTATGCAATATCTTAGCTTTCTCTTCCATTTGGGCTTGTTGACAATGATCATTTAAAAGGACTTAAGTGTTGATAATTTCTAATTTTTTATCTTGCATTTGAAAAAAGCCTAGTCTTTTACAAATTTTAAAACATGAATGATGAAGTCATTGGAGTTTTGAAAATATATATCGATAGTGTTGAAATAATCTTTTAAGTAAAAATAGTCCCATTATAAATAATATAACCTATTGTTGAAAGCCTTGATCTTAATCATTGAAACCAAAATTAAAATCTTTCACTTATCTATTGAGACCACTTGGATCCATTTGACCAATTTTAGAACTCCTTTCATGTATTTTTTATTTTAATCTATAATTCAGTACTACTTAGTGGAATTAAACTGATGAATTGGGATTATTTTCTCTCCATTTGGTTTTTTTATAGTGTATAACTCATATTTGAATCGAACATCAATACCTCTTCTAGACATCTACCCAACTAAAAGTAGAGGATTGAAGATTATTGGGAACATAAAACACTTGACCATTGGTAATGACATTGTTATTGGAAAGCCAAATTATGCAATTACCAATTCCTTCAATATTTAAAAAATTATCATCTCCAACTTTGATGTTCCTAAGATTGTTTTTAAGTTTGCAATTTAGATGACAAATTTTAAAAGAAGTAATGTGGTTTGAATATTCACTATCAACAATCCAAGAGTTTTGCTTAATTTTCATAATAAAATTAGAGGTTGTGTAATTGCCTTCATCATTTTCCTACACACTGGTGGTGATCTCTTCATCCTTATTTTTTATAGTTGTAGTGATTCAAAACTAATTTTAGCCCAAAATTCATAGTGGTATGCTTTCTCTTCTTACAAAACCTACAAGAAGAAGTAGATGAATTATTGGAATAATTTCTATAATTATTGCTTCATCTTCTTCTTGGAAATCCTCTTATCCTTATGCCTCTTATTGGATTCTTTATTTATCTTGATTGTTTAATTTTTCTTAATTTGATTAAGAGTTCTAAATTTTTGAAATTCAATGGATTAACTCTACCTCTTTCATTGAATCCTACTCATATTTATCTTTTATTTGAGATTTAAGCTTGATCCACTTGGGTCTAAGTCCTTAATTTCATTGCTTGGAGGGTTCTACTTTAGGAAACAGGTCCATTCACACTCAACGTGTTTAGATCCTTAGAGAGCATGCTGTTCTTTACATTGTTTTCAAATCTTTGATCTACATTAAGTGCTTGAATAATTTCTTGAAACTTTTATCTTGAGGAGTATCTATATTTAAACTTATCTATTCTTTTAGTAGTTGTGTACATTTTAATGAAATTTTTTTCCAATATTTTCAGAAAATTTAATTTTCAATGAATCAAACTCTTGCTTGTACTTGGATTTTCTATTTTCAAAATTGTCTTTTTATTCAAGTTTAAGAGTGTCCCATATTTCTTTGAATGTGTGGTGAAGAAGGTGTCTTAAAGATATTATATTATACATGTAAGAAGCATCATTGTTACTAAATTACTCTTCTATTCTAGGTTTTCATACTCTCTAATTGTATTCTAGTGAGGTCTTCAAAATCATGAATGATTTCAAATTGAACAATATCCACATAGTCATGTTTTAAGAGATTTCACATTAATCTTGTCCAAAAATTAAAATCTTGAAATATCCTTGGTATTCATGATGTTGACCAAAACCTATAACACCTTGGTTTTGATACCACTATTAGCAGCTTAGAAGCATGGGTAATTTTATTTTTGATATCTTTAGATAATTCTTTAAAATTTAAATTTTTTAATCACTATAAGTCATTGTTAATCACCAAGACCTTATCATGGACCATGGTCTTGAAATTTGATACCATGAGCACACCATAAGTCATGGTGACTAAGAGACAGAGAATAAATAATATTGTTGCATATTATAACCCCTCTTCAAGATAACCACTAGTCCTGGTGCACACCATGAATTGACCATTGGTCATGGTGTTGTTAAAATTGAAATATAGATGAATCATAAGGTATGATGACCTTATAGTTGGACTTTTACTAGACCATGAGTTGACCACAAGTTGTGGTAAATCTATAGTTCTTTAAAGTATTAAATTTAATAGCATAGATCTTGATGAAACTTGAGTTGATTACTTTGCCTTGATGTTTGGAGTCTACAAAAAACTTGAGAGGATTGGAATAGAAAAGAATTCGATGTAATTGAAAATAGTTGAAATTGATGAATTTTTAGCTTTTTGAATAATGAAATTTTGACACAAATGTGAAAATTCTTGAAATCTAATCAATGTCCACTTTAAATTATGGAATTAATGAATTAATAATTACTGAAGTTGTTGAATTTGATAATGAATTTTTAGCTTTTTGAATAATTAAATTTTGACACAAATGTGAAAATTCTTGAAATCTAATCAATGTCCACTTTAAACTATAGAATTAATGAATTAAGAATTGCTGAATTTGTTGAATTTGATAATGAATGATAGAGTGTGATGAATTGATGAGAGAGAGAGGGAGGGAGTAATGACAAAACTATGAGATAGAAAAAATGATGAAAATTCATATTGAATATTGTCTTCACACTTGCCAAAGTATTAAAACATGTTTAGGCCCTTTCTTTTATAGAAAATCAATGAGGCCTAGCTTGGGCATGATGAGTGAATCTTTTCCTATTAACTAAAGAGCCTAGAAATAAAGAGACAGTGAATTAAAGCCCTTTTAATGATAGATCCTCTCGTCAATTCATTTATATTATAAAATAAAATTAAACTCCCTATTTTGCCCACTTTCTCAACTCGACAAAAAACATTTGAATAGATGGCTTTGTTTCCTATGTTACATGGAAAACTTAAAAAATAAAAAAAAATATTTAGTTAGACTTAAATTATTGACTTGATTCTTGATATAGAAGCTTTTCATTTCACACTATCTTTAACAAAATGAGAATTGGTAGATATGCAAAGCTAAAATCCCACCAAATATTCTACATCAAGTAATAGTAGTAGCAATGCCCTTTCAATGATTTAATAGTCTTACTAATAGAAAAGACAAAGTTTCAAATATAACTCAAGAATGTAGGGGAAAGTAGAAGTTGGACTTCTTCTAGCATTACAACAAAGGCTTCAAAGAGCCTCATCCTCCAAGAGGTCTTACACATAGTAAGCTAGAATGCAAGGGGTACTAACTTCTAACATCAAAGCACCATAAGAATGTGGTGGGATTTTGAAAAGGTGTACTTTCTTTGTTTATAAAAAGTTAAATTTAATGAGTAAGAAAATATTTCTTCTATTAGAAGAGTCTTTCTAGGCTAAAATTTATATTTTAAGAGGGCAAGATGATTTTTTGGTGGTCTTCTTATAGTTTGAAAACATGATAGTTTCATTGATTTCTTTGGAGAATTAGAACATTATTCTTGTGCAATTACAACTTCCATTTTCTTGGACATTAATTATATCACCTTATCTTAGGCTATTATCTACATGATGATTCAATGAAACTTTGTAAAATTATGGCTATTTTTTACTTGACCCTTTTGTATTAATATTCAACAAATACCATGAAATAATTTAAGTTTATTACATTGCATGAAATTTTTGTTTTTTCATCAAACTTGACATAGATTTAGGAGCTTGCACTCTCTGTATAAAACTCATATTAGTTGAATTTTATCAATGTTTTATCATCTTTGTTTATTTATAAATATTTTAGGAGAAATTTTTTCATAATATTTCTATATCTCAATAATAGTCTATTGGATTTGAACATATAACTTGTAGAGGGTGAGCCACATTCGTTAATCAACAATCCACTTGCATTGATAGTATAATCTCTTTATCTTACTCATGATGTGATAATCTCATAGGCCTTATGTAACACTCTTCTTTTACATCAAATTATGATATGAATGTAATAGTATGTATCTTAGCAAAGTTGTAACATGAATATGTAATGTATCTTAGATGTACTTGGAATGCTTAATAAATAAGTTATTTTGAATGTTTTAGGGGGCAAAAGTAGTTATTCCATTTTTATGAAAATACATAGCTCTAAGGGCTAAGATAGTATGAACTTAGGAAGAAGTACATATATCACACTAATATATGGTAAATGAATAGTAACTTTAGTAAAGTAAATAGTAATTAATGTAAAGTAAATATAAAAGGTGAAATAAGTGGTAGGTGGGGTGGAGAAGATACTAGAGAAAGGATATTCTCCTAGAAACTTCCAATGGAGATGACATCTTCCAACCACCAACTACCCACACTAAATAAAGAACTCTCTAGAACTCAATAGATCTCTCCCATCTTAGACCTATAAATACCCACCTATCCCTACCCTTTGGACACACCAAACAGGAGGAAGAAGAGCCATTAGAAATAGGAAAAGAACACAAGGACTAAGAGCATAAGAGAAGTAAAGAAGTTCTCCAAGAGGATTCTTAAGGTTCAAATAAGTCTATCTCCTACCTTGTTCTAATATAAATAATCTTTTAATAGTGCATGAATGTGTGTGTGTGATGATTGATCTTGTAATATAAGAAGTATGTGACCCTAATTTCTTGTAAACTCTATAGGGGTATGTAGGAAACCAAGGCCATGGCCTTTGATGCAGGCATCCTTTCCTTTGATGAAAGAGGGTTTTAAAAATAGTTTGATTTAATTAATTAGTATATCTTTCCTTTGTAAACACTTTATAGGTTGGCAAGTTGTTGTAGATGTAATTGTTGATTTGATGCACACATTGATTGAAACTATTCTTATGTTGTTAAGTATTTCTTATAGTGGTAGGAATCTCATTACATAATGAGCATATCATTAGCCTTTATAGTTGCGTTGGTGGAGATAGGCTTCCACATGGTACATAGAGGTGTGACCAATGGACCTTTCATGATTATGATGATGCCTACTAGTAGCCTCTATGGTTACTTTGGTGGAGGTGAGCTCCCACATGGCACACAAAATTATGACTACTGCATTATGTACCCATCATTGGGCTCTATGGTTGCGTGGATGGGATGGACTCCCAAGAAGACATAGAGTGTACACTAATGGAGTTGACAAGTTGTATGAGGCTTCCACTACTAAAGAGATTTCTTATAATGATTTTGCTAATAAAGATTGTATATGTTATAGGTTGTTGGTATGGAGTGTGTAGGTAGATTTCTTTTTATATTTTGATTGTCTGATAGTCCTATTGGTGATTCTTGTTTGGTTGTATATATGATTTTGTATTAGATTTGTTATCTTCTTTGAAGGACTTCCAAAAGAGGGTCCAAATTATGTATAGATGTGTATGTAGGTAAAAGTTGTTTTTCCTACTAATCTTTGAACTTAGATTAATTTTTTATTAAGTTTCTAAAAACTCAATATTAATGCTATATGATCTTGGTTGCTTCTACTTGTGTAAAGGATTCATGATTGAAAAACTAATTGATTAAGCTATTTTTAAAGAAGCTACATTAAATAACATGATGCAAAACTAGTGTAATAACACTAATAGTTGTTCAAATTCTTTACTTTTAGTTTTCTTAGTTACATCCTTGTTATATGAATTCTATGATTACATTCCTCTTAGTCATAGCTCTCTCTCACACACACATTATAATAGAAGAATTTATTAATGTATTTAGCTTTTAGCTTTAGATCCAGCTTTCAAATTCTACTTCTATATGATAATATATCTTATTTATTTTTTCAAATACAATAGTAAGGACATGATTTGGGCAATTAGAAGTTAGATTGAGCTAGATCGTTATGCCTTCTGTATCCTCAATTGCTAAGTAGTATAATAGTATCTTGAAAAGAGTTGTCTCATTCTAAAATCACCATCATCATTATTGTCACATCATCCTAGCCTTATCCCAAAAAAATGGGTTCAACTACATGAGTTCTCTTTTTCCATTAATTTCTATAAAGAGTTATACTATTATCTAATTACGATTTCTTCATGTAATCTTCAATCTTTTTTCTCATGTCTTATTTAATATTCTTTTTGACAATTTTCCTAAAATTATGATGTGGTAATGTTTCTTGATAGGCTCATTATCTAATTTTCTATGGTCATTAACTATTGGTCCTAGTATGTACTTTGGAAAATCTTACTTCATTCATTCCAAATGTCCATGTTGTGGTTTACAAGATTGACAAAGAAATGAATTCAGTAAGCCAAAATTCAACGTAGTAGAAGGCCATATTACTAGTAGAAGTATAGTAAAATCAAGTGAAAGCATGAAGAGAATGCTTTAATTTCAAGAAAAGACAAAGATAAATAGAAGTCAAAATAGCTCTTTTGTAGATTAGGGGCCAAAGCCATGTAAATTATATTTGATTTATTTTTCCACAAAAGAAAAATTAGTAAATTCCATTATTCTTTTCCTTTATAAAGAGAGTGATAGGTAGATGTAATTAGAGAGTGGTATCGATCTCTCATGTCTCTTGAATTCCCAACTTATTTTTCCAGAAAATAGGTTTATCCCAATATGTACTATTATGGTCCTATCATTTGGCTATAAAGATATGGGAAAATCATGTTTTTAAGTGATGTAAGTGATGCCATTAAGGAAAATTGACGCAAAAGAAATAATATTGAAGATATTATGAAATTTTATCTATTCATTCCATTATTTTATCATTTTTTTCAATTTATCAATCATTATTATTCCATCAATCAACATTGATCATCATGCCATTCTTCCCATTCCATCCTCATCCAACAATTATCCAATAGCTTCCAACAAGTTCATCAATAATTCTATGATCCACACACCCTCAATTCATTATCAATAATAGTTTTTTCATTGTATTTTTGTCACTTGTATCTTAGATCTCATCCAATAGTAGAGCTAGAAGTCCAATAGTCATAATGTGGGATTCATCAATTTGCCTAAGAATTTTAACTCATTTAGTCTAATTCATCATTTTAAATTGTTCATCAGTTTGAGGTAACTCCAAAAAATCAAGTTTTATTCAAATTTTATATGAGAATTTCAAAAATTTTGCGACTTTGTATTTCATCATGACTCATGGTTAAGTCGTGGTATTGAAATTTTTTGGTATAGGAACATCTCTTCCGATTTCCTTGTGCTTGTCCTACAATTTGTTTTTGTAGGTTTTGTGCTTGGAGAAGAATTGGACAAGTGTGTCCTATTTTTGTGTATCTTCTTATGTTGATTTTTGATGATGATGATTCTTGAATGTTTTGGAATGTTTGAAGGTGTTTTTGGCTCATTTTTATGACTTTAGGGGGTTCCATGACCTATGGGGACTTGTTTGGAGGCATCCAAAGGTTTCAGGCATCAAAATAAGCAATTTTATTTTTGGCATCAACAATGTAGACATTTATGGATAATATAGATGTCTACCAAAAATAGTAGATGTCTCACCTAAAAGTAGGGCTTTCACAATACATGTTCTAGCAAAGCTAGAGACGTCTAAGATGGTGAGGGAAAAAGCTCCAATGTGGTGTTTCAATTAGAAAACATTTGAAAGACTCTAGAGCATTGTGGGAAACATATAGGAAGGAAAATAGAAAGATTCCTAGGGTTTTGGATCTCTATAATTATGTATGTATCCATCCATGAGAGAGGAATAAGAGAGAGCTATTATGCATGAAAGTGAGAGAAAAAGCTTTTAAGAGTGGGAGCTGAGCAAGAGATATTGGGTGAGCACATTGGGTGAGTGAAATTAGTGATTGTAGCTCCAAGATAAGCTTGTGATGTGTTGGTCTATGTGTTTTATTTTCTTATATCTCACTTGTGAGATGAGATCTTAGTACGAGGTTGTGGGAAATATTTCTATTGGTTATGTCTTACATTAAGAACAATCATTGTGTGGTTGTAGAGCCTCATACTCTACAATATCGATTGAGTGTGATAGGTTTGGATGCTTGTGGGTTATGTGAACTCCATTATAATCTTCTAATAAATTAATTGAAGATAGACAGTTTTCTTATTTTCTAGTAGAAATTTTTTTTCTTTGCATAATATCTAGATTTAGTGCTTGAAGATGATTTAATTATTAGAGTGAGCTTACTCAAATGTTATTGGCATTAGAGCTTAGTTTTATTGTTTCTTGGAAATTGGTTGAGGATTTTGTCATTTTAGATGGCACCCAAGAAGAAACATGTGTAAGCTTTAAATTGCAACATGGAGAGCATGAAGTCAGCCTTTTAGATGATTGTTTCTTGATTGAATGAAATCAATGCGAAGGTGGATAGACAAGCTAGTCATAGCCATATCTAGAATTATGGAGGTAAAGAGCATGTACATTTAGATGAAGTAGTTTCACAACCAAGTGGAGATGAAGCAGATAATGAGGATGGAAAATCCAACTATAGAAGTATAGAAAACCATCATCCAAGGATTCTAATGAGAGGGAGTCCTATTCTTCATATGAGAACTCCAAGGGCTCTGGTGGTGTTCAATACTTCTTCAAGAAAGCTTGACAACAAAGATGAAGCAAGTCTTGCTCAAGCATTAAGAATGCTTTAAGACTTCCATACATAGAGTTGAAAACTTTCAATGGTGTAGATGACATCAATGCTTTTGCAAGTTGGTTTAAGGCACTTGAGAAGCATTTTTAGTTGGAAGAGGTAACGAATAACTTGAGATAACCTATTAATGAATCTAGATTAGAAGGTATATCTTCTACTTAGTGGGAAAATGAGTTCTAGGGTTATGAAAGATCAAATGGTCAACCTATCAAATATTGGGATATGATGACAAATATTTTGAAAAGAAAATTTGAATACTCTTGTTAGAGATAAAAAACCATTATGAAATTGAAATTTCTAAGGCAAGGTGACAAGAGTGTTAAAGAATTATACATCAAAATTTGTGATCTATTAAATCATGTTAAGGTAAACTAGCAGGAGTATGAACAAGCTTCAATCTTTCTAGGAGGTCTTAAGATGGCATACCAACAAGAGTTGTCCTTTTATGAGCCATAAACTTTTGATGAGGCTTATGATTTGGCATTGAAAGTTGAGAAGAAATTAGGAGGATTCAAAAATAGAAGCAAAAAAACTTCCAAGGGAAAGGAGAAGGGATCTAGATCTAATAAGGGATCAAAATCCAAATCTGAAGATAAGGAGGGTAGCTAAGATAAGAAGACTGAAAGAGGTGATGAGAAGGGAAAAGCTAAGAAGGACCAAGGCAAGAGAGGTAAGGATCAAGGCAACAACACATTAAAAACTTAGTGCTTCAAATGTAAATAATAGGAACATAAGTAATGGAAATCTTTGCTTCATAAGGCATCCAAGGGCAAGGATGTGCAAACCATGGAGGTGGAGGAGAGGCCAAGCCAAGCTCTTCAAAGAGGTACTCTTAATGCTCTAAAAATGAAGGATTTTTTTCAATTAAATTCTTGTGTATTCATGGGGAATGTGAATAGAGGAATCATCCTAAGAGGAAAGTGTTTTTTCAGATTGGGGTAAGTTGCTTGCTTAGTGGAATGAGTTCATGTTTTGATTGATGGTGGAGCCCAATAAAATGTTATTTCTTCTAGGGTAGTTGTTAGATTGGGTTTGGTAACTAAGCCTCATCCAAGATCTTGTAAGGTGCATTGGTTGTTGAAATATTTTCCCTAAGTAAGGGAGCAATGTACTTTGAAATTTAAAATTGGTAGTTTTCATGATGTTGTGAAGTGTGATGTGCTTCCAATAGATTGTGATAATGTAATTCTTGGTAGACCTTGAAATTTTGACAATGGTTCTTAGTTTGATGAAGCTACGAATGTGTGGAGTGTTGCCAGACCTGATGGAATCCATGATTTAATTCTTATGATAGTTGAACAATGGAGGTAGTAAAGCTCACTTAATGATTCCTTAATCCTTTTAGGAGAAAGGAAATATATTAAGGAACATGATGAAACTAGTTTTCATTTTTTTGTTTTGACAATAGTTGCCACTAACCATGATGATGTGTAGGTTGAACTCCCTAAAAGTGTGCTAGGGTTAAAGGAGAATTTTTTCAAGGTGTTTAAGTGGAAATTGGATGGACTACCATTGATATGGAATGTACAACTTTAAATTAATTTTATTATTGGTGATACCATTCTAAACTAGAGAGCTTACCAAATGGCACCAAATCAAATGGATAAATTGCAAGGCAGGTAGAGGGGTTACTTCCAAATGGATTCATGAGGAAATCCATTTCACCTTGTGTAGTTCCAATGGTGCTACTGCCAAAGAAGGACAATGATGAATGGAGGATGTGCATGGATTATAAATTAGTGAATAGGATAACAATGAGATATAGTTTTACTATTCCAAGGATGGATGATATCCATGATGTCCTTACCAATGATGAAATTTTTAGCAAAATTGATTTGAAGAGTGAGTATCATCAAATCAAAATTAGACCTATTGATGAGTGAAAGACATCTTTCAAAACACAAGATGGATTTTTTTAGTGGTTGGTGATGCCACTTGGGCTCACAAATGCACCTACTACATTCATGAGGTTGATGCATGATGTATTGAAGGACTTGATTGGTACATGTTGTATAGTCCTTTTTGATGATATTTTGGTGTATAAATATAATGAGGAAGAGCACTTGGATTACTTGAGGATGGTGTACCTTTACTTGGAGGAGGCACAGTTGGAAATCAACATGAAGAAAAAGTCATTTATTCAAGAAAGAAATCATATATTTGGGTTATATGATTTCTAAAAATCAAATTTGGATGAAAGCTACTAATGTGAAGGCTATTAGGGATTGGCCAACCTATAAGAATGTTAGGGAGGTAAGATCATTCCTTAGCTCAGCATGTTTTTATAGATGGTTCATAAAATAATTTAGTGGTATTTTGTGGCCTATGTTTTCTTTGTTGAAGAAAAATAAAGAATTTAGATGGGATAATGAAACCCAAGGAAGCTTTGACTTGTTGAAAATAAAGATTACCAGTGAATCGGTGTTTTCAATTTCAGATTTTCAAAAGCTTTTTCAGGTGGAGGCAGATGCAAGTGGACTTGCCATTGGTAGGGTGCTTTCACAAGAAGGTAAGCTTGTTTCTTTCTTTTTTGAAAATTTAAATGAATTAAGAAAAAAATAGCATATATGAGAAGTTTGATGAGTGGTGAGGTACCCCTACACTCAACCATACAAATATGAGTGTTCAAGCATGATCTGGTCGAACTCTGCAAATAGACTAGTTGTGGTATCTAGATAGTTACTCGTTAATTGCAGTTCACTGTCTTCCCACTTGGACTAGTATTTACTTTGTCATGTATGGTTTAGTCTAGAGTGAGGTGTATGATGTGGTCCTAAACTAGTGCTACTACTAGAGGCAATGGAAAATAACTTTAATTAAGCTAAGAGGGAATGGGAGAAGAGAATCTAAGCTAGCCTAAGTGCAATGAGCATCTGTGCTTAGTCATCCGTACACATCTTGGACCTCATGTACTACCATTGGGATTACCAAGCGCATGTCCTAGGTATGCTACTGGGATACCAAGTAGTCACACTTAAATGCTCGTGATTAAGTTGTACTCATTCCGCGTTTATTAACAGGGATAGGAAATGAGGGTAGAGAAATATTAATTAAGAAAGAAATAAATAATAGTTAAAACTAAGTGAATGCTACAATGATGAAGTAATCTCGATCTTTATTGCTGGTCATGTGCATGTCCAAGTACATCACACTTGAATAAAGGTTTCCTACAATTAAAATCATCACATTGCGGGCATGCACCAAGGAAAGGGTTGAGAGGAAAAATTGATAAAAAGATGCTACTCTAACACTAACTTCCTATGACTTTCTCATGCACCCAATTTTGTATTTATAGGCTCACACAAGAACCACAATATCGCATATTTGATATCTCTAGCCAAGCCATGATATTGCATACTCGATATGGAGGGTCTGATATTGGGGGTTTGATATTGGGACTCATAAGATATTAGGTGTTCAATATTAGCACCTGGCAAACCATGATTCATCATACCCCTTGGACTGAATAACAACTTGTCCTTGAGTTAAAGAAAGTGAGGAACAAGTTCAATTGATTACACAGTGGATAGTTATGGGATTATTGACTAACTAGAAATTTATTCATGTTGTAATGTGTGATTGAAGAAAACAAAATTGGGACACAGACATAGAATTACAAAACTTTGTTGGAACTCATGTGGCTCCAGGTGGTAGTGGCTCCTCCATAGGTCTCTTCTCCTTGTCTTATGCTCTAGGCTTTGAGATTGATACCATTCAAGAAGTGCCTGATGTTTCTCCTCTTTTATCTGAGGATTATGATCCATCCATGTTGATGTTCCAATGTTTGGTGGAGTGGGTACTTTCCATGGACATGGAAGCTACAGGAACACTTGATTGGCCTTGACATGCCATTCCACAAATAGGCATCATTCCTCTTCATAAGCTTGGGCCCAAAACACACACATGTAGATACCAAGCATGATGAGGTACGAATTCAATGCTATACAAAACACAAGTCACAAATACATGGATAGCGAGATGAGGAAAATTGTAGAAGGGATTGCAAAGATTGGGACATGAGGTAACTGACCCAAGGCATAATGAATCTTGAGTGTAGGATGTGATTAATGTGTCATTAGACCATCACTCCAAAATAAAGATCAAGCCCATTCCTCTGATCAGTGACATCGCATTGTTTCATCCCATGGTGAACATTCATAAGAGGATCATGACAGTAAGGCATACGATCACTTGGCATTTTGTTCAAGGGAGGAGTAATTTGAAATTTCTTTGCAGCACATTTGTCTTGATCTTTTTGTTTCTTCTTATTTGGCCACTTTGGCACACTCTTCTTCTTTTTTTTTCTTCTTTCTTTTTTTATTGAGTGCCTTCATTACTCTTACAACCATTTTCGTTAGATCTACAAGGATCTTAGCATTACCAGGTTGCATGATAACCCTGATAGATGTCACTAAAGAGAATCCAAAAGTCCCCTTGATGTGACACCATGACCATTCCCTCTTAGTCCATCATTTTTTTGCTCTAGGTATAATGAGCACAAAATTTCTTTAAGTTTTAATGATGTCAAGAATATCATTAGACCCAAAGTAGAACCTCTTATTAATAGAATGGGTGAGTGGATGTTGTGGGCTCGCTATCCAAATAATTAGTTACCTGAGACTTGATAGCATAGAACAACACCTCAACCAATGAGTCACATGAGTGTTTTATTCATAGATGAGATTACCCATAAAAAGATAAAAAGATAAAACAATAAATAAAAAGATGAACCAGCCAATAAAAAGATGAAACAAAAAAATTGAAAGATGAAAAACTAGAAAACAAAAAAATTGTAAAATTAAAGAAAAGGAAAGACATTTATTAATTCTGTTTGTGAGAATGGGGGATATCCCCATAACTAAACTTTTGATCATGGAAAAAATTAATAAATGGAAAGTGTGGATCCATGCATGTTGGAAATGTTAGGGATTGATCATATCCAAACCACTAGGTGTCTTTTGAGGTGGTGGTAGGAATATACCAAAATTGAGGTTCACACAATTGATTGTAGTAGGCATAGTGGGGCAAATTAAAATATGTGGTCATGCGATAAGGAAGAAGATGCATCACCGTGCTAGACTTGTGCTGGGTTAGAGGAAGTAGTGGTTTTGGAAGGATGCTATCTCTTCCTTTGGTTGTGCCTAAAGAAAGGGTGCTTTTGACGTTGTGGAGGGCCTCCACTGGTGTTGACCATAGTAGCACAAGTAATGTTCATGGGTTGGTTCTATGGTGTAAAACCTTTTGGTATTATTGGTGGCAATGTAGAAGGAGGTGAAGGATGCAAATATTGAGGGTAAGGAGAAGCGTAAAGTACAAGAGGTGGTGGTCCTGTTGGAGAGGATATGGGTTGATAGTAATTAGAAGGATGATAATGATGTGGTGAGATAGAGGATGTTGATCCAGTTGGGGAAACTTGATGTTAAACTTGATAAGTGCTTGGGTTTAGATGATATGAAGGGTGTGACCAGTTTGAGGGTGGCATCCCCCATAACTGGGATTTTTGCCACTATGATTGAACACAATATTTTTGTATGAACTCTAGATGTAACATTCTTCCCTAATGCTCATGTAAATGTGACAAGATTGGGCATTGACCTTTGGGGTGATTGTACAGGAAAACATTACATTGATACATATGATTAGTAGTTGAGTTCTTATTCTCTTCAACCCTTATTTTCGATTCTCTAAGGGTGTTCTATCCTGCTTCTTGGTTCATCATGGCTCTACCTCTAATAGTGTTGGCATATTCTCCACATTTTTCATGTATCCATTCCATCATCCTATCGATCTTTGCCTTAATTTCATCTAGTGATTTTAGTATTGGCAAAGATTGTTTCACCTCCTTGAGATGAGTTGATTTCTCCTCTTCATGATTATGGACCTTTGTTAATTCAAGATTTTGGTCCCATTGAGAGCTTTCAACATTATCCCATTTAGCCATTTCTCCTTCTTCTTTTGCTACTTGCTTAATAAGCTCTTGGAATTGGTGGGTTCATAACTCATATAGTTGGCCTTAGGCATACATCCCTAGGGTCCCCCTTGTTTCATTACGGAGCCCATCCATTATGTGATACATTAGCCTTTCCTTGGAGAATCCATGACTTGGGAAGTTGTTTAACAATGCATAATATCTTTCTAAGGCCATGTCCAAGGGTTCATGTTGCACTTATTTCCACTCTTGGATTTGTTTCCTCAAGGTTGACACTCTTTCATAGGTTTGATATCTTTCATTGAAAATTTCTACCATTGTTGGCCAATGTCAAATTGATTTTGGTCTTAAGGACCTGTACCATACTTTTGCTTGGTCAACGAGTGTCGTAGGAAAGAGCTTAAGTTTTTGCCATCCATTATCAATATTGTTCCATACATAGGCATCATGGAAGGCCTGTAAATGATGTTGTGGGTCTAAATCATAGCCTCTTGAGAACTTGGAAAAGTTGCCTAGGTAGATGGCTTTCCTTACGATGCCTATGGGATATTTGAACAGCCTCTTGTATATGCATTAGGCTCTTAGTCGCTAGCAGGGGTTCATCATCACTAGGTAGGTTATGCATTTCTGAGTTGGGACGATGTTGTCTTCGTTTATGTACATAGGAGACCCCTACATCAGATTTAGTACTCTAAACTTCTTCTTCATCATCATATAATTTGTTGGTTCTCCAATGAATTACCTTACTAGTTGTTGCGTTGTCATAGTCTTGTGAGAGAGACATTATTGTGAGCCTTGTGTGACTTAATTGAAATTAATTTCTTTTCTAAGAGATATATTGTGAATACTTTGTTACAATGATCTTGTATGATGTAACTAATGTAAATAACTAGCACTGTCCCTAGTAATGGCACCAATGATGAGTGGTGAGGTACCCCTACACTCAACCATATGAATACGAGTGTTCACGCACGATCCGATCGAACTCCAGAGACAGACTAGTTGTGGTATCTAGGTAGTTACTTGTTAATCACAGTTCGCTGTCTTCCCACTTGGACTAGTATTTGCTTTGTCACATATGGTTTAGTCTAGAGTGAGGTGTATGATGTGGTCCTAAACTAGTGCTACACCTAGAGGAAATGGAAAATAACTTTAATTAAGCTAAGAGGGAATGGAAGAAGAGAATCTAAGCTAGCCTAAGTGTGATGAGCAATTGTGTTTAGTCATCCATACACATCTTGGACCTCATGTACTACCATTGGGATTACTAAGCTTATGTCCTAGGTACACTACTGGGATACCAAGTAGTCTCACTTAAATGCTCGTGATTAAGTCATACTCATTCTGCATTTACTAATAGGGATAGGAATGAGGGTAGAGAAATATTAATTAAGAAAGAAATAAATAATAGTTAAAACTAAGTGAATGCTGTAATGATGAAGTAATCTTGATCTTTATTGCTGGTCATGTGCATGTCCAAGTACGTCACACTTGAATAAAGGTTTTGTACAATTACAATCATCACATTGCGAGCATGCACCAAGGAAAGGGTTGAGAGGAAAAACTGACAAAAAGATCCTACTCTAATACTAACTTCCTAAGACTTTCTTGTGCATCCAATTGTGTATTTATAGGCTCACATAAGAACCACGATATCATGCATCTAGTATCACTAGCTAGGCTGCAATATCGTGTACTCAATATCAAGGGTTCGATATTAGGGGTTTGATATCAGGACTCATCAGATATCATGAGTCTCATAAAAGGGGTTTGATATCAGCACCTAGCAAACCATGATTCATCAAAGTTGTACATTATTATTCAAGTAATCAATAATTAGAGGCATTAGTTGTTATCCAAGAAATTCACTTTGGTGATGGACCACAAAGCACTTCAATTTCTAAACTCACAAAATAAGTTGAGTGCAAAGCACATGAAGTGGGTTTCATAGTTACAAGGGTTCAATTTTGTGTTGAAGCACAAAAGTGGGAAGGCAAATGTGGTGGATGATGCATTATCCAAGGTTGCATGTGGAAGGTATGAGTGATTTTGCTTCTTTGTATGAGCATGATGTTGATTTTTGGTAGGTTTGGAGAAGCCTCAAAGAGCTATTGATGAATAGGATAGACCAATAGAGGGATTATCATATTCAAGATGAGCTATTATTTAAGAATGGAAAGGTATGTTTTCCTAATTGTGATTTTAGAAAATTTTTTGTGTGTGGCATGGTAGGTCACATGGGTAGGGATAAAACATTAGAACTTGTGGGTAGGTAGTATTTTTGGCCTCATATAGCAATAGAAGGTTCAAAATTTATGGAGTGCCTGACATATTAGAAATTCAAAGGAGGTAAAGGTGTGGATGAACACTATATGCCTTTACTAATTCCTAAATATCCATGGCAAAGTATGTCAATGGACTTTGTGAGTGATATTCCAAAGACCAAGAGTGGGAACGATGCAATTTTTGTTGTTGTGGATAGATTATTCAAGATGGGATATTTTATTTTATGCAAGAAGGTGAGTGATGATTTTCATGTGGCAAATGTTTTTTTTCAGCATGTTGTGAAGTTTCATGATATTCCTTTAAATATTGTTAGTGACAAAGACTCCAAGTTCACAAGTTATTTTTGGAGGTCCCTTTGGGAAATTTTAGGGATAAAGTTGAAATTTTCTAGTGCATATCATCCACATTCTAACGGCCAAATAGAGGTGGTGAATAATCCTTGCTAAACATATTGAGATGTTTGTGTGATGGACAATCAAAAAGGTGGGAAAACATTTTGTGTCATGCTAAATGTTTGTATAATAATTCTTTTCATGTTGCAATTTGCAAAATTCCATTTGAGGTGAATTATGGTTTTTGTCTAAAGATGGTGGACACTTTGAAGAGCTTTGATGGTGAAGCTCAACTTAGTGTTGATTTTGCACAAGAGATGATGGATCTCCATGCATAAGTAAAATGAAATCTTGAGAAGAAGGCTAAAGAGAGAGCCTTCAAGAGGAATGAGAGCAAGCAGAAGCCTAATTTTGTTGTTGGTGACTTGATTTGGGTGCACTTAAAGAAGAAGTGATTAAGAGGTATTAACAAATTGAAAGCCAAGAAGATGGGGCCTTTAAAAATCAAGGCTAAGATTAATGATAATAATTTTAAGATTGATTTACCAAATGATGTTAGTATGTCTGTTGTGTTTAATGTTTCAAATCTTATGCACTATCATGGACTAGCTGATGAAAAGACCATATAGGGTAGCATTGATGAGTTGAAGGAGGCTATTAATAAGTGATAGCCTTTAATGAAGAGGAAGGAAATCATACTTAAGTAAAGGAAAGCTTCTAAAACCCAAGGAGTCAAGAGGCATGAATATTTGATCCACTGGAAGTACCAATTTGTTGATGATGCTGTGTGGATCCATGAGATCAAACTTGTTGAGTTGGGGATCACTATTACTCCTACTCCCTTGTTCACATGAGTTCACTTTCTAAAAGGTGGAATATCTTGTTTAGAAACATATCTTTCAATTCTCTTGAGCTTGTCCTATAGGTTATTTATGTAGGTTTCGTGCTTGGAGAAGACTTGAACAAGTGTGTCCTATTTTTACATATCTTCTTGTGTTGATTTTTGATGATTGATGAGTGGTGAGGTACCCCTATGCTCAACCATACAAATCACAGAGTGCTCATGCATGATCTAGTCGAATTCTATGGACTCTCTCATTTTTGGTGTACTAATCTTCTAGGAAGCAAACTTTACCCTAAAGGTTATTCATTGTCTTCCTAATTGCACTTTTGAAGTACAAAGATATGGTTAAGTGTAATCGAGGCATATGATTTTTATCATTTTATGTTTTATTTTCTTTGATGCTTGAAGAGAGAGATGAAGTAATTTAATGACTAATTTGATTTAACTAACTAACTAATCTCTAACTAGTTCTAACATAAGCATCTAGTCCCACTTTTTGTACATGTCTTAAAATCATGTATCCACTACTAGATTACCAAGTGCTACACTACTAGGTGCATCAAGAAATAATGTTGTTATGATTACAAAGTGAATATGTGTTACATTCGAAGTGGTTTTACTTATGTATTTAATCTATCTATCTTATCTCACTTAATCAAAAACTCAATTAGCTGAATTACTAGAAATCATTGAATACATAACTAAAAGCATTAAATGCATGAATAAAACATCTAAACTATCCATAATGTTGCAAGGTTTATTAAGAAGATCATCTTTATTTCCATACACACTGTCATGGTCAGGTACAACAATGCTTAAACAAAGATATGTACACTCAATGAATCCTGTTATGGGTACTCAGGAAAATATTCTAACTTTCAAATAGAAAAACTACAAGAGCTTCACTATGCTATGACTTCCTAATGTTATAAATGCACCTAGTGAGCATGTATTTAAAAGCAAGAACAAACCTTGTGTCGACGGGGTTGCATCGATGGGGCCTTGTTGACAGGGCCTCGTCGCCATGGCCAACTGTGACTCATCATTTTCCCACGACTAAATGAAAACTCATCCTTGAGTTTCTTTACAAAATTGGGAAGGTATGGGATTATTGACTAACTCTAGACTCAACAAATTAACTTTAAAAAACTAAGTACTTGAGTGTATAAATCAACACATTACAAAAATTATAGAGTTCAAGACATAAAATTGAACACCTTGACATGACTCTACAAAATTGGATAACACATCCTTTGATGGTATGAAGTCAATTAGGAAGATCAAATAGTCCCAAGTGGTGGAGGTTCTTGAGGCTTTAAAGGACCTATGATGATTGAAAACATTAGTGACTAGAACACCAAGGTCCATGGGTGCATAGCCTAACCTCGAATTCACATAAGGGCCTACTAGAGGTGGAGATAGGGTGCCTTGAATGGTCTGGTTGATCGAATAGGGACTTACCAGATGTAATGGGGGTGTAGCATGGTTAGTTGCAGTCGTGATGCAAAACGATGTTAAGTGTGCAGGTAGTGTTTATGGTGTTCATAGTGGTAGTGGGGTTAAGCGTAGTCAAGAGTTTTAGTGAAGTGGATAGTGTTAATGTGTGTAGACCACCGCCAAGCATAGTTTTAGGCATAGTTATAAGGTAAAATAAAAAAAATGCAAGTAAAGTATGAGAAATGTAAAGAAGGAGAGAGAGAGAGAGAGAAATGGAACACCACCCCAAATGGGGTTGAGCGTAGTTAACACCAAAAGGGGTTAGAAGGTACATGGTGTACAACAGACATAGTGGACAGTGTAGTCATAGTCTCAGGGGTGTCTGTCCATGAAGATTGGCACTTTACCATGGTGTTTGCATCTACAAGGTTAGCTACCATGGTGTACTATTGGCTATGGTGTTCCAGTGGACTATAATGATTTGCAACTTCACCAATATGCCTTTGGTCTTCTCCCAAGCACTCTGTAGATTTGCTCATGTCAAAAATCAACCAAGTCTAAAATTTGCTAACCTTAAAAATGTTGAGGGCATGCGTATTTATAGGTTTAGGCTTAGCACAGAATATGAGATGACTACCACATGGTGGAGGGAATGGTTGGGACTATGCTCTCATCCAACTACACTCTTCATTAGGATGGTGGTATTGTGCTTTACTATGCTCTACTAAAGTCTATGAGGTTGTGAGATTGTGACTATGCTACCAACTACATGTGTGTGACAAGAATAATACAAGGTATCTTAAAAGTGAAACTCAGAGACTACATTCTATAGGACTACACTCTCCACACTCTCACGTGGGGTTGAGCATAGTTACAATTTTGGGGAAAAAAGGAGGTACAAAAAAGAAGCATTTTTTTAACTACACTTGCCAAAGGTGAGTTGGAGTTGAGCTAAGTGGTGTTTCCATGCTGTGGAGGCTGCTAGAGGCTTTTCTTATTGACTACACTTGACTACTCTTTGAACTGGGGGAGAGTGTAGTCCACACTTAGAAAAAGAAGATGTAAGAAATGGCCATGTGTTGATTACGCTCTCCATTGGAGGCTGACTATGCTTCCATTTGGGGGAGAGCATAGTCTCAGCACTTGTTGAAACTTGTGAAAACCTATCCTTTTGCTAACTACACTCTCCATTGAAGGCTTACTATGCTTTGGGGCAATGGAGAGTGTAGAACCAATGCTTAGAAAAATTTGCTACAACTAGCTTTGTGTTAACACTTAGAAAAATTTGTCACAATTGGCTTTGTGTTGACACTTAAAAAAATTGCAAAATTGGCCTTCATGTTGACTACGCTCTCCACAAGAGGTTGACTATGGTCTTAATCTAGGATTGAGCATAGTGTCAACACTTAAGATAATTTGCATAGTGTTGAATACACTCTCCATTGGAGGTTAACTACACTCTAGGGTAGTGAGGAGCATAGTCCCAACACTTAAAAAAGAATTTGTAGTTGGGATGCTATAGTCAAAATTTGGTGGTGTTTCATTGGCCCCTCTTTATTGATGTTTAGAGAAGTGACCTAAGGGACATCAACAAAGAATAGCAAAATAGCATAGTAAGCTTGGCACCAACATTGCTCTTCAATGTGTGGTAGGATGTTGCTGCACTATGCATAAGAGTGTTGTAGAGAGTGGTATGCTAGATGGCAGGTGAGAGGTAGGATTAAAAGGTATAGGTGATATTTTGAGGGTAAAAGGAAGGATGAAGTGAAAACAAGACATTACAATGTTAGGACTTCACATCTGATGATGACCATGATACTAGAGTGGCTTTTCCTTGAAAATGTTGACCTGTCATCGAATTGGTTGTGAGAGAGTTAGTGTGGATTCAAGGTTGAACTAGTTATGAAATTGCAACATTGTTAAGCTACTTGGGAATTTGCTCTTTCCCTTTTTCTCTTTTTGTTTCTTTTCTCTCTTTTATTTTTACTCTTTGCTATAGGGAAAACTTGCTTTGGGCTCTACACCTTACTAAATGGTTGTTGCAAGATGCTTTTCATCAAGTGGGTTACATGTCACTAGATGGGCTTTGCTTTGGTGTTTGTGAAACTATGTTGCATCTATATGATAGGTGTTTCCTCCCTAGGATGACTTGTGTTACATTCACCTAGGCTTTGATCGGCGACTAGAGGCTTCCCACAAGATGACTTATGTCACATCTATTGGGTTTTGTAGTTTGACTTGAAGAGGGTGCCATGTGGTCATAGCACATGAACATCAAAAAGTTTACAATCTCTGCTATGCAAGGAATGAAATGGCATCAGGATACAAGAGTGAATATGAGTAGGCTATAATGGAATAGTAGGGATTTGCACTCTTGAGAGGTTTAGCTAGTCTAATTAGGCACATCAGAGTGATGTGCAACTTGTTACGATGATGATATGCACCTTTGCATGATCACCTAGGGCTTCGTCTTGTAAACACAACTTCGAGAAGGTAAGAAAACCATAAAATAGATAAGTGCAAGTGGATTGCAAGTGAAAAAATGTAAGAGGCCATATCAACTACATAGGTTGTGTAGGTTGGTAGTGTGCTCACTTGCTTGATGTAGAGGAAGGACCATGGTTATGCTTGCTTGCTTGCTTATAGAAGGATGGAAAGCATTATTAGTGACTAATCGTCAACTCAGTTTAAGGTCTCGATAGAACATGACATTACTAGTTTAAGGTCCTAGCAGATCATTAGGCCTAATTTAAGGTCTTGGTAGACCATGCCATGCTAGTTTATAGTCCTAGCAGACTACTCTATGCTAATTTAACATTTTAGTGAACATGGTATGCTTCTTTAGAGTCATGGTGAACTACTAGTTTAAAGTCACAGTGGACTAGTTGTGCCAATTTATAGTTATAGTAGATTATTGTGCTAGTTTAACATTGTAGAGGACAACTATGATAATTTAAAGTCATAGTGGACAAATTGTGCTAGTTTACTATCATGACCCAAGGATGAGCTGTGCTAGTTTAATGTTGTATCAGACAAATGCTATGTTATTTTATAGTCATAGTGGACCTCTATGCTAGTTTAACATCATAGCGGATGAGCTGTGCTAATTTAATGTCATAGAAAATAACTATGTTAGTTTAATGTCATAGTAGACAAATTTTGTAAAATTTTATAGTCATAGTAGACCTTTATGCCAATTTAATGTCATAGCAAATGAGCTGTGCTAGTTTAACATTGTAGTGGATGACTATGTTAGTTTGATATCATAGTATACAAACACTTACTTGGCTTCATGGATGTGCAGTGCTGCATGTTGGATGTAGTACAACTTCAGGTGTGAATGGTTTATAGGATTGACAAACTCATTTCCATCTTGATCAACAAGCTTGAATGCTCCATTGTCATAGGCCTAAGTGAGAAGGAAAGGCCCTCCCAGTTGGCTGAGAATTTATTTGTGGCTTTGAAAATGACCTTGAGGACTAAGTCCCCTTTCCTGCTTGAGTGTTGATGCTAGTTGTGATGATGCTTTTTCCATTGCTTTTCTTGGTACCACTCAATGTGATCAAGCATACGCATGTGTTCCTCCTCTATTGAGTTAAGGTCTATGGTTCTCAACTTGTTATTCTAACCTTCATCGATGAAGTTTGAGAGGATTACATGAAGTGATGGAACTTGCAATTCAAGTGGCAAAACTACTTTAGATATGTAGATGAGGCTATAAGGCATCATACCTATTTTTGTTCGATACCTTGTGCGGTAAGCGTAAAGTGCATAGACTAGTTACTCATGCTATCTTTGTTTGCTATTACCTAACATCTTCTTGAGGAGGTTGATGGTAACCTTGCTGGTGGCATTTGCTTGGCCATTTGCCTGAGGGTAGTATGATGATGAAAATGAGTGCTTGATGTTGAAGTGCACACAAAAGGATTTAGTTTCATTGCTGTTAAACTACATTCTATTATCTATCACTATGGTCATGGGCAAGTTGAAATGGGTCACTATGTTATCTAACACAAACTTGCAAACTTGCTGCGATGTCATCTTCCTAAGGGGAATAGCTTTGATCCACTTGGTAAAATATTCCATTTTAGTTATTATGAAGCTATGCCCTACAAGGACTTAGGTGTAGCATTGGAATGGCCATGTGATTTGCATTGTGTGTAATTCAATTGGTGGCACGTGCATTAAGTTGCTATGTTGCTAAAAACTATCACATGTTTTGAATTTGTAAACACAACTACTCTCCATGTAAGGCCAATAGTAGCCTAGTTGTCTGATTTTTGCTACCATTGCCCTAGGTGCTATGTGACCTTCCCTCAGTCCTTCATGGACTTGCTCAATGATTGTCTTTTCTTCGTCTTTGCTTATGTAGGTTGGTAGTATGCTATTGTAGGATCTATGACATAATGTATTATCATCTATAATGACATACTACCATGAACATTTGTGTACTGCATCCTTTTGAGTAGTAGTTAAGTGTTGCAGGGGCTTATCTTGTAGAAGGTATGCCTTGATATTGTTGTGCCACTCTTTTGCATGGATGGTGCTAACTATGGCTATGGATGCATCCTCAATGGTTTGCATGATAGGTGTAGTGCAATCTATCATTGAGGTGGGTAATGCGTTGAACATGCTAGGCGCTAATGTCATAAGTGCATTGGCAATGGCATTTTTTCTTCGGGAAACATGTTAGACATCCACAACTACAAAGTGTTGGCACAAGTGTTTTGCTAGGTCGCAGTAAGGTTGTAGATGTTATGCTTTATAGGATTAGACTTCTATTACTTGATTGACCACTAGTTATGAGTCATCTTGGATCTTTATGTGTTCAATTCCTAGATCATTTGCTACAAGGATGTCTTGGAGGAGACCTTTGTACTCTACCATGTAGTTGGTGCAAGGAAATGTGAAATGACATGCAAAAGTTCATATCTCCCTGGAGGGAAACATGATGATAGAAATGGTGCTACCCCCTTGAGAGGTTGAAGCTCCATCAAAATGCAAGAGTGCCTCATAGTTATTAGGCACTTGGCTAATACTGCTAATGTGCTTGTCCAGGAACTCAAGGTCTATAGGAGCTTGATCGTCCACTAGTAAGGCCATGAGTTGTGCAGCTATATCTTGACCTTTTGTTGAGGCTTGTGCGACATAATGCAAGTCAAACTCCGATGTTATTTCTTTTCACCATGCAATGCAACTACTTTCATAGATATTCGTTGTTATAGCTTAGAGTACATTTTTATTGCAAATGATGTTAACCTAGCTAGAGAAGAGGTAATCCCTTCACTTCTTTAGTGAGAAGCCTAGGGTAAGGAAATAATTTTTCACATCATTGTATCTCGTTTCATGGACGGTTAATGCATGAATTAGGTAGTAGACCAAGACCTCTGCATCATCATCTCACTTTTGGCAAAGTAGAGAAGTGATGGATGCATTAGAAGTGGCAAGGTAGATGTAAAAGGTCTTATCTCCTTATAGATAGTGAACCATAGGAAATTGTGCTAGCTCTTACTTAATGTTGTCAAATGCTTTTTGGCATTGGGTGGTCCACTCGAAGTGGACTCCCTTCTTAAGCAAATGTTGCATTGGTTGTAACTTGTCAATTAACCAAGTGATAAACCTGCATATGAATTGTAGTCTACCCTATAATCCTCATAGCTCCTTAAGGTTAGCTAGTAGTGCTAATTTGGTTATAGCCTTAACCTTTTTGGGATCTACACGTATGCCTGCTTTAGATACTACAAAGTTAAGCATCCTACCTATTTTGATGTCAAAAACACACTTCTTAGGATTTAACCTAAGCTCATGTTTTATGGAATGCTTAAGCACTAATTCTAAGTCATTTACATGGTTATGGACCATTTTGGACTTAATTGCAATGTCATCTACATAGTCATTGAGCAAATTAAGCATGTAATTGCTAAAAATGTATGTCATTTCTCATTGGTATGTTGCTCCTACAATATTTAGTTCAAAATACATCACTATGTAGTAAAACATACCCTAGGGGGTCATGAAGGTTGTATTGAGCTAGTGCTTAGGGTTGATCCTAATCTATTTGTAGCTTGAGAACCCATCCATGAAGGACAATAAGACATGTCTAGTTGTGGCATCAATCAGTTGATCGATACTGGGCAATGGGAAGTCATCTTTGATGGTTTCCTTGTTTAGGTCTTAGAAGTTTATGCAAATGCATATAATTTTGTTTTTCTTAGGCAAAACTAAAATGTTAGAGATCCAAGTTGCATAGTTAATAGCTTGAATAAAACTAAATTTATAAAGCTTGGTGCTCTCATCACAAAATACCAACGCCACCTTAGGTCTGATCTTGCACACTTTTTGTTTAACTAGCTTGATGTGGGAATCAAGGATGATGTTTTGTTGGATTAGCTAGGGATCTAGGCTTAGCATGTCCTTGTATGACCATGCAAACACTTTCATGTTATCATTAACAACATTGGAAATGTCCTGAGTGTGTTGGGATTCTAGCAAGGAGCTTAGTTTCAGCATTCTTGCCTCATCATTATGCATTGCCATAGGGATCTTAACAAGGGAATCCTCTATGACATCCCCTGTATCTAGGTCAAAGGCCTTAACTAGATGGTTGGGCTACTCTAGTGGTGCTTCTATGGATGCTATGTACTCATTGTAGGTTGTAGGCTTGAGGTTTAGGCAATGAGGGTTAATGCATCGCTTGATGTTGCCATGAGATCCTATGAGGACCAAAGGTGAGAAAATCTACTCTTGCATAGCCATGTCATGTTCCTATAAAAATAAACTAGAAAAATGTTAAGTGGCACCTATTTTAACAAGGTTAATATGCACAAGTGGAAAAAGAAATGCAATGAAATTTACTTAAGTATGCATTTAAGTTGCTATGGGAGGTAAACATATTTGTGCGAGTTTTGGGCCTCAATAGAGTATGGATGTGTTAAGCATGTTATTTTTGAGGAGGGTCAATCATGCTGGGGGAGTGGAATTGACTTGGGCATTTACAAGGCAAGAAAAAATCACAATTTCAGGCTAAGTATGAATAACTACACTCTCCATTGAGTGTTTGATATGGAGTATAGTCTGAGGTTGGTGAGTCATTAAATGTCCCCAGGGGGTAGGTATATAGGTGTGGTTTTACCATGGTAACTTGTCATTTTTTTCATTTCATCACTACATTGGGAGTGTAGTCTCGTTGCTACTTCCACTATCAGTATCAATGGAGAATGTAGTTGGGAAAAAGATGATGTGTTGGAGTGAATGCCTTTACCTAGGATTTGTGAATACTACCAAGGGAGAAAGATCATTGAGCTACTTATCATAGGCATAAGTGGAAGAGAGGAGGCCATTGGCATTAGCTAGGTACATTGACTATGCTCTCCCCCCTTCAATTTTTTTCTTGTGTGGGTTTTTCTTGGCAAGGGTTTTGGGGGTTTTAGGAAGCATAGTCCCATAGTGCTGCCTTGCATGCCTTACTATGGTAGTAGCTGTGCTCCATCTGTAGTGCAGTGTAGTGGTTGGGAGGGTTTTTTTTTACCACTTATTTTCTCTTTGGTCCTTTAGGGCTACATGGGGGAGTGGGGGTTGGGACTACACAAGCACTACATGGTATGACTATGGGGCTATCACCACCATTAAGCACCGTGGCACAACTATAGGGGTTGGGGCTATCGCCACCATTAAGAACCATGGCACAGCTACAGGGGCCACAATTACCATTGCACATCATTTTTATTTATTTTATTTTCCTTTTTTCTTTGTGGTGTGGTCATGGGATCTGAGGTTGTGTGCGGGCTACATGCACAACAATTTAACATGCATAGGGTTCTAAGACTATGTAGGATTTTGGGGTTTCAGAACATGTAGAGGTTTGGGGTGCATGGGCCTTGGAGGTATGTGGGACTTGGGGCCTTATGCATGGTGCTCCACAGCCCAACCATAGGGGACCAGAGCTATCATTATGTGGCATGACATAGTCACAAAATGGCTATGGCTACTATCATGCATCATCTTTCTTCTTCCCCTTATTCATTTTTTGTTTTGGATCGTAGGGTTTGAACTTCTCTTCTTTGTCACAGGAGCTTAGGGTTGCATGGCATCACACGTTATGGTGTGGTTGCAGGGGATATGATTGCAGAGGATGCTAGGGTTCTGGTAGTAGCTAGGGATGGCCTGTTGCAGGGGTAGGAAATGAGGTGGGGGTCTATCCCTATATTTTTTTTTGTTAAAGGCAACATGTGTTGTGCATTGTAACTACCTGCAAGGGCCATAGTTTCCATTGTGCACTATGGTGCAGCTATGATCTATGTCATTTTTTCTAACTTTTTTCAAGGTAGTTGCAATGGCACAGTCTACCACAGTGGTGGGGGTAAGGTGAAGCCTAGTCAGGTGTGATAGGCATAACACCATAGGGAGACTACACTCTCCACGGCTGTGGGACTATGCCTTCTATTTGTTAAGAGCATAGTTTACTAAGTGTTTGCCAAAATGGCTATTTTTCCAAGTGTTTGCCAAAATGTGTGTTTGCTAAATGTCTATTTTTTTGAGACTACACTCTCCACTAAGGTAGTCCAAAGCTAGTCAAAATTTTATCATTTTGGAACTACAATCTCCACTGAGGTAGTCCAAAGTTAGTAAAAATTTTACCATTTTAGGACTATGCTCTCCACTGAGGTAGTCTAGAGTTAGTAAAAGTTTTTCCAAAATTTCATTAACTATGCATGGTGCTAAACTTACAAAAAGCAATGTTAAGCCTATAAAAACATGCTATACCTTAGTGAGTGCTAGGCACGTAGAATGGGTTAAGCAACATCCTACACCCATGAGGCCATAGGGTGTATCATCAAAATTGCATTTTTGCTAGTTTATGTTGATAATTTATAATATTCATATCAAAATTTTTCCTCTATTATGTGTATAGTAATTCCTTTCCTATTGTTTGTTAACCATAGGGTGTTGTTGAAGCCTATTTTGATAGTGGTTGAGCTTATGGGCATCCTATGTTGCATGAGCGAATTTGTCCCTAACACCTTTGCATCAAATATGTAAGTGGCCCATCAAGCTGTGTGGTTCTGACTAAGAGCTCAGGAGTTCCTAGAATACCTATTGCAGTAGTTTAGTGTGATCATGTAGTCACACTTGGTAGTTGAGGCTGCTAGTACAATCACTGAAACATTATTACCTGGGGCAAACCGGAGCATCTTGAGGTTCATCTCAAATGAGCCCATTGTAAACATTGATGGGGTAGGAGGCTTAGGAAAAAGTCCTAGGAGAATTTAGCAATTATCCAAAGTATGGCACATGATGGGGTTTGCTTGTTACAATAAGAGCAACAACCTTTTCATCATGCAGTGGGTGCATACCCTATTC
Source organism: Gnetum montanum (assembly GCA_015680685.1). Taxonomy (NCBI): domain Eukaryota; kingdom Viridiplantae; phylum Streptophyta; class Gnetopsida; order Gnetales; family Gnetaceae; genus Gnetum; species Gnetum montanum. The sequence goes on along the minus strand of MNCI01008330.1, from coordinate 263,172 downwards.
CAGAACCCACCTAGAACTATTTACTACATTGGAGGGTAAGTGCTTCTATGACTTATGTAGTGTCTTTTTCTACTTTCTCATTAAATTGATAATGGTTTTATGGTGATTGCTAAATTCAGAGTTGATGAGGATGGCTTGCATGATGATAAAGACACTCTAGCCTTAACTCACACTACCTTGGAGGTATTCTCATCATGCACAAAAATTTGAGTAGCCATGATTAAGTAGGTGGGGCATGATTTAAAGGCTTACATTTCCCAATACCCAAAGGCCTATGAGCTATGCAGGATCCATAGTTGGTTGGATGAGGAGTGGCTTGCTAGTAAGATTAACATCAAAGAGGTGTTTGCAGCACCACCTCGATCTTACACCCCATTCATATCATGTGCGTATCTATGTTTTGGCTCATGTGCTTACTTGTGTATGCCTTTTAGTTTACATTATTGCATGAGGCTAATGTTGGTTTGCTATGTTGTAGTGGTAGTTGCCGTAGTTGAGGTGATAGTGGTCACCACGGGTTACACAGAGGCCACCTTTATCGTGAAATACTAGGATGTGGAGGGTGCACAACACTAGTTGTACCACAAAGCACTAGATGTGTTGATGAGTTGTCTCATACATGCTTGGTTAATGGACCTATTCTTGGCCCTTAGCCTAAGTATCCCAATGGCCAAAATGGTCACCATCATTGACTCCTTTAGTAAGGACATCAGGCAGTTTATCACCTGGGTGCACATTGTGATGGTAGTGCTACACCTTAGTGAAGCCTTCTTTGTTAATATTTTTGGCATCCTCGTTAATGGCCTAATGATTATTGATAAGGCTGGCAAGGAGGTGGACCATAGAGAGAAGATTGAGGACTAGTTGGGGCCACTCAATCTTACAAAGGCATATTGATCAAAGATGTGCTAGTGCCTAAGGTGCAAGAGCTCTACCCTCTATTTCACATTCATGCCTTTTCAAAGTTGCTTTCCCAAGGAAAGATCCTAGGGGTGGAACAAGCATGGGTAATGCAAGAGGTGTTGCTAGAGGATACAATGTTCAAATTGGCTGTGTACATAGCCACTAGTCTACATGTAGAGATTTCTAGGCTTCGATTCAACCTCCAAGCAAGGTCCCACATCCATTTCACATTCTTTGTAGGATACTTGCAAAGGTTCGTGGAACTTTTGATCATTGGAGATGATGGGCAATGGATGGTATAGGATGGTGAGAAACTATCTAGGTTGTGGATCAAGCATATGTTCTTGGCCACATGCACACAAGATCCCCTAGAGGGGATCAATGAGTCATATCAATAATGACCAAGGATCCCATGGGGCACTCACATTATTCATGCAATAGTATAGGCAAGGGTCCTCTAGTTGGCATCGGGGATGTAAGCAAGGTGGATCATTACATACTAGAGATGGTGGGGCCCTTTGAGGCCAAGATCAAAAGGCTACATCTTGAAGAGAAAGTTGCCCCTAAGATAAGGAAGCCAAGTAGCAAAAGGATCCACATCAAGCTACAAAGCTTGCAGGAAAATGTTGCAAGTTAGTATGTGTAGCTTATTAGATGCCTTAGTTAAATTCATGTATATATTATTATTTTTATATTTTTCTATTATGCTATAATATTAATTAGCTAATTATGTGCTATACATAATAATGTGTTATATGTGTATATGTGTTAATTGTAGAAAAAGAAGAGAGGGATGCAAGAGCAGTAGTCAAGGTGGTAGTAGAGGAAGTGCCTTCTTAGGATGAGGAGGAGAAGGTGTCTCATGGAGATGAGCTTCACGAGGTAGTAGAGACCCTTTGGTGGTTGGAAGAAGAGGGGTTTCTCCACCTTGACGAGGGTGATTTTGACACTTTTTTTGATGGTATGCAGGTAGGTGATCCCCTTGCACTCATGCATGAGGGCTTGCTAGGTAATCAACTTGTATTGCCATATGTTTTCCCTTGTTTTCTCTAGTATTTTTAGTTATTAGGACATATGCTAATTTCATCGTTGTATTAAAACATCAGATATTCTTACCAGTGGTCCCACATCTACCTATCACATGGAGCCATGGATAGTTATGCTAGATAAATTCACCTTCATGGAAGGTGCTGTTGAAAACATGGTGAACTATTTATTACCAATAGACCTTGAGCTCGGTATGTGTGAAATGCTACTTCATCTTGTGTTATTCTTCTCATTACTCATTTATTAGATGCTCATATGTGTGTAATGGCTATAGGTCCTAAGCTGCAATCGGATCCAAGCAAGATAGCCAAGGTGGACACTCTACCCAACCTTCCTCATAAAGTTGATCAAGTGCCTTGTCATATGTATGAAACATTGAACAAGTGTGCACTTTCCTCTGCAAAGGCATTGTGGGTTTGCATGCATGAGAATGAGCACATGTGGAAATTCATGCATAAACTACAAGAGAGGATGACTAGCTAGGATGAGAAGATCAAGGATCTTCAATCCAGATATAACTTCATAGTAGCTAAATTGTGAGGAGACGACACCTAGCGTAGCTCTAAGATCAAGTATGCTGGATATTAAATAGATCTCAAAGGTAAGAACTAGGCCACATGGGAGCTAATAGAGTAGTAGCTCTAGATGGATTTGCTTGCTTAGAAGAACAAAGATTGGAGGAATTATAGAACAAAGGTTTATCGATGGGGTAGGTACAGAAGAATCACAAACATCAGTACAAGAAGGAGTGTGACACGTACTTGTAATGGTACAAGAAGGAGTCTACCAAATGTTGTTGCCTTGAGATGTTTCTTGGGGTGACAGATGAGAAGTAGGCATATGACTTGTTCGCATAGAGTATAGTCATGAGTAACTCTCCCATGAGGTGTAGAGAGGTCTCTTCTACTATGTTTTCCATGGAGTCACCTGCATGGACCACCATGGATAAAGGCAAGGCCCTTGTGGGTATTGACTTTGGTTGAAATGACTAGACACAACTTTTCAAAGCTGAGATCCTCTCGTGCTTGGAGGCTAGCCTTGGAAAGTTACCTCCAGAACTTACCGATGTGGGGCCTTCCCAGGTTAGTCTTTGCTATGTTATTTTTTTATGTTTTTTATGTTTTGAATTAGCTTGTATAATGCATGCTTACTTACTAATCATGCATATTTGTCAATGGTTGTGGCAGGTACTAGGTGATGCTGTAGGCCCCAGAAACCCAATGAAGGAAGTAGAACCTCCATCCCCACCTAGTGCTACTGGTTGAACATGACTAGATGTACCTCCCACTAGGCTTTTTTGCTACATTTTTGCTATATGATGCTATTCATGCTATGTATTACTATGCATATTACATTTGCTATGGATAATTATTTGCTAAATCTAATATGTAAACTTTTATCTCTATATGATAATTTTATGTGAGTCTGGGCCATTGCAAGCCATAGTGATACTGGGCCATTCCGAGCCATAGCAAATATATTATTAGTTTAAAGCCTTGATAGGTTCCATGCCAATTTAAGGCCATAGTGGGAGGGTTGATGCTAGTTTTTGGCCACTTTGGGTCACATGTTTGTTAGTTTTAGGCCATTCCAGGCTGAAGTGATAGTGATAGTTTTAGGCCATTTTGGGCCACATCATTACCAGTTTAAGGCCATAGTAGGTCACGTATTGCTATCTCTCTTTTTTTAATTTTGGTGGTTATGATCTTTATGTATTTTTATGTTTATTCATGCATTAACTTAATAACTACAAGTGTAAACTAATTGAGCAAATGTGTAAACAAAATAGACAAATGCATAAACAAAGCAAACAAATGTGTAAACAAAGTTAACCGATGCGTAATAAGCAAAAGATAATGCTAATCTAAGCAAAAAAATGCAACATAAGAAAAAAGGTAAAATACAAGGCACACAAAAGTAGATAGTGGGTAGACACCTAGTGTGTTTTAGACTAAGGGGATACCTTAGTTGTATAGTTGCTTTCTAACCTAATGTGGGTTAGGGGGCTTGTAGGGTTTGGATTGCACTATTAAGTAGTCTCCTTAACCTTTGCTTACTATGTCAAAGGGAAATTATACTCAAAGGACATCCTTTGGAAGGTCATTAGCTTCTTTTGTCTTTTCAAGTGGGTCTACCTCATGCATTTCATTGTCTGCCTTAGGTGCATCATTAGGAAATTTAACTTCCAATCCTTACTCCATATCTATGTTGTTGATAGACAAAAGGGTGGCATTATTACCATGGATGATAACTTTGCCACCTTCATATAGGAGGTGGATTTCTTAATGAATAAAATAGGAGATGGCTCGTAATTGGGCTAGCCAAGGTCTACCCAATATTAAGTTAAAGCTTGACATCTCCTTTATAATGAATTTAGTAGTGGTTGGGCATTGCCCCCCTACTACAAAGGCTATGGTGACAATGCTCATGATGATGATGCATGACTTGTTGAAGGATTTCAAGCACATGGTTTTTGTTGGATTGATTTGGTCTGTGAGGCCTAGCTTGTCCACAATGGTGTATGGTATTACATTTGTTGCTGCTTCATTATCGATGTGCACTATGTAAATTTTGCATTGCCCGATGTGTATGGTGATGAACATGGGAGCTATTATGACCTCGCTTCTCTCAGGATTGATCTTAATTGCTTCATCGTGAAACACTAAGAATGTGGAACTTGATTCTTGTGGTGTGGGAGGCAACATCACTACATAGATGGAGTCTTCATCTACAAGGATGTCCTCCATGATAAAAATAGAGGTTAACATTTGCACCAGTGCTTCACAGTGGGTAGACGAGGTCATGATCAATTCATATAAGCTTAATGTTGTGTTTTTCTATTTGAGTGCTATGTTGACTTGGGCTAATGCATCCATGAAGTCTTTACCATTAGCCATGTTTGTATTGGCCTGAACTTCTTCTATGTGGCCTAAGAGATGGATCTCTTATTGAGGCAACTTAGGCTTTGTTTGCTTGGTTTGTTTAGGGGCCTTAGTGCTCCTTGGTGGTCTACTCATTATGGCCTCTTCAGTTGCCTTGTTCATGGGGATTGCAGATATGGGAATTAGCTTTGGTGGACCTAGTGCTCTTTAGTCTTGATGTTTCCTAATCATATTTTCTACAAGACACTCATTGGGTCTTCTATGTTGCCACCTTGAGGGCCTACTAGTTTTTCCAATGAGGTTGCCCCTTGGAAAGAAAGGAACTAATGTGTTAGGCACTACTGTGTTTTGGGTAAGTGAGGGGCTAGCATGCTGTGACACTTGGATGATGAAGGGTGCTTGAACTATTGTTGTTGATGCAACTTGTAGGGGGACCTTAACTACAAAGGGCATTATGGGTGCTTGAGGTGGCACTCTAATGATGAAAGGGGGCCTCAAACTTGTGGGGGTTGAGGGGATCCTTGTGCCACTAGAGGGCACTCAAACCATGAATGGCTATTGTACTGATTCCAAGTTGTCATCAATGCTAATAGCATTTACAACATAGTTAGCATCGTCTACATTTAGAAGGTCATTCCATGCCCTCATAAATTGGTTTTGATGCCTAATTAGGTTAATAGTGTCAAGTACCAGCTTGCCTGTATTAATCATCCTTTGTTGATCATCCTATAAGGCCATGTAAAAATCAATGTTATGGTTGGGAAACTGGTGGTAGTCGTAAAATTGATCTAGTCTAAAGTGCCTTCGGAACAAGCGCTTGTTTGGTGTGATCAATGTGGGATTCCTTAGCAACTTGCAATATCTATTATGTCTGTTGAGGGCATCCTTGGACATTTTCTTGTAGTAGATGCATCCAACTTTTAATAGTTGATATAGTAGCTCTAAAGGTTTTAATGGTAGTGGGGTATACTGAGAGTGATCCTTGCACTTAAATTTAGGCCTTAGAATAGCTTGCGCTATGGCCACCAAGGATGTAGGCTAGTTGGTTGCCTTAGTGCTAAGGTCAACTATATTTTGTTAGCCAGGGCTCTAGATTGCCTAACTGTTGGCCTTGGGTTGGTTACTTTGGCCTCTTTGGCCACAGTCGCCACCATTGCATTCTAATTTTCCTTATCCTTGTCCCTCCTTGCATGTTTATTTTTGTAGGCCACATAGGATAGGTCCTTACTAGCTTTTGCCACATCTTATATGCTCTTGGTTTAGGTGAAGACTACTTAGGGATTATGAGCCTAAGTAATATAGTTTTAACTTTATGAAGTCATGAATGTGCCCTTAAAGATGGCTAGGAGATGTGTTTTGGCTATTGGCTCTCATATTTCATTTAATGAGAAACTCCAGCATTGAATAAATTTTTTCATAGGCTCTAGGTGGTCCTACTTGATTTTCATTAGTTGGTCCAAAGTTTTTTTTAGCTTTAAGTTGTATTTTAAGTGCATTACAAATTGGCTTAGAAGGTCCTCCTAAGAGGAGATAGAGCTTTTAGGCAATGCATGGTACTAATCTAGCACTTTTCTAGTGAGTGACATGGCAAACACACATATGATGGCATGCAACCATGCTTGCAACATCAAACACTCCAACCTAAATGTAACCAAATGTGAATTGGGATCTTCCTCACTATTGCATTTGGTGAACTAAGGTAGTGGGACTCTAGTTAGAAGAGTTAGAGGAGGGACCATAGGCTTATAGGGTCATCCTAGTAAAAGTCCATTACTTTAATAGTTTTGAAGGAGGTGACCTTGAGTTGCTTCACCTCTTCTATCAGGCTTTGGATCATCTTGAATGCCTGGTCTAAGTTTTATGACATTCCAGCCAACTTTGTTAGTTGAGAAATTTGCTATTGGTCTAGCTATGTGATCCATGGCCTAATTATAGGCTACGGAATCATAGAATGCACTTGATGCATGGGCCATGCTATAGGGATGATGATTAGGGTAGGCAACACATGAGTGGGTTGGGCCAACACTAGGGGTGCTAACGAAATAGGCAAGACATAGGATGCTTTAGTCACCTGGGGCCTAGAGACAGACCCTATGTGGACGTATGGTTGAACTATCACAATTACTATGGACAACAGTGGTTGAATGGGTGGCAATGATCCCATGAAGGGTAAGCTAAAGGAGGATACATCATCATCTGTATGTTGTGTTTGATGCATTACTATCATAAGCATTGACTTGGAAGGTGATGCTGGTGCTATGATTGCTTTAAGGAGAATGGATGAATGAGACTATGAAAGAGCTAGACTAGGAATTACTCATTAGAAGACAGTGTAGAAAGAGCCCTTATTCTTAGAGAAATCTTCGAACTTATCCTCTTCTTCCTATAGAGGTTTCTAATAGTCCATTCCTACATCATGCTTACCTACTCAGATGGGTTGGGATAATATCCAATGGTAGGGTTCTATGAGTGGGATGATATCAAGTGAGAAGGGGATATACTCTCATCCATTCTGATGGATCAGTTCGTAGATTCATTTTTCTTCTAGGTCCAAGTAGTCTACAGGTATCCCTACTTGAATCTTTGTGCAAATAAAGTTATATTACTTGTTTCTTAGTGTGGCATACTTTGGGTCTTAACTGCATAGCCTAAGGAATTACCTTGGCTCTACCATTACAATATTCCCAGGGTTATCAATCCTAGTCTCTTGTTAGATGGGCAAGATAACGAGAGTGCTCGGGACTAACGTTGAAGACTATTTTTGGTTCATGGATGTAGATTAAGTTGTAAGAGGGGACTATAAGGGTTTCTTATTGCAAAATACTACTAACACCACTAACTACGCTGACTATGCTCTCTATGCCAGAGACCTGACTATGCTCCCTACGTTGGAGTTGACTACACTCTCTATGCCAAAAAGCTAACTATGCTCTCTATGTTGGAGCTGACTATGCTCTCTATGCTAGAGTTGACTACACTTTCTACACTAGAGCTGACTACACTCCAAATAAAAGCATTAAGAATTTTGTAGATAGTGGATATATGTGGTTTGGGTTGCTATGTGTGCTTCCTAGGGAATTGACTACAGGGTCTAGTCTACATCAACTAGTTGGTAGACAACACATGCACTGGCCTAAGATCTAGCTACTGCTAAGCCCATAGCAGGTCCATAGGGGTGTTACAATCTACACTAGCCTGAAGCTAGCAACTATGGTGTAGAGAGCATGTGAGACAACCACAATGAAGTCTAAAAAAGAAAATGGTCCTGGCTCTCCTTATAATGCCAAAAAATGTGATGATCGAAACCATTAATAGCTAGAACACCAAGGTTCATAGGTGCATAGCCTAATTCTAAATCCATGCAAGGGCCTACTAGAGGCAAATATGGATGCCTTGGATGGTCTAGTAAATCGTATAGGGACTTACTTGATGCAATGGGGGTGCAACGTGGTTAGCTATAGTGGTGATACAAAACGATGTTAAGTGTGTAGGTGGTGTTTACATTGTAAATGATGGTAGTGGGGTCAAGTGTAGTCAAGATTTTTGGTGAAGTGGATGATGTTAACATGTGTAAACCATCACTCAAGTGTAGTTTTAGGCATGGCTATAAGCTAAAACAACAAAAAATGCAAGTAAAGTGCCAGAAATGTAAAGAAGGAGAGAGAGTGAAAAAGAACACCATCCCAAATTTGGTTGAGCATAGTTAACACCAAAAGGGGTTAGAAGATGCATGGTGTATAATAGGTGTAATGGATAGCATAGTCACAATCTTAGGAATATCTAGCCATGAAGATTAGTGCTTCACCATGGTGTCTATGCTTACGAAGCTAGCCACTGTGATGTACCATTGGCTGCAGTGTTTCGATGGACTGTGATGGTTTGCAACTTCACTAATATGTCTTTGGTCTTCTCTCAAGCACTTCATAGATTTGCTCATGCCAAAAAATCAACCAACTCTAAAATTTTCCAACCCTGAAAATTTTGAGGGCATGGGTATTTATAGGTTTAGAATTAGCATGGAATGTGGGATGATTGCCACATGGTGGAGGGGACAGTTGGGACTATGCTCTCACCCAACTACACTCTCCATTGGGTTGGTGGTGTTGTGCTTTATTGTGCTCTGCTAGACTCTGTGAAACTATGAGATTGTGACTATTCTACTAACTACATGTGTGTGCCAAGAAGATTGCAAGGTACCTAAAAAATACAACTTAGAGACTATGCTTTACGAGACTATGCTCTTCACGCTCTCACATGGGGTCAAAAGTAGTTACAATTTTGGGGCAAAAAGGGGGTACAAAAAAGAAACATTTTGTTAAGTACACTTGTCAAAGATGAGTTGGAGCTAAGCTTAGTGGTGTTGCTATGTTATGGATGCTATTGGATGCTTTTCCTATTGATTATTCTTGACTATGTTCTGGATTGGAGGAGAGTGTAGTCCCACACTTAGAAAAAGAAGATGTAAAAAATAGGCATGTGCTGACTATGCTCTCTGCTAGAGGTTAACTACACTTCTATCTAGGATAGAGTGTAGTCTTAGCACTTGTCAAAACTTGTGAAAACCTACCCTTTTGCTAACTACGCTTTTCACTAGAGGTTGACTATGCTCTGTGGTAGTGGAGAGCATACTCCCAACACTTAGCAAAATTTGTTACAACTAGCTTTGTGCTGACACTTAGAAAAATTTTCTACAACTAGCTTTGTGCTAACACTTATAAAAAATTGCAAGATTGGCATTCATGTTGACTATGTTCTCCATGAGAAGTTGACTATGCTCTCAATTTGGGATTGAGCGTAGTGTTAACACTTAGAGAAAATTTGCAGAAAATGGCATTTATGTTGACTACACTCTCCACTAGAGGTTGACTACACTCGAGGGAAATGGAGAGTGTAGTTCAAACACTTAGAAAAATTTGTAGTCAAGATGCTATAGTTTGGATTTGGTGGTGTTTCCAGACCTTTATCAACTTTAGGCACATGCAATAGCTAAGGTGGCTATAGCTATCTTGCTACTACTACAACTTTTGATGGGAGGTAAAAAGCATCGAGCAATGCTTTCATTTTCTTCTCCTTACTTCTAGGATCATGCATGGACCATGTAACTTTACTAATGTGTGCCAGAATGGGCACATCCCAAGGATAGGAAATTGCTAGGAATAGCTCCTTAGCATTGATAAACTAGGTAGCAAATTGTTTATGCTCAATGTTGAATACTTTGATTGCATCTTTTAGCTCTTGGTAATCATTTATTCTCTTAGACAAGTTATTAGTAATTGATTATTGATTAGTGACTCTTGCCTTGAGAACTATGAGTTCAAAATTTACCATCTCAAGCTTTTGCTTGGTGTCCTTATGGTGCTTGAACTTGGCCTTGTATAACAAGTACAAGTTGGCCACCTACTTTTTGAGTTTTGACTACGGTTGTTCGGTGATTAGCATCTTGAAGTTTGCATAACGGAGATTAGCCAATTCCATATACTCTATCATTTCTTCAATTTGCAACTCTTTTAGGCAAATCTCTACTTTGTTATAAGCATCTATTCCATAAATGATGGGCTACCAAACCTTTCTTCCTTGCTAGAGTTGCTAGAGGGCCTTGTTTACTTTTTCCTTAGCCGTTTGAATATGCTTCTCATTCACTTTCTTCTCCATGCCAACCTAGTCTCTATAGTGATTCTTGACTCTTTCAAATTTGAGTGGCTCATTTTTCTAGGTGGCAATCTCAATGATCAATTTCTAGTGTAAGGCTTGAACCTCCTTCATAGATAAATTACAATTCTCCATGGCCAATTTCCTTCATTCCATGTTTGCCCTGGTGAGCTTCTCTTGTTGTTGATGAATGAATTCTTCCATCTGTTATTTTTGTGCATCAACATTACATAGGAGATGATTTTTTACTATTAGTGATATGTTTTCTTGGTGCATCTAGACCAAGTCTTGCTGAACCGAGTAGATTTTTACTTTTGCTATGGACTAGTTGAGGACAGCCATCACCATTTCCTCCTCAACTTATTTTAATCATTCTTGAAGTTTCTAAAAAGCTTCATCTCTAGTTATTACTAGGTTGCGTAGTGTGGGATTAGCAAAATGGGCACATAGTTTAACAGCTTCCATGGTCAAGCATTGGTTTTGTACTTAAGCTATTTCAAGTTACCCTTCTAGGATGAATGCATTTTCCATTTGCATCCAGCAACTTTGATTGGATTGCAATAATGTTATCTAGAAAATCAAAGATATCCAAAATCAATTGCCCAATTTCCACTAGTTGATCCAGCAACTCTTCATGCTGGGCTAGAGTTAATCTTTCACTAACCATGCTTACAAATGTCTATACATCTTAAAGTATAGATACCTCTAGTACAGACATTGCGGGTGCATTAAGCACTTCTATGATTTGGTCAGCAACTACTTTAGTAGTAGTTTCCTACCCTTGGTGCTACATCACCAATACAATTGCTCTGTTAACCTCCTACAAGCACACTAAAAAGGAAGTGGCATTCCGAAAGATTTCTAGAAATAAATGGTGTTGAGATAGAGACATCGTCACCTCTTGGACATTGGGATTCAATCTCATGGGAAACTATGTTCATTGGATAGAGAATATTGGTCCACCTCTTTCATCTAGCTAATTATCCAAGGCACCTCATTAAGATGACTCATTGTAGTTTGATATACATATAGGTCGCTACCACTCATTCTTGCATGCTACTTTTGGTCATGCAAGAGATGTTCTCGAATTTCATGTAAATGCTCAATAACTACATGAGCCTCTAGTGTTGTTTCTTGAGTAAGCAAAGGAGGTGGTGGCTATTGCACCTCTTCTTTAAACATGGTAAGTGTCTTGTCCTTCATCATTTCAGACCACAAAGCTAGAGGAGAATGCATGATTGTGTCATTTGCATAGTGGATGATCCCTATCCTTTTGCAAAGTTTCCAGATGAGGCATGGAAAAGGTAGGGTTTTCTTTCCACATTCATTTTCTTTGAAGTGCTTTTTGATCTCTAAATAGATCAATTGTGGAATATTTGTTGGAAGTCTCCTTCTTAGAGTAGTGTATGCTCAAGTGGAAAAGGCAGTCACCTTCCTAGGCCTCAATGTCGAATGGATGTGATAGGCTACTATTTTGAAGTATATGCATTCTATTGGTGTGAGTGTGCCAAATGCCTTATAGTTAACCCTGTATCACCACTAGGAACACTCCTTTCTTAGCCTCAAGGTTATCTTGCATAGACATCTCTGCCAGTTTTGTTCCAGAATCAGGCAACCCAAGAATTTTTGCAATAGCTTTAGCTAAGAATGTCCTTGATCTTCAATATGGATCCTTCCCTTCTATTATTTTAGAAGAGGTACATCTCTTCCATGTACCACTCCCCACTAGAAGTGAGGATTGGCCACATGGGAGAGGTTTGCAATTATGTTTTCACCTTTGTTGGAGCATGGTCTAAAAATGGCTCAAAGTTCAGTTACTAGAGAATTGAGTGTTGAATATCACATGGCCTAATGATGTTGAGGCAATCTTGTGTTAGTTTGACTTCAAGCCTCATTATGGATCCTAGTGCCTTCCCATGATGCGATTGTTCTATTGCAACTTCTTCTTTAGTGATTCATTAAATAGATTTCACTTTAGGCTCCTCTCAAAGAGATCCCATTACATGGGTTTTTCTAGCTAATCTTGGACATGTTCTTGTTGGAACCTTCTAGTTCTAGGCTATTTTTTCCTTAGTTGAGAGGGTCCTCCCTCCTACAATCATTTTAGTATATGTTCCATTTATAATCACAACATGACCACGAGTTAGAAATTATTGTGTAACATGAAATAATTGGAATACCTTATCTTCATGGGATAGTTACACTTGGCTAAGTTGTGAGTATGGCTGATTCAATCAAGTTTAATCATTGTTTTATGTGTTTTAATGTTAATAAGTCATTCCAAAGGATGTTGGAAGGGTTAACTCTCAAAACTTAATGCTTTCATATCGTTGTATTCATTAATCCTTTGGGGAAGTTAGAAAAATTTTCAAAAACATTCATCAGAAACATTAAGGTTTGTGGCCCCCACAATTAAGAGCTAACCTTTGGTAGTTGTAGGATGAAAGAATGGAGTGATTTGGACAAATAATTGAAAAGTTATGGGCTCTAGAAGGTTTTGGGGTATGAAAAATGGGAAAAACTCCCCTCTTGTTATGAAGGAAATGACAAAAACTTGCAAAGTATATGATGGTATATATAGAGGTTTTGGCTTGCATTGATTGGGACTAGTCAACGAGGCCCAATTGATGGGGTTGGCTACATCAACTAGGCCTAGTTGATGTAGCTATTGACCATCGTTTAATTTGGTTAAACTTCCAAAATACAAGAAGTTTTTGAGTGAAATTGGGGTCAAATGGAAGCCTAAAAAGCCACAAATATGATGAGAATAGTAGAAGAGGGTGTTGAAGCTTAGAAAATTTAGAAAATTGAGAAAATGATTTGGAGAACAAATTTGATGAGAGTTTAAGGAGCATAGAGTAAGATAGGATTATAGCAATGTCTAAGGTAAGGGACTTAACACAATGGAAAATGTGAAAGATAGGATTATAGCAATGTCTAAGGTAAGGGACTTAACTATCCAAACCAAGAGATATGTAAGTGGGTCCTCCCCATAGTAGGCACATACCCTTGTTGCCCTTACATAACCTTAACTAATGAGTTCATGTGTCCCACACAATTGATTAATGGTCATGAAAAGTTAAGGACCAAGTAGAAAGAATCTATCCAAGAATTCCAACACATCAAACTAAGACATCAAGCATAACATAGAAACTGGCAATGAGGTGAGTTATGGTAACATAGATGGATGACTGAAAAGGTGGGATGGAATCCCGAATTGAGGTCATAAGAAGTCCCTTGTTGAATTTGTGTTTAAAATGACTTGAGAAGATCCATCCTTAGTCTAGACCAAAACCAACCACTTCTAGTGACTTTGCATTGCCACTCCAAGACCAATCCACCCCCTCAAGATACAAGAGCACCCACATAGAACAACCACCATTCCATAAGGAGAATAAAAGAAAGTAGAAAGTGAGAGAGGGCCTTAGTTAGAGGGGATCTTTAGGCATGACTAACATGTCTTTTTAGTCCCATAATGAGTGCTTGTAGCCCATTTATTTGTCTAAGGGGTGTGCTTTGAATTCCCATCATGTTTTTTTTGTTTTGTTTGTTTTTGGTTTTTTCTTTGTTTTTCTTTTTTGATGGGAACCACACCATGCAGAGACTTTATTTGACTTCCTGTACTGGTTGACATGGAATGATAAGTAGTCTACAAGAAACATCCAAGCACTTAAGCAAGTAGAAGAGTACAAAGAGTATTGTGTCCCCTTGATGTCACACCTTGTACAAACCTTTGAATCCTTCCCAATTCTAGAAACTACTAAGGTCACCAATTTATTAAAAGTTTCTTTAATAAAAGGGATCTCAAAATTTCAGAACAAGGAAAACCATAAAGTTTGTAGATGGGTGGATGATGTGGACTCACTGCCTATTTCATGAAGCATAAACCATGTCATAGTCATCAAACATCAGAATTCAAAAATAGAGACCAGACATGGACAATCACAACATTAAGTACAAACCATCATTAGTAAACAACAATAGTGGCATTGTGTCCTATGGTAATAAAGCACTTTTATTAGCAAAGATAGTGAAAATTCATGCACAATAATAAAATAAAATATAAAAAATTATGAAATATTTAAGAAAGATAAAACATACTAATGACTTTGTAAAATAAAAATTGAGAAAATGAATAAAATTCAACAAAGTATAAAACAAAAATTTATAAACAAAAAAAGTAAAAAGAAAAACGGTGAAACACTGAGGAGTCATGTGGATGGTTAGCATGAATGGCCATCTCCCCCATGACTATGTTGAAGGGAAGAGATAAGAAAAATAGAGCATGGTTGTTCATCTGTTGAGGTGGTAGTTGCACTGGCTTGTGTTGATTTTAGGAAAGGTTTCACTTGTTGGATGTTGACCAAATGATTTTTATTGGGCTCTTAGGTTTGTATATGGTCATGGATTGAGAAGGAAAGGTTTCATTAATTATATAAGGTCCCTCCCACAACATTTGAAACTTTTTTTTTTGGGTATATGTGTGGGGTTTCAGTAGAGAACCTTATCTCCAAATTGAAATTTACTTTCCATGTTCTAAGGTCATTTCATTATTTGTTGAACACCTTGTGAACTTCATTTAGAGATAGGGATACTAATTAGTTTTCATCTAGCACGTTGAGGTTGATTAGTCTTGCTTTTTGTGCTATACTTAGGTTAAGATTTAAATCATAGGCTGTTGAAAGTATACAGAGCTTGGATTGAATTGGGAGTGTTGGAAGTTTTCCATACACTAACTCATAGGGAGAGTAACCAATACGGAGTTTCCATGCTGAGTGGTAGGCCCAAAGGGCATCATTGAGATTTATTCTCTAGTCTCTCCTATATTTGCTAATAGTTCTTGTTAGAATTTTTATGATCTCCTTGTTCGTTACCTTTACTTGACCATTAGCTTGGGGGTGATAGGGTGTTGTTAATTTATGTTCAACCCTCAAGTGTTGCATGATTTTTTGAAAAGTGGAACCTATAAAATGGGTTCCATTGTCAAAAATTAGTACACATGGCAGCCCAAACCTATTTACAAAATTTTGTTGTACAAATTGAGTAGTAGTAGAAGATGTACAGTCAGTAATGGCTACTGCTTCTACCTATTTTATGTAGTAGTTGACTACAACAATCATATATGCCTTTTCATTTAACATGGGTGTGATGGGACCCATGAAGTCTATGCCCCATATGTTAAAGGACTCCAATGATTAAATCCACTATTGAGGACCCTCCATTCGAGTGGTCATCCCACCATATTTTTGATAGCAGTCATAAGATAGGACAAATTGGTGGGTATCCCTAAACATTGTAGGCCAATAGTATCCTACAATCATGATTTTTATGGTTGTGAATCTTCTTACATAGTGGCCTCTGCAAGGGCCTTCTTGAGCATTCTAGAGAATGCATAGTTGATCAACATTAGGGACACACCAACGAACTAGGCCATTGGTGCACACCTCGTAAAGGTGTCTATTGAATTTCATGAAGTACTTTGCCCAATGAAGAAACTATTATTTCTTCCTAAAGTTTGTGGCATCTCCTAAGTGAGAAGGTAAGTGAGAATGCCATCATACCATTTTGTTTGTATGGGCACTCGATTATTTATTGCTCCTGTAAAGAGGAGTTCATCTGGAAATTAATCAAAGAGTGGACTCTCTCCTCTTTGTTATTCCATCTTAACCTAGAGAGATGGTAAGTGAGCACATTCTCAATCCCTTTCCTATCTACCATTTTGAAATCGAATTCTTGCAAGATCACAAGCCATTGATATGAGGTCTCACTATTGGCTTGTTCATTAGGAAGTGCATGACACTATGATCTATTTGTACAAATACTTTATAACCAAGCACATAGTGCTTGAACTTTTTAAGAGCATACACCACTGCCATTAGTTCTTTCTTAGTTGTGGTGTAATTCAATTATGAACCCACAATGCTTTAGCTCATGCAGTGGATGTAATATGGACATTTCTTATCATCCAACTATGTAAGCATGGCTCCCAAGATATAATTAGATGCATATGTCATTATGTGAAATGGTTTAGACTAGTCTACTACCCATATAATTGGAGTTTCTATGATTTTTTCCTTCAACTATTGAAATGCATGGTCACACTTCTTAGTCTAGATGAATGGAACATCTTTCTTTGTAAGCTTAACCAATGGCTTTGCAATCTTAGAAAAATTATCTATGAATCACTAGTAGTAGCCAATGTGTCTAAGAAATGATCAAACATCTTTAACTATCTCTGGTTGGCATGTGATTCCTTAGATGACCCTTATTTTTTTTGGTCTACATTAATCGATTCTTGTAAAATTTGGTGCCCTAGTACTATGTCCTCCTAGACCATTAGATGGCTATTTTACTAATTGAACTTGAGGTTTATTTTAACACATTGTTTTAGTACCTGCTCATAGGTAGAGAAATCATCCATAAATACTTCTACCCTACTACCAATTTGTTGTTGAAAAATCCTAAGGACTAAGCATTAAAATGTTGTAGGGGTATTACATAGACCAAATGGCATATTACAATAAGCAAAAGTCCCCAAGGAACTTGTGAATGTAGTCTTGGCTTGATCTTCTAGCACAATTTTGATTTGGTTATAGCCACTATAACCAGCCAAGAAGTTATAATAGCAATGTCTGAAGATAGTGTCCAACACCTGGTCCACAAATGAAAATGGAAAATGATCTTTGAATGTTGCCATATTCAATAGCTTAAAACCAATGCAGACCTATCACTTACCACATTTCTTTGGCACAATTACAAGTGGGCTAATCCACTTACTATCTGCATTGGGATAGATGAACCCCACCTTAAGAAGTTGTTCTATTTTGTCCTTGACAATCTACTTCAATTTGGGGTTTAGCTACCTCTGTAATTGTCTTCTTAGCTTCATGGTTGGGTTGGTGTAAATACAATGCTAGCATATCCATGGATCAATTCTAGTTAGCTCAAGACATGATTACGCAAAGGTTGTTTGTCATTTGTTGACCACATGCAATAGCTTGTCTTTTTATTCATGAGAAAGTTTTTCATAGATTATAACTAACTTACCATTGTTTAAAAATGCATACTCCATGTTGGCTAGTAGAGTTTCTAACTCTAGGGGCTCTTTCTTGAAATTATCAATGATTTCCAACTCTTCCCAATAGGTATCATCATCTTCTTCATTAGAGAGTTGATGATGAACTTGCTCAAGTTTATACATGCCTTCGACATAAGCACATGTTAGGATCTCAATTGGTTCCATGCATAATGTGCTACTATCTAAGTTAGATGTCAGCCACTGGATGTCTTTCTATTTTGTGATTGCTACGTATAGATACCTTTGGATATCTATTTCTTGTGCATAGTGATTGCATGCTTTGATGAATGCACTTTTAATGGAACAAATTTTCTACATGTAATTGCACTTGGTATCACTGTATGTGATACATGGAACACATTTCTTCTCTAGCCTTCCAAATTCATTCTCCTTAGAAATTTCCAAGGAGAGGTTTGTTATGCCCATTCATGCATTAATAGTGATTAACCAAGCCCTTTCCATAATGATGGGAAATTCTCCTTTATAGTTTTTAACCTTGATCACTAGAAAATTGGCTAGATAGGACCACCACAAATTGTGGTCATGATGTCCTCCACTAGTCCCAAAGGAACAATGATTGACTGGTTAGCCAACTTCAAACAAATGTTGCTCTTCTTAAGAGACAATAGGTTCTAGGCTTTGTACATGTCATGGAAGATGAGACTGACATTGAAACTAGAATTAAGAAGAGATTTGCATGGCTCATGTTTATTGATCTATAAGTAAATAAGAGGACTTCCTAGGTTATATCATTTCATGGAAAGATTGCTAGCCTTGATCCAATCAGAAACAACATATGTTAACATCATAGTGTGGGTCTAAGAAGGTGTTTAGTTTCAAGGGCACTCAAATGTGTTTAATGTAGAGGATGAGGGTACTAGAGATATAGGGCAACCATTTGGGAGGACTATTGGATCAAAAAAATGGTTGTTTCCTAGATCGATTATCTAAACCACTCGATTGGAAGGTCAGTTGTGAATCTATAGCCCTTGTAGTATTTCATTGCTACGACTATGGGGGAATTTTGCCTACATGGATGGAGTAGGAGGTAACTGGAAGTAGGTGGAGGGATGTGTGTAGATGGATGCAGAGGGTGGTATGGATATGGGTGTTTCCCTCTAGTAGATGGTGAATGAGTTTAATGGTACTTTGAAGGGTAATAGTGATGCTAGAATGAGGCATGGCTTGTAGAGCTTTGTGGAGAAACAGATTATTAACCATAGTACTTGTATGGATCTAGTTGATGATAAGGGTACTACTACCTGGGTAGTGGCATTCCCCATGATTGTGGTCAATTCCATTGTTGATATTGTTCATAGGATTGTGGTGGAGTTCCATTTTGGTAGTAAGCTTATTGTTGCTAGTGGAGTTGCCTTGGATTATCTTGAGGATAAGGAAATTGTCTAGGTGCTTACCTCCTTGCTAGTTGAGGATTCAACACATACACCCTAGAATCTTGCAAGTGTGACACCACAACGCAACATCCCTTCGGATGTTCATATTGACAAATGTCACACCCACCATCATCTTTAGAGTCTATCTCCACCACTTCTTCTACTACAACAACTCTGTCCTTACCTCTCTGATAGGCACGTTCAACTTCTTTCCACCTCATGTAGTCACGATCACTATATTTCTCTTTAGATACTTTAGAAATCTTCATAGTAGTTTGAGATTTTTCATCCAAAGAGTCCCATAATTTATTAACCTTAGACAAAATATCATAAATTTTTTTTTGGATGGGCATGGTTTTTTTGTTTACCACCCTATTAAGTGATGCATCCTCCTCTTTACAAAATTGGACCTCTCTTTTTCTAATGGAAAGATTCCTATTATATTCTTTTGCACTATCCCTTTTTTTGCAACTCACCTTCTTCTTTTGCTACCTGCTCTATAAGCCTTTGGATTTGATGAGCTCTTAGTTTAGACAATATCCTTTTGCCATAAACCCCAAGAGTTCTTTTGGTTTCTGATTTGAGCCCATCAATGATATGGCAGACTTGTTCTCTCTGAGAGTAACCATGGCTAGGGCATTGGTGTAAGAGAGAATAATATCTATCCATCGTAACATCCAAGGGTTCATATGTTCCTTTTTTTTAGCCTTGGATTTTCCTTCTTAGGTTGGATAGTTTAGAGTACATCTGGTATCTGTCATTAAATAGTTCCAACATGGTACTCCATCTACGAATGGATTTTGGCTCCAAGGATCGGTACCAGATTTTAGCCTCTCTAATGATTATCTTGGGGAATAGCTTGAGTTTTTGCCAATCATTTTCAATGTTTTGCAAGCTATAGGAATCATGGAAAGATTATAGATGTTTCTACGGATCAAAGTTATATGCCCCCTCAAATTTTGGGATATTGTTCATGTTTAAATGCTTAATCTGACTATCTTTCACATGCCTAGTTGGAACCTTGACTGCCTCTACAATGTTAAACATGCTTTGAATCATCAATTGAGGCTCATCATCATCATGATTTCATTGTTGTCAATGATGTACTCTATTACTCCTTTGATTATTATGGGCATGGTGATTAGTATTATTGCCTCTCTACTCACCTCCATCATGGTTGTTCCTTCTACAGTGTCTTTCAAAATCAGAAGAGGAAGAAGAAGTAGATGCATATGAAGAGGGAGAAGAGGGAGGAGGACTACCTCCACCATGAAATCTACCAATTCCCCCTTGGTTATCATGACCATTTTCATTAGTTTGTCTATCATTTTGATGCTTGGTTGATCCCTTGCCTTGACTACCATCTTTCATTGAATTTGAATTATGGATTATAGACTGTAGATTTAGGGTCACACCCTCATCACCAATAATAAAGGGTAAAGAATCTTCATGTTGAAAGCCCTTAGAGGTATGGTCCTAGTTGTTGTCTTGGTTTAGTAGGAATAAGGGATTTGTGAACCATTTTCCCTTTGCATCCTCATGATACCTCTCCTAATGTCAACCTAACCTACGTTGTGTTTTAGTGGAATGGTAGTCCCAAGTGTCATAACCATTCACAATGTATTCTTCTTGAGGATTTGAGATGCCTAACTTCTTCATAGTTTGAAGTAGCATCCAGGCACAGATCAATCCGGGGGCAATACAATGTTGCTGAAGCACCACCAAATTTGGACTATGACATCCTAGCTACAAATTTTGGCAGGGTGCGGGAACTATGCTTAACCCCTCTATAGAGCGTAGTTAGTAAAAGGCTAGTTTTGTAAGTTTTTCCAAGTCTTGGAACTACACTAACCCCTAGCCCAGAGCATAGTCACCTGTTAGAAGAGCATAGTCAACAAGGATAGTCTCTAGCAGCCTCCACAGTGTAGCAATGATGCTTAACTTAGCTCTAGAACATAGTCAACTCACCTTCGATGAGTGTAGTTAGCAAAATACATTTTTTTGTATCCCCTTTTACCCCAAAATTGTAACTATGCTTGACCCCATGCAAGAGTGTGGAAAGCATAGTCCTGCAAAGTATAGTCTCTAAGTTTCATTTTTCAGGTACCTCATGGTCCTCCCAACACACACACATATGTGGTTGGCAATGTAGTCATAGTCTCATAGAGTTTGACAGAGCATAGCAAAGTGCAACATCATTAACATCATCAACCCCATTGACACACCACATGAATAGTAACTATGCTAAGCATAGTTCCAACCATCCCATTCACAATGTGGTAGCCATCCCACATTCCTTGCCAACCCTAAATTTATAAATACTTACATCTTCAATGTTTGTGAAAGGAGGAAGAAAAGAATGGAAAGAAAAGAAATTCAATGAGTAGTTGGTAAATTTGGTGAATCAAGGGCACATTCATGAACTAGTGAATAGGAAAACTTGCAAACCACCGCAAACCTCTGTAGCCTAGTAGAACACTGCATCTAGTAGTACATCATGGTAGCAAACTCGCTAGATGTAAATTCTTTGACAAAACACCTGTCTTTATAGCTAGACAACCCAAGGACTATGACTACTCTATAAAGTTGTGCCTACTATACACTGCATATCTTCTAACCCCCTTTTTGGTGTTAACTATGCTCAACCCCATTTGGGGTGGTTATCTACTTTATTTTCTCTATTACTTTGCATTCTCTACACTTTATTTATATTGTTTGTCATTTTACTACATAAACATGCTTGAAACTACACTCAGGAAGCAATCCTCACATGTTAACACCATCCACCTCATTGAAACCCTTGACCATGCTTGTCCCCTCAAACACCTATAACTATGCTCAATCCCATTGACATCATAAACATTGAAAACGTTTCCTACACACTTAGCACTGTCTTGCATTAGCACCAAAGCTAACCACATAGCACCCCCATTACATTTGATAAGTTCCTATTCAATTGGCTAGATTGTTCACCTATGGATTTGATAAGTTCTCTAGTAGGCCCTCGCATGCATTTGGGGTTAGGTTGTACACCTATGGACCTTGTTGTTTCAACCACTAATGTTTTTGATCATTACAGTTTCCTTCCATATCATGCCATCGTAGTTTGTTGAAGGATATCATCCTACATTAGGATGAGCAACTACGATGACATGATATGGAAGGAAACTATAATATCCACTAATATCATACTCATCCACTAAAACTAGATAGTGCATGTTTTAACAAATAGAGTCCTTGGCAATGGCGACAATGATGAGCAATGATGTACCCCTTCATCCAACTATACAAATCATAGAGCACTCATGCATGATCCAGTCGAATTCTATGGACTCTCTTATTTGTGGTGCACTAGTCTTTTAGGAAGTGAACTTTACGCTCATGGTTGTTCATTGTCTTTCCAATTATACTTGTGATGAACCATGATTTTTTAGGCTCTGATATCGAACCTATGATATTAGACCCATGATACTAGGTACGTGATATCGTGGCCTGGCTAATGATATCAGATACATGATATCATGGTTCCTATGTAAGTTAGTGCTAGAGTAGAGTCTTTTTGCCAATTTTTAGTTCATCTCAACCCTTTCCCCAATGCATGCTTGTAGTGTGATGATTGTAATTGTACGGAACCTTTATTTGAGTGTGATGTACTTGGACACACACATGATTGACAATAAATATTGAGATTACTTCATCATTGTAGCATTCACTTAGTTTTAATTGCTTACTATTATTGTTATTTATTATTTTCCTAATTAATATTTCTTCCCCTTCATTTACTATCCTTGTTATTAAATGTAGAATGAGTACAAATTAATCATAAGCATTTCAGTGTGACTACTTGGTATCCCAGTAGCGTACCTAGGACATGCACTTGGTAATCCCATTAGTAGTACACAAGGTCCAAGATGTGTATAGATGATTAAGGATGGATGCTCATCGCACTTAGGCTAGCTTAGATTCTCTTCTCCCATTCCCTTTTAGGTTAATCAAAGTTATTTCCATTGCCTCTAGGAGTAGCACTAGCTTAGGACCACATCATACACCTCACTCTAGACTAAACCATACATGACAAAGAAATTACTAGTCTAGGTGGGAAGACAATGAACTACAATCAACGTGTAATTATCTAGATACCACAACTAGCTTATCCACAAAGTTCGACTGGATCTTGCATGAACACTCATATTCATATGGTTAAGTGTAGGGGTACCTCGCCATTCATCATTGGCATTGTTTCCAGGGATGGTGCTAGTTATTTAGATTAGTTATATCATACAAGATCACTATAACAAAGTATTCAAAATACATCTTTTAGAAAAGAAATTAATTTCACTCAATCACACACGATTCACAACGATGTCTCTCTCACAAGACTAGGACAATACAACAACTAGTAAGGTAATTCATTGAAGAACCAACGAATTATATGATGATGAAGATGAAGTTTGGGGTACTCAATCCTATGTAGGGATCTCCTATGTACATAAATGAAGACAGCATCATCCCAACTCACAAATTCATAACCTACCTAGTGACGATGAACCCTTGCTAGCCACTAAGAGCCTAATGCATATACAAGAGGCTATTTGAATATCCCGTAGGCATTGCAAGGAAAGCCGTCTACGTAGGCTTAATTTAAATAACTTTTCCAAGTTTTCAAGGGCTATGATTTAGATCCACAACATCATTTACAAGCATTCCATGATGCCTATGTATGGAAAAATATTGATAATGGATGATAAAAACTTAAGCTCTTTCCTTTGACTTTCCAAGAAAAAGTATGGTATAGGTCCTTAAGACCAAAATCAATTCAATGTTGACCAACAATGGTAGAACTCTTCAATGAAAAATATCAAACTTATGCAAGAGTTTTAGCCTTGAGGACAAAAATGCAAGAGTGGAAACAAGGGCAACATGAACCCTTGCACATGGCATTAGCAAGATATTATGCATTGTTAAACAACTGCCCAGGCCATGGATTCTCTGAGGAAAGGCTAATGTATCACATCATGGATGGGCTCCGAAATGAAACAAGGGAGACCCTAGGGATGTATGCCCGAGGTTAACTATATGAGCTACAAACCCACCAACTCCAAGAGCTTATTAAGCGGGTAGCAAAAGAAGAAGGAGAGTTAGCTAGATCGGAGAATGTTGAAAGCTCTCAATGAGACCAAAATCTTGAATTAGCAAAGGTCCATGATCATGAAGAGAAGAAATCAACTCACCTCAAGGAGGTGGAATCATCTTTGCCAATACTACAATCACTAGATGAAATTAAGGAAAAGATCAATAAGATGATGGAATGCATACATGAAAAATGTGGAGAATATGCCAACACTATTAGAGGTAGAAACATGACAAACCAAGAAGTAGGACAAAACACCCTTAGACAATCGGAAAGAAGGGTTTAAGAGGATAAGAACTCAATTGCTAATCATATGTATCAATGTAACATTTTCCTGTACGATGACCCCAAAGGTTAATGCCCAATCTTGTCACATTTACATGAGCATTGGGGAAGAATGTTACATCCAGAGTTTGTACAAAAATACTGTGTTCAATCACAGTGGCAAAAATCCTAGTTGTGGAGGAGGCCACCCTCAAACTGTTCACACCCTTCATATCATCTGAACCTAAGCACTTATTAGGTCCAACATCCTATTTCCTCAACCAGGTCAATATCTTCTACCTCATCACATTGTTATTATTCTCCTAAGTACTATCAGCCCATGTCCTTTCCAACAAGATCACCACCTCATGTTCCTTATACTTCTCCTTACTCTCAATATTCTCATCCTTCACCTTCTTCTACATCACCACCAATAGTTCCAGAAGGTTTTGCACCACAACATCAACCCACGAATGTTACTTGTGTTGCTACTATCAACTGCAATGGGAATCCTCCACAACATCAAAGGCATCCCTTCTTTAGACATGATCGTAGAAAGGGACAACATAGTTCTGAGACGACTACATCCTCCCACTCAGCACAAGCTCAACACTGTGGTGCATCTTTCTTCTCGAACCCAAAGCCTCATGTTGCCCTATCAGGGCCACCAATCAATACTCCAACAACTATGCAGCCTAATGAATATAGCCACGTAGGGAGACATATTGATCCTTGCATAGCCTCTTACAGTCAAGGGTGCCATAGTGGGTTAACTTCATGTCAATTAAACTAATCTTCTAACTTGCCCCACTATGTCAACTTTAATACAATGTGTGCATCCCAGATTGGATACATTCCAACCACAACATCAAAAGACACCCTATGGTTTGGATATGACCAGGTCCCAATATTATTGAAATGCGTGGATCTAACCCTCCCATTTTTTAATTCTCGCTATGATCAAAAGTTTAGTTATGGGGGATATCCTGCATTCTAACAAACAGAATTAATAAATATTTTTTCCTTTCTTTAATTTCATAATTTTTTGTTTTCCAGTTTTTCATCTTTCAATTTTTTGTTTTATCTTTTTATTGGTTGGTTCATCTTTTTATTTATTATTTTATCTTTTTATCTTTTTATGGGTAATCTCATCTATGAATAAAACACTCATGTGACTCATTGGTTGAGGTGTTGTTCTATGCTATCAAGTCTCAGGTGAATAATTACTTGGACAGTGAGCCCATCACATCCACCCACCCATTCTATTAATAAGAGGTTCCACTCTAGGTCTGATGATATTTTTGACATCATCAAAACTTAAAGTAATTTTGTGCTTATTATGCCTAGAGCGAAAAATGATTGACTAAGAGGGAATGAGCAAGGTGTGACATCAAGGGGACTTTTGGATTCTCTTTGGTGACATTTGTAGAAGTTATCATGCAGCCTGGTTGTACTAAGATCTTTGTAGATCTAACAAAAAATGGGAGTAAGAGTAATAAAGGCACTCAATAAAAAAGAAAGATGAACACAAAAGTGCTGCAATGAAATTCCAAATCACTCCTCCCTTGAATGAAATGCCAAGTGATCATACACCTTGTTTTCAAGGTACTCTTATGGTTGTCCATCATGGGATGAAACAATGCAATGTCACTGATCAGAGGAATGGACTTGATCTTGATTTTGGAGCGATAGGCTAATGGCACATTAATCATGCCCTACAAGATTCATTATGCCCCGAGTCAGTTACCTCATGTCTCAATCTCTGCAATCCCTTCTACGATTCATCCCATCTCACTGTTGATGTATTTGTTACTCATGTCTTGTGTAGCATTTAATTCATATCTCATAATGGTGGTATCTACATGTGTGTGTTTTTTGGAACTAGTGTGGATTACATTTACCCCTTTTAGTGCCTACGCACGTTTTTAGGTGTGGTTACGTAAGGGCATTATAGGTTGGAACCTGCTTTGGGGAGGACCCACTTGCATAACCTTTGTAATTTACACTCATTGCAAATCATCATCACATCATTTTATACCCTCCAAGCACTGCATTGCCAAATCTATTCTTTCCTTTATCATCCTTTTAATTCCAATGTTCCTATGCACCATAACATGTTCTTTTTCCTCATTCTATTCATGAATTTCATTATCATATTCTACCCCATTATACTTTTTGTGCCTCTTGGTCTATTCAATGTTACCCTGGACCTTTTCAATTACCCTCAAATCCTTCATTTTTGGCCTTGGAAGTGTAGAAATTCATTAATTTTACTAAGTACCCTATTTTCAATAGGCCTTGATATCGGGTACTCGATATCAGGTCCATGCTATTAGGTATGCGATATCACATCCATAAAAACTATATATATGGATCCCCCTCACACATCAACATCATTTTACACTATTCATGTGAGGGGAGTTGTTCAAATTTTCTTCCACGAACTTGCAAGCTTGTGCACCTATCGTTCAAACATCCATAACTTGCTCGTTAACACTCCAATTCCCATTCTGATTGAACTTATCTAAACCTGGAGTGTTCAGCTTAATTGTGGGGGAAGGGTATGCTCCAAGTTGCATGTAATTTTTCCAAAATTTATCATCGCCCAAAGGATATAATAAAGGGTAAATGACCATAGAGCTATTAAACACATTGCCAAATCAACTTTCTCTCTTCACTCATACCATGAGAATTAATTTTTAGAGCCACCTAATCAAATTGGGCCTAATATCAAAACTTTTAGGGGACATTTTCATAAAATTTTCTAACTCTGGATTACACAAAACAAAAAATGAATTCATTAAAGACAAGAAGTAAGGGTATAAGTTACATTTTGTAAATAACCTTACTAATAGTCAGCCCTGTGTGATTGCAGATGGCCCCTAAACATGGATAGCAAGGAGTACCCTCTCAAGGTGTGTCCAAATGACCAAGGAGAGGTAGAGACCAGGCATCTCCTGAGGAATGTACAGAATAAGAGGCATAATCATTCAACATCCATCAAGAGCCTCCTATTACTATGTAATCGAGACATGCTAAAAGAGGAGCCACTGAAGCACCTGAACAAGGACAACATCTCACGTTGTCCCCAGAATATATTCAGGCAATCCACAAAAGGTCCACATCTATAGCTGTGATTGTGGAACTCAACTTTGGACCTTTCACTGAGTTCGCTCTTGAAGCAATTAGGGACCAACTCAAAGGATCCCCATTATGGCCTATGCTCTTTGAAAGTGGTGCTTGGCACTTGGGAGAGACGTACCAATTTTAGCACAATAAAGAAGAAGGCACCATAGTTGATATTGGTGGTGTTTTTGTAGATTTCTCTGCCAAAGCCATTTCGAAAGTGTTAAATATTTTGAATATAGGGCCAAAAGTTGGTCACCTACCCACTCGCTTTGATGTTGATGCACGAAAAATTTGGTTGAAAAGGACATACAACAAGGAAGATAAGGCATATGGAGAGTTGACCCTGGAGGAGAGGATCTATTTCAAGATCAATACTTATCACATCTTCCCCAAAAAAGGATTGAATAGAATCTCCACGTATGTGGCCAAAGGAAGTGCTATATTGATANAGGATTGAATAGAATCTCCACGTATGTGGCCAAAGGAAGTGCTATATTGATAGGCAAGGTTAATGCTAACCTACCCCATCTATATCTCACAGAGATTCTGAAGAAATTTGAGGAACACAAGACAAGGAAGTTCACATTGCCCTTCCCCTGTCTCATTAGGAAGCTATGTTGATGTGCTAGAATTCTGGGGTACACCAATGATGTCTCCAAAAGAGCCTAAAGTGCTTCGTTTACTAAATTGCTGAAGCCACCAGCCCTAAAGAAAAGTGCTAGTGAGACATTGGAGCTAGAATAAGAACAGATGGTGGGGCCCACTGTGACTCAAACTATAAGGCCTAGCCAACTTCCAAGCACAAGGCCCAATCAACAACAAGAAGCAAGGCCCAACACACACCATCAATACCAATCGTCACCACCATTGCAAGATTATCAACTGTTAATGAGCCATCTCAAGGCCATCACTGAGATATTCAATTTGAGAAGTCATGATGATGCCAATCTATTTGAAGTTATCAATGATACCGTACAACCCATGGTCTCCATCAATCAAGCATGGGGCGAGGTGTCAATCCAAATAGGAGAAGGGGAAATGCACTGGTCATAACAAATCTTAGGAAATGCTGCATCTTTCCAGGTGTAATTAGAAATTAGTGAAGGGGCCACAGTAGTGGTTATGCAACACCAAGATGTAGCAGAAGCCATAGAAATGGTCACAAACCATATAAAAGAATCGTTCAATGTCCCTATTGTGCCATCGGTAGACTTTACGAGAGCACGCTATGCTCAAACTCTGGTCAGCCCCTCGATGACTCCTACGGAGCATGAGAATGTTCTCAATCAGTTGCTATAGACAAGATAAGTGATGATTTCCTTGTTTGACATCCCTCAAGAGGTTACAACAACTCAATCGAACCTCATCTCCACCAAAGGGAAGCTGGTCATGGTAGAGATCAGGGCTGAGCATGAAGAAATAGAGTTGGAAAGACTCCAAGAGAAGCTCATCACCCTGCAAGCTGCATAGCAGGACCCATCTCAGTTTATCCCCATAGACTAGCTAGAGTCTTTTAGGATAGAGCAAATTACTAAATTGTTGGAAGAAAATAAGAAAGTTGTGAAGGAAAAAGAGAAGGCTAATTGGGATGCTTCGAAGGCACAAGTGCAAACATATGTGCATGTCAAAGCACTCAAGGCCTTGCAAGAGGAGAATAAATAACTTGTCATAGACAATCTTCAGTTTACCATTGTGGAAAAATAAAAGAAGGTTCTTGAAGAAAATTTTCAATAGTTTTGAGAACAATTAGTCAAGATCAATTAGGACATAAATCACTTGGCTTGAGAAAATAGAACCCTTTCAATGGAGGAGGTGTGCACCATCCTTCAAAAGATGGTAATTTAAATAAGCACATGGCAAAACGAGGCTAAGAAACATGAAAAGTTGAAGGAAGAAATCAGGGACCAAGGCCCTACTGTACAAGTAAGTAGTTGAAAAAGAAATCCATATGTCTAAGGCCCATATCAATACTCTTAATGCTCAAAACATTGATTGACAAGCCATATTAGATACCTATGCATTTTCCCATCATGCAGAGCTAAAAATATGGGACCTACAGATACATCTTATGTAGTACATGGAATTGGCAAACCTACAATATGCCAACTTAGCCATGTTAATAGTAGGATGCTTGAGAACAAAGTTGGAGAAGCAGGTAGCTACCACCTATGAAAAATATGAAATAGAATTTTCTGAGCACAAGAAGATGTTGTAGAAACTAAAAGTGGAAAATTATGAATTATAGGTGGTTAAGACTAGCTACCAATGATAAAAGGATGTTGCAGTAGACTTGGCTTGACGGCTTACAGATTACTAGGAATACAAGGACAAAGTTAGAGCCTATGAAGAGGAATGATGACTATTTGCAGCTTGGTATGTCAAGGCCAACCAGATGTTCCTGCAACTGCCATGCCCATAGGAGGTGCTGACTCCATCAAATATTGGAGCATCAGCATGGATGGCATAAGACCCATGAACCGAAGAGGAAAATATCTAGGCACTTCTTCAGAGCCATCAACTTCCAAAGCTTGGAGCACAAGACAAAGAAAAGAGACCCATGGTGGAGCCACCACCACCAAGAACTACATGAGTTCTAGTAAATTATGTAATTTTGTGTTTGTGTCCCAATTTTGTCATATTCAATTTTCCGCTGCAGCATGAATAAATTTCTAGTCAGTCAATAATCCCATACCTATAAATTGTGTAATCAATTGGGCTTGTTCTCATTTTGTTCGACTCGAGGATGAGATTTCATTTAGTTGTGGGGATATGATGAACTGTGATTTTTTAGGCTCTAATATCGGATCCATGATATCAGACCCACAATATCGGGTACACGATATCATGGCCTAGCTAATGATATTGGATACACAATATTGTGGTTACTGTGTAAGCTTATAAATACCACATTTGGGTGCATAGGAAAAACAGAGTAAGTTAGTGTTAGAGTAGAGTCTTTTTGTCATTTTCTAGTTCATCTCAACCCTTTCCCCAATGCATGCCCATAGTGTGATGATTGTAATTGTACAGAACCTTTATTCAAGTGTGACGTACTTGGACACGCACATGACTAGAAATAAATATCGAGATTACTTAATCATTGCAGCATTCACTTAATTTTAATTGCTTATTGTTATTGTTATTTATTGTTTTCCTAATTAATATTTCTTCCCCTTCATTTACTATCCCTATTATTAAATGTGGAATCAGTATGACTTAATCATGAGCATTTAAGTGTGACTACTTGGTATCCCAGTAGCGTACCTAGGACATGTGCTTAGTAATCCCATTAGTAGTACACAAGGTCCAAGATGTGTACAGATGATTAAGGATGGATGCTCATCAAACTTAGGCTAGCTTAGATTCTCTTCTCCCATTTCCTCTTAGGTTAATCAAAGTTATTTCCATTGCCTCTAGGAGTAGCACTAGCTTAGGACCACATCATACACCTCAGTTTGGACTAAATCATACATGACAAAGCAATTACTAGTCCAAGTGGGAAGACAACGAATTGCGATCAATGTGTAATTATCTACATGCCACAACTAGCCTGTTTATAGAGTTTGATAGGATTGTGCATGAATGTTCATATTCATATGGTTGAGTGTAGGGGTACCTCTCCACTCATCAACTTGTGAAGTACAAAGGTATGGTTAAGTGTAATCGAGGCATATGATTTCTATCATTTTATGTTTTATGTTCTTTGGTGCTTGATGAGTGGCGAGGCATCCCTACGCTCAACCATACGAATACGAGTGTTTCATGCATGATCTGGTCGAACTCCAAAGATGGACTAGTTATGGTATCTAGACAGTTACTCATAGATTTCAGTTCGCTATCTTTCCACCTAGGCTAATGTTAGCTTTATCACGTATGGTTTAGTCCAGAGTGAGGTGTATGATGTGTTCCTACACTAATGCTACTCCTGGGTATGATGGGAAATAATATCAACTAAGCTAGGAGAGAGGATGACAAAGAATCTAAACTAGCCTAAGTGCGATGAGCATCCATTCCTTAATCATCTGTACACATCTTGGACCTCATGTATGACTACCACTAGGATTACCAAGCACATGGCTTAGGTATGCTACTGGGTTACCAAGTAGTTGCACTTAAATGCTCTTGATTAAGTCATACTTATTCTGCTTTACTAGGAGATAAGGATAGAGAGATATTAATTAAGAAAGCAATAAATAACAATAACAATTAAATAATTAAGCTAAGTGGATGCTGCAATGATGAAGTAATCTTGATCTTTATTACCGGTCATGTACATGTCCAAGTACATCACACTCGAATAAGGATGTCGTACATTTAAAATCATCACACTGTGGGCATGCATTGGGAGAAAGGGTTGAGAGAAAAAACTAACAAAAAGTCCCTACCTTAATACTAAAACTCTCCTCCTACCAAATCTACCTACCTCTTATTTATAGATGAGGAGACAGGTCGCAATATTGCATATCTGATATCGCGTCTAGGCTGAGATATCACATATGCGATATTGTGGGTGTGATATCACAACCAACAACTCATGACTCATCATACCCCCACGATGGAATGAAAACTCGTCCTCGAGCTAAAGTGAGAACAAGCTCCATTGATTACATAGTGGATAAGTATGGGATTATTGACTGACTAGAATGGATTCATGCTGTAGTATGGAATCAGAACAAAATTGAGACACAACATAAAGAACGCAAAAGAAAATCCTATAACTACAAAATTGGATGGAACTCATGTAGTTCTTGGTGGCAGTGGCTCCTCCATGGGTGTCTTTCCCTTTTCTTGAGCTCTACGTCTTGGGATTTGATGGTGTCAAAGTATGGCCTGGAGTTTCTCCTCTTCAGTTTGGGGATCTTGTGCCATCCATGCTAATGTTCTGATGTTTGATGGAGTTGGCACCTCCCATGAACACGGTAGTTGCAAAAACATTTTATTTGCTTTGACATACCAAGCCAAGAACACCCATCATTCCTCCTCGTAGGCTCTAGATTTTTCTTTTTATTCTTGAAAATCTATGAGACGTTGAGCCAAGTCTATTCAGACACCTTTCTACCTGTGGTATCTTGCTTTAACCACCTCAAGTTCAGAATTTGCAACCTCCAACTTTTGCAATGTTTTCTACAAATTCTATTTCATATTTGACGTAGGTGATGGCTACCTATTACTCAAGCTTTGTTCTCAGGCATCCTACTGTTAACATGGCAAGGTTGGCATACCGCAAGTTTGCCAACTCCATGTCCTCTGTAAGGTCTTGTATTTGCAGGTCCCGGCTCTTAACTTCTACCTGGTGGGCAAACATGTATGTCTCCAATATGGCCTGCCAGTCAATGTGTTGAGCACTAAGAGAATTGATGTGGGCCTTGGCCATATGGATCTCCTTTTTGATGATTTTTTTATACATCCTCGCTTGGTCCTGGAAATGCTCCTTTAATTTCTCATGTCATTTAGCCTCATTCTTCCACGTGCTTATTTCAATGGTCTTCTTATGGATGGTGCATACATCCTCCATCAAGAGGGTTTGATTTTCCCTAGTTAAATGGTTCATGTCTTGGTTGATCCTGATTAGTTGTTCTCGTAACTACTAAAAATGTTCCTCAAGAACATTCTTTTGTTTCTCCACAGAGGTCAACCAAAAGTTGTCAGCAAAAAGTTGTTTATTCTCCTCTTGTAAGGCTTTGAGTGTTTTGACATGCATGTAAGTTTGTGCTTGTGCCACAGAGGCATCCCAAATAGCCTTCTCTTTTTCTTCCACCACCCTTTTATTCTTTGTCAACAATTTATTAAGTTGCTTGGTTCTGAAAGTGTCCAGCTGGTCTACGGGAATGAATTGAGAAGGATCCAGCTACGTTGCTTGCAGGGTCACGAGCCTTTCTTGCAATATTTTCACTTCTACTTCAGCATGCTCAACCCTCATCTATGTCATGACTAGCTTTCCCTTGGTGGAAATGAGGTCTGACTGTATTGTTGTAACATCCTATGGGATGTCAAACAAAGACATCATTACCTATCCTACTTGCAGTAATCGGTTGAGTACATCCTCATGTTCTGTAGGAGTCATTGAGGTACCAGCTAGAGTTTGAGCATCCGTGCTCCTATAAGATCTATCGGTGGCACAATAGGCACATTGAATGATTCTTTAATATGGTCTGTGACCACTTCTGTGGCTCCTACTACATCCTAGTGCTACATGACCATAATAGTGGCCCCTTCACTAGTTTCCAACTGCACCTAAAAGGATGTAGTATTCCCTAAAATCTGTTGTCACCAAGCGCTCTCCCCTCCTCCTGTCTAAATGGACACTTCATCCCTCATGCGATTCATAGAAACCATAGGCTGTACAACATCATCGATGACATAGAAGAGATTTGCGTCATCACGACTTCCCCAACTGATTATCTCAGCGATGGCCCTAAGATGGCTCATCAACGGTCTGTAATCTTACGGTGGTGGCGATGGTTGATCTTGCTAGCCTGTGCTAGGCCCTACTTCTTGTTGTTGACTGGGTCCCATGCTTGGAAGTTGGGTAGGTCCTGCAATTTGAGTTGTAGTTGGCCCTGCCATCTATTCTTTTTCTTGTTCCAGATCCAATGTCTCACCAATGATTTTCCTTGTAGCTGGTGGCTTTAGCAATTCAACATACGAAACATTTTGGGCTTTTCGAAGGACATCATTGGTGTATCCTCTGATACTAGCATGTCTGCATAGCTTCCTGATAAGACAAGGAAAGGGCAACGCAAAATTCCCTATCTTCCATTCTTCAAACCACCTTAGGATCTTCGTAAAATATAGATGAGGTAGGTTAGCATTAACCTTTCCCATCAACACTACACATCCTCTTGTTGCATATGTTGAAATTATTTTTAAAAATTTTGTGGGGAAGATGTGATAAGTCCCTATTTTGAAATAAATATTCTCTTCCATCATCAACACCCCATAGGTCTTACCTATGTTGCCATATGCCCTGTGTAACCAAACTCGTCGTGCATCAGGGTCTAAGTGGGTACACAATTAAGCAACCTTTGGCCTTGTATTCAAAAGGTTTAATACTTCTAAAATGGCTTAAATAGAGAAATCAACAGTGACACCATAAATGTTAACCATGGTGCCTTCTTCTTTGTTGTGCCAAAATTGGTACATTTCCCCTAAGTACCAAACATTGCTTTCAAAGAGGGTAGGCCACAATGGGAACCCTTTGAGGTGATCGCTAATGGCCTTTGGAGAAAATTCTATGAAAGGTCCAAAGTTTAATTCCATGATCACTACAGTAAATATGGACCTTTCATGGATGGCCTGAACACAATCCTAAGGCAACGTGAGATGTCATCCCTGTTTAGACACTGCAACAGCTCCTCCTTGCACTTGCCTTGATTGTACAACGACAGGGTCTTCTTGGTGGATACTAAATGATCATTCTTCCTGCTCTGCATGTTGTTCGGCAGGAACTTGTCCTTTACCTCTTCTAGGTCGCTTGATCCCACCTTGAGTAGGACCTTCCTGTTGTTCGCGTTTCAGGGCCATCTGCAATCACATGGGGCCAATCGTTAGTAAGGTTGCTACCAAAGTTAGGTTATACCTTACTGCTTGCCTTAATGAATTTTCTTGATCTCCATGTGACGTTAATTATTAGGAGAAAATATCCCCGAAAGATTATAATATTTAATCCTCATTGCTTAGGTGGTTTCCAAATCTAGTTTCCTGGTATAACTAAGGAGATGAAATTATTTTTGGTGCATTTATCATTAATTTTATAATTAATTACCCTTAATAATTTCCTTCAGGCAATGACGAATTTCAAAAAATTTATGCACTATTTAGCATGTGCCCCACCTCCATGACTAAGCTGAACACTCCAGGTTCAAGTAGGTTCAAATGGAATGAAAATCAGAGTACCAGCAAGTGAGTTATGGATATGAAAGTAAGAGATGCACAATCGCAAGTCGTAGAGAGAAATTTGAAAAACTTCCCCTGTGTGAATAGTTGCAAATGATGTTGATTAGTGTAGGGGGGTCGTGTATATATATATTTTTTGGATGCGATATCGCGACCTATCGATGTTAGGGCACTTTATAGAATGTACCGAATTTTTAATATTTTTCTGAAATTAAACAATGTAAACTAAGGACATCTAGACAAGTGTTAAAGGGTTCCAGGGTAATTCAACTAATTCTGAAGGCACAAAAATTATGATGGTGTCGAATTTATCAATAAGGACCTCAGATGGTAAGGGGGAGAAAAAGGCTATATGATGGTTCATAGGAACGTTTAAATTAGAGGGATAGTAATAAGGGAAAGAATATCATTGACAATATGTTGAGGGTAATAAATGGTGTGTGGAAGATGTGTTATGAGTGCAAATTACAAAAATTATGCAAGTGGATCCTCCCCAAAGTAGGTTCCAACCTCTAATGCCCTTGTGTAACCATACTTTAAAATGTCTGTAGGCACTAGAAGGGTTAAATGTATTCCACATTGGTTCTTCAAAACACACACATGTAAGTATCACCAGAATGAGGTAAGAATTCTATGCTACACAGGACATGAGCTACAATTACATGAACAACAAGATGAGATGAACTATAGAAGGGGTTATAGAGATTGGGACATAAGGTAGCTGACCTAGGGCATAATGAATCCGGTGTGTAAAGCATGATTAATGTTTCATTAAACCTATTGTTCCAAGATCAGGATCAAGTCCATTCCTCTGATCAGTGACACTGCATTGTTTCATCCCATGATGAGAAACTATGAGAGTACCATAACAAAAAGGTGTACGATCACTTGGCATTTTGTTCAAGGGAGGAGTGATTTTTTTCTTTGTGGCACTTTCTTTGTTTTTTTTTATTGAGAAGCCACCAACCCTTAGGTAGGCATGCATGTCTTTTCGGTGGAACCCCCTAGAATAGCATTGGATTTTTGAGTGCCTTGTGATTACTCTTACTCCAATTTTGTGTTAGATCTACAAGGATCTTAGTACAACCACATTGTGTGATAACTCTCACAGAAGTCACCAAAGAGAATCCACAAGTCTCCTTGACGTCACACCCTAATCATTCCCTCTTAATCCATCCTTCTTCATTCTAGGTACAATGAACACAAAATTAATTTTAAGTTTTAAGAATGTCAAGAATATCACTATACCCTCGAATAGAACCTCTTATTTCTAGAATGGATGAGTGGGTGTAATGGGCTCACTGTCCAAATAATTGATCACTCAAGACTCGATAACATATAACACACCTCAACCAATGAGCCACATGAGTGTTTTATTTGTAGATGAGATTACTTATAAAAAGATAAAAAGAAAAAAATACAAAAAGGTAACAAAAAAGAAATTGAAAAACTGGAAAACAAAAAATTGTAAAATTAAAGAAAATGAAAAATATTTATTAATCCTACTTGTTATTAGAATGGGGGATATCCCCCACAAGTAAATGGTTGAGCATGGCAAGGATTAATAAATGAAAGATGAGGATCCTTGCATGTTGGAAATATTGAAACTTGGTCATACTTACCCCATTGGGGTTCACATACCTGATTATAGTAAGCATACTGGGGCAATTTATAAGATGTGGTTCCCGGGTAAAGCGTTGACCCACTATGATACTTGAGATCGTAAGATAGTATGCGAGGATTGGGATGTCACCCTCCATGGCTGTATTCATTGGGCCATATGGTTGTTGGAGTGTTAATTGGTGGTCTTGATGAAGTGACACGAGGCGTTGGGTTCGAGGAGAAGGATGAACTGAGTGTTGGACTTGTGCTAAGTTAGAGAATGCA
Source organism: Gnetum montanum (assembly GCA_015680685.1). Lineage (NCBI taxonomy): Eukaryota > Viridiplantae > Streptophyta > Gnetopsida > Gnetales > Gnetaceae > Gnetum > Gnetum montanum. The sequence continues at coordinate 225,912 of MNCI01008330.1, read as the reverse complement.
GTGGCCTTGGAACTGTGTTTTTCCTTCCTACGGTCATGTCTAAAGAAGGGATGCCTTTGATGTTGAGGAGGTCTCTCACTACTGTTGGCAATAGTAGAACAAGTAACGTTCGTGAGTTGTTGCTATGGTGTAGACACTTCAGGAATAGTTGGTGGCAATGTAGAAGGAGGGAAAGGATGAGAATGTTGAAATTTAGGAGAAGTGTAAGGTCCACAAAGCGGTGGTTGTGTTGAGGACATGGGCTAATAGTATTGAGAAGAATGATAACACGACGAGATAAAGTATGTTAGCCCAGTGGGGGAAACAAGATATTGGACTAGATAAACATTTGGATTCGGATGATACGAAGGGTATCTCCAGTTTAGGGATGGCTTCTCCCATGACTGGGATTGTTGTCACTATGATCGAACATAGTATCTCTGTATAAACTCTAGGTGTAACGTGCTTCCCCAATGCTCATATAAATGTAACAAGATTTGGCATTGGCCCTTGGAATGATCGTATAGGAAAATGTTACATTCATACGTATGATTGGAAGTTGAGCTCTCATTTTCTTCATCCCTTCTTTCTGATTGTCTAATGATATTTTGTCTTTCTTCTCATGTTGTCAAAACTCTATCTCCAATAATATTGATATATTCTCCACACTTTTTATGCATCCATTCTAGCATCTTATTGATCTTTGCCTCGATTCCCTCTAATGATTGTTGTACTGGCAAAGATGGTTCTTCCTCCTTGAGATAGGTTGATTTCTTCTTTTTGTGATTATGGACCTCTGTTAAGTTGAGATGTTGGTCCTGTTGATGTTTTTTAACACTCTCCCATCTAGCCATTTCTCCTTCTTCTTTTGCTACCCACTTAATAAGATCTTGGAATTGATGGGTTCGTAGTTCGTATAGTTGACCTTGGGCATACATCCCTAGGGTCTCTCTTGTTTCATCACGAAGTCCACCAATGATATGATATATTAGCCTTTCCTCAGAGACCTTATGGCCTGGAAAATTATTTAACAGTGCATAATATCTTTCTAAGGCCATGTCCAAGTGTTCATGTTGTGCTTGTTTCCACTCTTGGATTTGTTTCCTCAAGGCCGACACTCTTGCGTAGGTTTGATATATTTCGTTAAAGAGTTCTACCATTTTTGGCCAACATCGAATTGAATTTGGTTTTAACGATCTATACCATACTTTTGCTTAGCCAATGAGTGTCATAGGAAAGAGCTTGAGTTTTTGCCAACCATTATCAATGTTGTTCCATGCACAGGCATCGTAGAAGGCTTGTAAATGTTGTTGCAGATCTAAGTCATAGCCTCTTGAGAAATTTGGAAAGTTTTTTAAATTGAGCCTAGGTAGGCGGCTCTCTTTACGATGCCTACGGGAGATTCGAATAGCCTCTTGTATTTGTGTTAGGCTTGTAGTGGCCAGTAGGGGTTCATCATCATTGAGTAAGTTATGATTTCATGCACTGGGACGATGCTTCCTTCGTTTATGTTTATAAGAAACCCCCACCTCAGATTTCATACTCCAATCTTCATTGTCATATAATTCGTTGGTTCTCCAATGAATTACCTCACTAGATGTGGCATTATCGTAGCCTTGTAGGAGGGGCATGGTTGTGCAATTGTGTGTGAATTTCTATATGAATTTTTGTAATTATTTCTTCCTACAAGATATATCATTAATTCCTATACATCGACCTTGTATAATATAACTAATCTAGATAACTAGAACTGTCCCCGGCAACAGCACCAATGATGAGTGGTGAGGTACCCCTACAGTCAACCATACGAATACAAGCGTTTCATGCACGATTCGGTTGAACTCCATAGATGGACTAGTTGTGGTATTTAGACAGTTACTCATAGATCGTAGTTTGTTGTCTTCCCACCTAGACTAGGATTAGCTTTGTCATGTATGGTTTAGTCCAGAGTGAGGTGTATGATGTGTTCCTACACTAATGCTACTCTTGGGTATGATGGGAAATAATATCAACTAAGCTAAAAGAGAGGATGACAAAGAATCTAAACTAGCCTAAGTGCGATGAGCATCTATTCCTTAATCATCTATACACATCTTGGACCTCATGTATGACTACCACTGGGATTACCAAGCGCATGGCCTAGGTATGCTACTGGGTTACCAAGTAGTCGCACTTAAAGGCTCGTGATTAAGTTGTACTCATTCCGCATTACTAGGAGATAAGGGTAGAGAGATATTAACTAAGAAAGCAATAAATAACAATAAAAATTAAATAATTAAGCTAAGTGGATGTTGCAATGATGAAGTAATCTCGATCTTTATTACCGGTCATGTGTGTGTCCAAGTATGCCACACTCGAATAAGGATGTTGTACAATTACAATCATCACACTACGGGCATGCACTATGAGAAAGGGTTGAGAGGAAAAACTGACAAAAGGTCCCTACCTTAATACTAAAACTCTCCTCCTACCAAATCCACCTACCTCTTATTTATAGATGAGGAGACAGGCTGCGATATCGTGGGTGCAATATCACAACCAAAAATTCATGACTCATCAGTGCTTAAAGAGAGAGATAAAGTAATTTAATAACTAATTTGATTTAACCAACTAACTAATCTCTAACTAGTCCTAACATAAGCATTTAGTCCCACTTTGTGTACACGTCTTGAACCCACATATCCAGTGCTGGGTTACCAAGTGCTACGATACTAGGTGCACTAAGTAATAACACCACTGGGATTACCAAGCAAATACCTGTTATGTTCAAAGTGATCATACTTATGTATTTAATCTATCTAGCTTATCTCACTTAATTACTCAATTAGCTTAATTACTAGAAATCATTGAATAAATAATTGAAAGCATTAAATGCATGAATAAAACATCTAAACTATCCATAATGCTGCAAGATTTATCAAGAAGCCCGTCTTTATTGCCATATACACTATTGTGCTTAGGTACAACAATGCTCAAATAAAGATCCATACACTCAATGACTCTTGCTTTGGGCACTTAGAAAAATATTCCAACTTTCGAATGGAAAAACTACAAGAGCTTCGCTACACTATGACTTATTAATGCTATAAATGTGGCTAGTGAACGTGTATTTATAAGAAAGAATAGACCCTCCATCGATGGGGTTGCGTTGACACATGAAATGATGCATCAATGGGGCCACGTTGATGTGGCTAATTACAACTCATCGACGATGATGATTCTTGGATGTTTTGGCATTTTTGGAGGTGTTTTTGGCTAATTTTGATGACTTTAGGAGGTTCCAAGACCTATGGGGACTTTTTTGAATCATTCGGGGGTTCCAAGAATCAAAATGAGCATTTTTATTTCTGGCACCTATAGGATAGATGTCTACCTAGAAATGTGGATGCCTCAATGTAGATGTCTACCTAGAATTATAGACGTTTATGAATCAGTTAATGTCTACCAAAAATAGTAGATGCCTTACTCGAAAGTAGAGCTTTCATAGTAGACATTCCAGTAAAGCCAAAGATATTTAAGATGGCAAGGGAAAAAGCTCTAATGTGACGTTTCAATTGGAAAATATTTGAAAGACTCTAGATCCTTAAGGGAAAGCTTCCTAGGATTTTGAATCTCTATAATTATGTATGCATCCATCCATGAAAGAGGGAGGAGAGAGAGCTAATATGAATGAAAGTGAGAGAAAAAGCTTTTAAGGATGGAGAGCTAAGTAGGAGAGATTGGGTGAGCACATTAGGTGAATGCAACTGGTGATTGTAACTTTAAGATTAGCTTGTGGTGTGTTAGTCTATGTGTTATATTCTCTTGTATCTGACTTACAAGTTGAGATCTCAGTCTCAAGTTATGGGAAATATTTCTATTGGTTGTTTCTTGCATTAGGACTAACCATTGTGTGGTTGTAGAGTCTCATGCTCTACAATATTAGTTGAGTGTGATAGGTTTTGGATGCGTGTGGGTTGTGTGAATCTTATTGTAATCTTCTAATAAATTAATTGAAGGTAACTAGTGTTCTTGTTTTCTAGTAAAAAATAAAAAATTAAAATTTTCTTTTCATAATATATAGATTTAGTGTGTTGAAGGTGATTTAATTATTGGAGTGAACCTACTCTAGTTTCTTAGACCATGAGTTCATCATGACTTATTGCATCTCTGTTTCCAAATTTCCATAAACCATGACCCATGGTTTACTCATGGTCAAGTACCATAACTTCACAATGACTTGAGGTCTACTTGTGATGTTAACCATGACTCATTGTTGCCTCATGGTTGATTCAAAATTGTAACTACAATCCATAGTTTCATCATGATTTAGAAAAGACAATAAGGTAAATTCACCATGATCCATCATGTACTCATGGTATCCATAAATTTAAATTCCTTACCATTAGTCATCACTACAACTCATGGAACCCTCATCATCCACTCATGGAATCCTCATGTTTGTCAAATTTTTATTTCTCATCAAACCATGAGTCATGGTTTGGTTGTGGTTCACTCATGATCTCTCACCATGACTCATGGTAACCTTGTGGTTATATACCATGGCTCATGTTGTAATACCACAACTTGTGGTGATTTCAAATTTCACAATTTTCATTAGATTTTTTCAAAATTTCAATAAGGGTCCATCTGGCTAAATTTCAAACAACACTAAAATGTTTAAGATGTTACTCATGTACCTTATATAAAATAGAAGCCACTTTAAGCCTTTATCTAATATTACGCCTCATTTTTATAACCCAATATTAAACACATGATAAAATAGCTAGTTTGATTGTTGTCATGTAAAATTTTCTTGTCACATAAAACACCACTAACTTATCTTCATTTTAACCATCTTGTCTTACTTAAATTTCTTATATATGAAAAATTTATTCTAAATAGCAATATTAGGTTGAAACAAGGATGTCCTCCTTTACCAACTTTATTAGCATCTTCATTGACAAAAGAGAACAATAGATATCCTTTCTTGCATTGGATTTTATTAAAGCTAGAAATTCTTCTTACAATATTTTAATTTTTATTGATGATGTAGTTATAAAAAAACTAAAGTTCAAATGAAATATATGCTTCAAATTTTAGATGATTTTAATATTATCTCAGGAATGAAAGTCAATGTTAGTAAAACCAAAATGATGGTGTGTTGTACAAGATCTTTTGCAAATGATTTTTATCTTAGGTAGAAAAAAATTAAAATTGTCTCATCATATAAGTTTGTGGGCATCTCAATTTCAAATAGATGTTCTTGCCAAGATTGTATCTCTATGAGGAACTCAAATAGTATGCATGCTTTATGTGCAGTTCATAGTAAGTGTGCACAAGTATATATTGGGGCATGGAATATTTGCAAGCAAATGTACAATAAACTTGCTTAGCCAATTCTATTATATAGTTGTGAAACTTGGGGATCCAATTTACCTTTAGCACAATAGAAACATTTGGAATATGTCTAGAAACAATTTTTCTTGGTGTAATTTGAGGTAAAGGGCCAAACTCCATATAATATTTTATTAGCACAAGAAAATATACTACTTATAGAAATTGTAGTTCGAGGTGTTAAATTTGGGTCATTTTTTTCATGAGTTGTTTTAGAACCATCATGATCATATCAAAGCCTTGCAAATTATTTTTCTTTCATCCTAGACCCTTTGTAGACTCACAAGGGTGTAATTAAGCATTTTCATTTCTATTAATTTTATTGTCTAATTGAAGTACAAATACTAGGTAGCAAAACAATTTACAAAGAGAGGCTTTTTGGCCTTGGATTATTGTTTCTATTTCAACACTATTTATACTTTTGTTGAAATTACATTCTATGTATTTTCTCATACTTCTATTAATTTTTAATCTGGTAAATTCTAGAGTATGTTACCAACTTTTCCTTTTTAGAAGAAATATTTGCTTGAACTGCATCCATCAACATAATGTCTTATGCAAATAACAAGAAATTTTAAGGTTGAATTCCCTTAATTCATTTGTAATAATAGCAAACAAGAATTCCCTTAATTCATTTGTAATAATAGCAAACAAGAAAATGGTTAGTGCATATCTTTAGAAGTGAAAATCCAATGTGATTTCACAAACTATTATTATTCATACACTTTAGAAAGAAAAGGATCAACTTTAAATGAGCAAGCCATTTGCAAAACCAGGCTAAACTTTATAAATGAATTATCCCATCCTAAGTAATCCATCACGGTTTATTTTAAGGGAAAGAATTGAACTTTGAAAATACCCACCGTTAATGTTAATGGCCAGTGTAAACGCTTGCATACACAAGTGGTAAGGGGCGCATGGATTTTAATCCATGTTGGTTTACCATGTTGTGGGTGTTCAATACTCCCAAGGTACGGATCTGGCTCATGAAAACAAGTAGTCGGTAACGAAATGGACGTCTTAAAACTTTCTTACCAAAAAGGCTAACTCCCAGGAGACAATGTCCCACTACCATTCAAAAATCATGCATGTACGTATGGACACGATTAGGCAGGGCCACAGTCATCTCTCTTAATGGTTATCAACAAAAAGCTTCGGGCCAAAAAACATGACGACCGCAATTTTGACGTGATTTCAGGCCTGCGCGTTGCTTTGTCTTTTTACTTGCTTACATATTGACAACCTAATAACATGTATTGATTCAGTTCACGGAACTACGTATGAAACATGACAAATTCTTCTGTGAACAAATTCCAACCTCTTTTGACACCGCAAACACATTTCTACCACATCAATTGAAGGTGAAGACGAGGTCCATGACACAGGATTCTTCTGCTCGACCCAACCAGTAACATTAGCTTGGTTTGGATTTGATATTCGATGGGATTTACAATTGGCTTTATTGTTGACCTTTGAAATTGAAACTGAAATTTTATTAACTCTCTATATTTTTTAGAGAATTTTTCTCGACAGTAAAAATATACATGATATGAGTTTTGAAAACATCATAAAGAAAATTACCAAATAATCTTACATTTGGAACAAAAATCTTACATTTGGAACAAATGAATTAAATTTGCAACTGTGATATTTCATCTCTGCCTAATGTGGCCAATGTAAGATATTGTAAGAAAAATATGGTACTCACCTTCAATACTATTTGGACTGAGGTGGATTTTTTAAATCGTTTTATATCATAGTTTGAGAAATTTGCGATGAATAGCAATATATATTGCAATGCAACATTGAGGCCCAATCAAAATCGGATCGAACATTTAATCTAACAAGTAGTGTTATATTTTTATTGATTTTTTAAGTTTACTATATTATTTATTACTAATTCTGATGCCAAGAGAAAACTAAAATTTCTATATTTGATTTTCCATTCCAAGCTCTTAGATAAAAATAATTGGAAATTGCAGCTACCAACATGGTGAATATAACTTCTCTATTTTGCTAATATTGATGATTTTAATATGATTCTTACACGGATTTATTCAGATTTTTCCAATCCGATTTATTAAAAGAGATACCCATTTGATCCAAGCCAATTTTTCGGTCTATACTTTATGAAGTTTGTTTATTTGAAAAATGCTTTTATTAAGCCATAACTTCTGGAAGAGGTGAGTTTAAGCGCAACCAGAGTCATTCAAAGGGATTAAACTTTGGTTCATGCACCGACCCTCTTCCCTGATGCCATGCTTGGAAAGATAACCATGGAGTTCTTCAAAAAAGTTGCTGCACTAAAGTGCAAAAAATGAAAAACATGCATGGATCATGGATGGAGTGAGACAGAGGGAGATAGTTGCGAAGTGACAGCAAGATGGGGCAAATTTTAACTTCATGGTACCAACATTACATCAATCGCGGCTGCCCCGATACCAGACATGTATGATGCACCAAACCTACCCTTCTTTTCTTTTCTTTTCAATCAAAAGAGAGGTAAGAGTTTTGTGTACCTTTGTCTACCACAGCCGGCCAAGTAATTTGAGCCTCAATGCAGAAGATATCATACACTGATATTATACACATCTTTGTATTATTCTCTGAATTTTTGATTCACAAGTTAAAGGCATAAAGGCATTAAAATAGTTATGTTAATTGGTTGTATAGTATTTCTCTAATTATTAAGGGACACCTCCTTCTATCTATCACTACCCCATATAATATACCATCTTGATGCTTTGCTTTGCTATGTATCCTCCCTAATACATAAATATCGTCATGATGCTTTGCTCTGCTTTTGTTATATATTGGCGCCAGAGTAATAAATTTCGGTTTTAACTTCATTATACATCGAATTAAACTTAATTTCTTAATTCAATATCTTCAACATAAGAACTAACTTCATTCGGTATTCTCGATAACAGAACTACTAATTACGAATTTAGTTCGATGGATCAACTTCTAAGTGACTCGATGATTGAGCTGTTCCCTTAAAAATCTGAGAGTGTTTTTGGTGCAAGTTGAGGTATCTCTCTCTTTTTTTAAAAAAAAAAAAACAACATTTTTACCGAGCCATTTAACTTACGAACAGTTATACCTCATTTATATTACCTAATCCTTTACATTGCATTTCAAATAGTGCCAGCCATCATATCACGATAACTGATTGGTGGACAAAGAATCTTTTTAATGTAAGAGATTAGAATGATGGGATTGGTACTACTGTTTTCATGTTTCCTTTCAGTTGATGGAGAGTTTTGCTTGTTCATGAAATGTCGGGCTTTCATAGTTGTCATTTATTCGAAAATGATTACTTCTAAGTTGAAAGGATATTTCTGTGACCAAGACAGAAATGCACATGGTTTAAATTGAATCCACGTCGATGGACATGCCAATGGTTTAAATCTAATCCACGTAGATTTCCTAGGTACACGATTACGTAGATTTTATGCTGCAAAGGTAGGAAGAACATTGCTACAATTAATACACGTGTGCATCTTGGCAGCCTTACAGATTGTTTGGTAGATGTGACTGTATTTGGCATTCCAAAAAACATTAAAAAAATTTGGTTTACCATGAAAGCTGAACAAAATATTTGGCTGCATATTTTCGCTGGAGAGCCAATAAATGCAAACAAAAGGCACTTCTGTACTGTAATTGGTGAGTATCATTACTCATTATGACATTATTTGAGTGGCATGCAGGTATTTGAGTGGCATGCAGGTAGGCAATTTCATTATGACATTATGAGATTGTTTAACGGACATAATGTAAAATAAGAAAGAGTAAAGCTATGATGAAGTAAAAAATTGAAGCATAAATTTTGAGGAAAAGGTGCCGTTGTTTACGTGTCATTTAACCATATAAATGTATTAGTAATAAGATGCTTAAGTTTTTGAAAATTTGTTATTACTAAACAATAATAATTTTTTATTATATATAATTTATTTAAAAAAATTTAAAAAGGAATAAAGGCTTCAATTTCTTTCTTTGCATCTTGTTGTCTCTAAAAATAAACAAATTAAAAATAAAAATAGATTAGTAGCCAAAGAAGTCAGATAAAGAAGATTTGGTTCTCTAAAATAAGTAAAGCTTAAAACGCTTAAAATGAGCTTAACTAAACTAAAGTGCAGTTTAAGATAAAGAAGCCTTCAAGCTCGATATCGGAAAAACCAGAACCTTCAAAATAATTTAAAAGTTTATACCTTTCATGTCCTGGGGTACTCTTAGCAGAAGCAATTTTTATAGGTTAGTGCAGGTTATCTGTGGTGAGCGTACAAAGTTCTTTCAAATACTTGTTAAAAAGTACAGCTAATGCAATATAAAAATGCTAAAAAGAATTTACTTAAATACATTTCAAAAATAATAAATATAAAAAATATTTTTAAATTAAACTAATAATTATTTCTACCCATATATATATCACACATTAAAATCTGGTCTCTACTTTAATTTCATATTATGGGTGGATTAAATTTTCCCCGAATTAAAAAGGATATCAGGTATGCAGAAGTTGCAGACGGTTCACTGTATTCAAAGTTCCTTGGACAACTCAATCATGATTCCTGAATATTCATAAATCATAATTAACACGAGTCTATACAACTAATGAGGATTTAGAAAATGTAGCAGACATTCAACCACGTGTATGTGTGAAATTCCAGCCAATGTGACGGTACTGCAGGATAGTAGATATATCAAGCCTAACAAGCTCATTAGTACAGGCAACTAATCATTGGGTACGTTCCCTTCTCATACAAGGCATAAAGAAAAAGTACCGCACGCACCAATGAACTGCAGAGCTTGGGACTTGAACAACAACATGCTTAGCAGATCGACCAAATTCAGAAGCACATTGTAGTTTGCCAGCCCACCCATGTTTTCACCATCTTTTCGCTCATTTTCAGCTATGGAAAGTGGAAACCTTAGCTTCTCATTGTGAGAAACCTTAGTTTTTCGGAGCTCTGTCAAAATGAAAATGGCCTTCTCTGCGTAGGTTGAAGTTGCCATTCGACCTCTCGCTGGGATCCACATCGACTAAAGGCTATGCAAGCCGAATTCGAATCTGTGTTTGGGCAGTTTGACCATGACATTTTTATCAAGGGCAATGAAGGCCTTGATTTATGGTATTTCTATACATATCCTGAAATTCTCTGGTATCTGTCTAGCAACGGTAATGAAGGGTGGAATCTCAATAGCTTTTCTATTGATGGCGCATGCGAGCAGCAGGAGGTTACTGCAGAAGAAGAACAAGCCTTGCTGCAGCAGCTCGCCCAAGATAGGAACTTTCAAAGCAAAGGAGAGCAAGCAGAGGTGAAACAATCCCAGAATTAGAATTACTGCAAATTGTTATTTGTTGGATTATGGTATTGGAAAGAAATCTAACAAATATCATCATGAAATACAGAAATGGGAACCGTCATCCAGATGCGATCGTGGACGGCATCCAGCTGCATCAAAACGAAAGGTGAAGTAAGGACTTATTTGATGGACAAAGCATATATTTACTTTCTGTGTACTTGTTTCAGACTTTTAGCAGCTGCAATCATGGACTGGTTATAATTTGGAGCATAGAATCAAATTGGAAATTTGCAGGTTTGTTGGACGCCGGAGTTGCATGGGATGTTTGTGGAGGCAGTGGAACAGCTGGGTATTCACGATGCTATGCCCACTAAAGTTCTGAAGCTAATGGGTGTCCCTGGTTTAACCCGGCATCACATAGCAAGCCATTTACAGGTTGCACATACTATCTTTTCTTATCCTAGCAGTTCCTCTACGTGGAATTAATCTGCGTGTTGATATTCGTACCAACAAGAAAAATTATATACGTGAATTTAGAGTATCTTGAAACGTTGCAAAATGTTGTTGCAGAAATATCGTTCAAGCATAAGATGCCTGCAAAAGCAAGCAAGAGAACGTGCAAGTGGATCTAAGACTCGAACAAGACAGCCGGAATACATACGTCTCAGTACAAACAGCAGCAGCAGCAGTCATATTTTAAAGAGTTGCCAAGAATCTGAAGCAGAAACAGGAGTTAAATCATCATCAATTAGAGCTACGTCTGCAAGTTCTTCGCCGTTGACTCCGGTTCAGCAGTTGTGGGACCTTTCTACGGACACTCTGTCAAAGAAGCGGGTATGGCAGCTATGCACGCTCTTAGTTTCAGCGATACCTATTACTGTATGCGCCTGATCTTGCTGAATGTCATATTCGTTTTAATTTGGTTTGGAATTTTACTTTTGTTTTGAGTGCAGTGCAATCAAGGGGAACATCAATGGCCGTCGCCGCCTAATAACGACACAGACATCCCTGCTGCGCCCGCTTCTGAAACAGCTTTTTACGTAGCTGTATGTTTTGTTTTTATGCGTAAAGACGTTTGATTTTAAACAAGTTTTGGATTCTCTCATTAAAGTAGGACATTTGCAGGCATGTAACTTACAATTGGACGGCAGCGCCTCAATATAATACGCAAGGTCGTGGATTTGATTCGCACCTTCCGTACTCGTTTCTCCTTTGCTTTGTCAAATGAAGCCTTCAAACTTTCATGGGAGGATACCAGAAGGGAAAGAGGCCGTGGAGTTGAATTTCAGTTTTCAGACGCATGTGAATGCAAGAGCACTCGTGCCACCCGTCCGTCGCCGATAATTTCTGAGCTCTGACAATAATAATAATAATAATGGAGTGCTTCTGTGTTAACATGAATTGTTGTCAACTTAATTCGATGATGTTTTCCACGTAATATATATGCACTATGCAATTTGTCTTTATTAATTACAAGTTATCATTCAAGATCTGCCGTCGCAAGATCTTAATTAGTGGTCTGTATTTGGTATTTATCTTCGCTTTGGGGCTTCCCTCAAACGCTGCGGTGGGTAGATGAACACTGTCGCTGTCCACTCTTTCTCCATTCCTGATAAACCTATTTCACCATTTCTAAAGCAGGTAAATTTGTTGAGTTCTCAACCAGTAAATTGTAAACATGGTTGAGGTACTTTATTACGTTAGCGGTGTGATTGAGGCAGTTTGTTACTTTGGAGACACTGTACCCCGAAACGACAAATATTAGTCGGATCCTTAGATGTACGGATGCAAAATTGGATTTATAGGGTAATATTTATATATTTTTCAATTAAAAGTCTGCCTTTTTCCGGCTATTCTGGACCTTCTCTGGTGATCTCAATACTATTTAATTAATCAAGTTAACGTTAGTATGAGGTACCGTAATTTTCCATCGCCGTAAAAGAATATCAGCCATGGTGGGTAAATAATGAATTATTGAATTCTGACAGACGGTACAGAGTTTTGCCCTTTCAAATCTGTTAAAAACTTAATGGTCATTATAACGGTGATAGATGATATCCAGTACATTCATGCTCTACAAATAAAATTAGATCGGATTTGATAGATTCAGAGGGTCCACTAACGAAATAGAATATCAGTATGAGTATCAGTTTTAATATGTAAATGAGATTGGAAATTTTAATATAAGACAGATTGGGATGAGTTTCAATTCTAATATATAATAGGTAAAATAATGGAAATGGAAATGCTTAATTACGCTCTTGTGAAAGCATAAAAAGCTATAGGACATATAAAGTTTTTATAAGTCTTTCATATAATCATGATCGCCCTTGAAGACCTTATCACGAAAATGATGCAACCTTACACTTCCAGCTCAAACAATTGCTACAAAGTTTTGACTTAATACTGTATTTAAGTCTGAGTACATTAAAGAAATGACAATTTATCAGATATATTCTTCATCCACTATTGCATGTATATAAAATCTGCAAATGTGTTACTTTCTTTGAAGACTGATCCGTCTCCTTATTTTAATCAATACATAGTTAGATCAAGGGCAAGCATGCTTGCCACCCTGCTTTAAGTACATATTTCTATTCATGATGTTCCAGATTGGTAGTAATCTGATGAGGAATCTGATGAGGACCCATTATACTGGACATGGTTCAGTACATCCAGATTGCATATCCCGTGTAAGTGTATGTTGGTGTTTGTGTTTGTGTTGTTTTGGGTGGCTATTGTGCTTTATTTACCCATTCAAATAGATTGTCGTTGTTGTTTAGGATGATGCATTTTCTGGCAACCAAGCGAAGGTGAAAACAGACGAACGTGATATCAGGAAGCAGCATAGACATTTCGTAGCCATGCCACTCTGCATGTAAGTACTAAGCAGGGTAAAACCGTAACCTAACCACTAAGCATTTTAACCAGTTTAGGCTACTGCATTTCGTCCAAAATTTTTACCTTGATTATAGGATAAAATGTTGGTATGCCCCTAATTATATTTTTAGTTGTAAGACTTTTGATTTAAAAATCGCAAGTTTTGGGTTTCATTTTTGTAAAAGTACTATGATTAAATTTTAATACATTTATATAAGAGAATACAAATTAAATATCTTCATCATAGTATCATAACCTTAGTGAAAAAGAGTTCAAAATGCTCATATAGAGGGCTAGTTGTAAGTTCTCATCTGATCTACATTTAAAAACTATGTTTGCAATATTGTAGAAACATGAAACTTATTTTTTATAATATTATATCTACCTTACTAGGTAGGGGTTATGCTATCAACTAGGGACAAAAGTTCATGGTCTCCACTACTTTCCTTGGAAGGGTCAATTTTAGCTCTACCCTAATACTCTCCTTCTAATGCAAAGTGAAAAATGTAATGGTACTTTGAAATGAGAATTAGGTTTGAAGGGTGGAAGTAAGTAATGAATACATTGTTTTGTTCTTTAAAGCAAAGAAAGTATAATAAATTAAAATTTGGACAAGCTAATTGAAATCCTTAAAAGTAGCACTATGTAACAAGGTCTTAATGAAAATAAAAGTAGAAAGGACCTATAAAATAGAGCTATTGGAAAGGAAATCTAGTGTAGCATAGAAAGAAGTAAAATAAAACAAGTTGTCATCATCTTGATTTGTCTTCATCCCATCTATGATGGCCTGACAACTAAGGTAGACTAATGAGTAAAATAAAACAAATAACTAAGAGAAATTCAAGAGTAGATACAAAATCCCTAATGAAGCAAACAAGAAAAACATAAAAAAATGAAACAAAATAGTAGTGAAGCACTACAAAATTAAAGTCATAATTACAAGCAACAACTATTGGCACTTTGCTTTTTCATTATGGTTTATTGTGTTCTTGAGGTGGTTGAGAAAAAAAACATAAAATGCACTCAGTATAGGCTTAAAATGAAGGTAGCTAGCTTAGTACAATGCATAAGAAATCATCAATGAAAATCAAGTGTGGAGGTAGCAATAAACCCATTATACAAGATACACTTGATGTATATTGTAAAGGTGTGTGCAATTAGAATTATTTTCATGAAAAAATAGAGATTATAAACAATAAGGTTGTAATGTCAAATGTACCGCCAAAAAAATTTATTGCAAAACTACGAATCAAATTACCAATAAAAATTGTTAACCATCACTATTATTATCATATGACACACACATCAATAGGATCCATTGTATTGGTACCATGCCCCAAATTTCATCAATAACATAGCTAGCACCATGCACTAAATTTTATAGGCATACACATCAATATAACATTGCATTGATGTGTATTAATTATTATTATTATTTTACCCTTTTCATGTCATAGTAGAAACATTGATGCCCTTCACTGGGATTTTTTGAAAACACCCTTCTTTTGCAATACAAAATTTTCAATGAGGCTTCTCTTGCAGTAAGAAGGGCTGAATTTCTAACCCAATTAACAACAACAAGTCTCTTTGTCTTAAGCAAAAATAATATATTTAGGAGGTTAGAGTATATGCCTTGTAGTTTTCTAAAACACAACTTCAATCTCAAAAAGCACATTGAGACATCAACATCATTAAAATATTTGTTAAGGTTCCTTTAGTTACCTTAATAAGTCAGTTGTTTTTATTAGATTAAAGGCCTTATGATGATTACATCTAAGAAGTTCTATATGAGAAACATAATTCAAATACCTAATTCCGCTTAAAAGTGATCAAATCTATCGTCTATAATTATTCCTTTGTCTACCATTACAAATTTTTGCATAATGCTTGATTTTTTAAGTATGTTTGATTATGACACGTTCATAGAATTTGCAGCAATAATGTACTTATGAGTTATCAAGCTAACAATGCCAAGAACAAAAATCATGTACATATGGACACGGTTATACCGGCACACACTCATCGAATCATTATTATCAAGCGTACGGCCCAGAAGTGAGTACCAGGTTGTGGATTCAGACGCATCGGCTATCTGTGGTTTTTGCTTGCTTATGAATTGACATTCCTGGAATTACGCGTCAAATATGCCAAATTAATATTAAAGCGTCACTCCAATATCATTGAATAATTTCGAATTCTATGTAATAATTTCGGGAGAAAGAGAGTTTGTGTTCATTAAACGTAGCACATCAGCATCTATGTTGTGTGGTCATGCCCGATGCATTTAACAAATACAAATCTTTTCTGTAACGCAAATCATTTGAACTTGATGGATGGTAACGGCCATGACAGTGGTAGACCCAAATTGCGACATACCAATTATGATATGTTGTTGGAACTTCTAACCTATTAATTAATTTACAAATCAACTATAGTAACATCTTTAAGATGCGTATTTGAAAGGAGATTGACATCCTTCCTATGAACTATGGTGCACTCAACTAGAGACTTCCCATTTCTGACCACCAGCGTACAAAAACATGATGGAGATTGACAGAAGGCATTGTAAGCCAGGTGCGCTTGCCAGTAGATCAAAATAGCAAACGTAACAAAAATAAACCAAGGCTTACAAAGGATATCGGAACTGTAACGGTGCTTACAAATTGACAAGGCAAGAAGAGTTACGATGAACCAACTCCGAGCAAACAATGAGAACTATAGATTATGAGCGTTTTTACACCATGTAACCAATCACAAAACTATTTCGTTTTTTATTGCTAATAATATAGAACGTATTTGTTTCCTCACTCACTCCATTCTTTCCTCTTAGTAGAGTTGATCTTTTCATAGTCAAGTCAGTGTAGGCTCATGCAAATCACAGTTACTCAGTCGCTTCAAGCATGATTTCTCACGTTTGTAGTTCAGCTCATAATGTAGGCTACGGTAGGTCACCACCTGTTGCACCTGCAAGCAAGGCACAAGTTCCAGCCCCTCACAATTTAACAAACGTAAATTTTTTGTAAATCCCACATATAGGAAGGAAACCCAATGGTTAAAGTAAGCCTATGAAAGGCAGAAAAGGTCTGTTGGTCGAGTGTCCTATTGTACCTAGTTGTGAGAGAGGTGTGTAAGCATAAGTGGAGGTATCTTATAGTTGTAAGATCGGGTTTAGGAGAGGGAAGAATTGTTGTATATATATTTCCAGCATTGTACCTTTGATTTGTGGTTTGCAATAAAGAAATTTTTCTTTCTTGTTCAAGCATTCTTACTTTTGAACGTTGATTTGATAAGTTTCTTAAGCAATTGGGTGTGTTGAATGTTTGGGTTCATGCCAAATTGGTATTAGAGCATTGGGTTCTTTGGAGTAATTTAGTCATGGAGATGTAATTCTCAGTTCAACCCTTGAATGGATGGTTGGTTTATCATTCTCATTCATTGTTTGAGTAGCAATTCAATTAGGTGTTTATTTTTCTACTCATATTTAGGGTTTGAGAGTCTTCTTTTAACCAATTTTTGAGACTAATTGATTTGGGTATTTGTAACTCAATCCATTTGTGATACCCATTAGCTTGTACTAACTTAGGTTGTCTTGTTCTCATTTAATTTTGCCTTCTTGGTATGAGATTTATATTTACCTACTATTGCATATCCCAAAATTTTGTGGGTACTCTATTATTAGTTATGGGTATTCCTAGTTTATTATGGATTTCCATATTCTATTTGTGGGTTGTGTGGTAATTTACTAATTGCATCATGGCTCCTAAGAAGAAGTCACATTAAAGTTTTACTAAAGACATGGAAGACATGAAAGTGAAGCCTCCATCACTTAAAAGATCTAGATAAGATGTGAATTTAAAGATTTCTTTATCACATGGTTATCATTCTATGCCAAGCTTGGAAGAATCATTCCTTTTGATCTTTAAGATGAGGTTCCTAATCTTTCAAGGGCTATGAATCAACATCATGGGTCAAGAATTTTAAAAGGAGGAAATCTTAGGCCTATCTCAAGACATTAGGGCATATTTGTGAGGAAATTGAGATTACTCTTGCAAAAGCCTTTAGACATATTGCAAGAATGTTACATGTTAAAGTTAAGACATTCAATGGGATGGAAGGTATAGATTATTTTCTTTCATGGCTTAAGTCTATGAAAAAGTATTTTAAACTTGAGGATCTTTGGGAGAAATAAAGATTGTCATATGCTAAAACCAAGTTGGAGGGTATGACTTAGATTTAGTGGAAGAAAGAAAGCCATGCATATGTGGTAAATCATGGAACCCTCATCAAAAATTGATTTCTTATGCAATACATGATGAGACAAAAATTTGATAAGACCTAGCATAGGCAAGAAGTCATTTAGAGAATCAAGTATTTGAGGCAAAATAATAAGAATATAAAAGAAGTTTACATAGAGCTTTGTAATGCTTTTCATTAGGCTAGTGTTTAATGGTATAAATATGAACAAACTTCAAATTTTCTTGGTGGACTTAGGAGGGAATAACAACAAGAAATAGCCATAAACATTGAATGATGCATTTGATGTGGTTCTTAATTAAGGTTGAGAAAAAGCTACATGAATTTTCTAAAGATGGTCCCAACACTAATCCTAAGGTCAAGGATTCCAAAGCTTTCAAATAAGAGAAGGAAGTCAAGGAGAAGACTAATGTCAAGGAAGATACATAAGCGAAGCGAAAGGAAGATTCTAGTAAGACTTCTAAGAAGAATTCATTTAAGGGAAAGGATGATAGAAAAATCCAATGCTTCAATTATGAAGAAGTTAGTCATAAAAAATAGTAATAAAAGAAGCCATAAGCTTGAACAAGGAAAGAACTTTAAACATTGAAGGATGGTTCATCCTCTTCAAATCAAGGTAATCCTAATGCACCTATGATAAAAAATATTAGTGAAATCACTTCTTATACATTTATGAAAAATGTCAATGTAGAAGATTCTAATAGGAAAATGCTATTTAGAATTAGCATTAGATGTTTGTCTAGAGAGGAGTGGATTCATATTCTTATTGATGGTGGAGAATAAGAGAATGTAATCTTTGCCAAAACTATTCATAGATTGGGTTTAAGTAAGTAGGTACACCTCTTTTGATCCCCTTGTTCTACCCTATATGTGTGTTTTGTAGGTTTTGAGCTTAAAGAAGATGTCTTGGAAGGCTAGAAGACATCTTGGCTGAGACATAAGGTGATAGCAGACATCTAGAAGATAGAGGATACATCTTGCTAAAAGTGCAGAAGTCTCAAGAAAACTATCTTATCTAAAAAGAAGATGTATTGGAGAAGACATCTCCCGAAATCCTAAGATGCCTTGGGTAAGATGTCTTGCCATAAGAGGAGACGTCTTGGGCTAGGACAAGACATCTTCCAAAAATAGAAGACATCTTCCCTAAGAACTAGGTTGACACATAAGAAATCTTTTGAAGGTTAGAGATGACCTATACAATTGGGGAAACTTTCAAAAACACCTGTTACAATTAGGGAAATAGCAGAAACAAGATTGAAAAGGATGAAAATAGTTGAGGAGAAGGTGAAAAGACTTGGGAAACATTTGAAAAACCTCAAGTTGAGTTGAGAAAAGGTTTCTAGGTTTCTTATCTTCTGATTGTCCATAAATATTGATGTAATTCACCACTATTAGTACCTTGACCATCAATAGGAGAGAGAGCTCATGATGAAGAAGAAGAGAGCTTGTGCAAGGAAATTGAGTAAGAGGTAATGAAGAGCACTTGAGAGAGGTTGAGAGAATATCTTATAAGTGTCTTGTCTTGAGCTTTGGCTCCGTGGTGAGTAATTGAAGATTGAAAGGAGACATGTGTGACCTCTAAGATCCTTGTAAGAGTTGTGAGTTAAGCTTGGCTCCTCATCTTTGATATATTTTCTCTATATTTTGATAATTTTCTTAATATAAGGGAGAATTTTCTTTATTTCATTGTGTTGTTCTCATTTTCTAAGCTAGATCTACTTGGAAATTGGGAAATGTATCCTTTAGGGATCTATTGAGGTAGTAACCCCTATTCCAGATTGGTATCAAAGTGATAGGTTTAGAGGAATCCATAGATCTATGTTTGGTTTAGAGGAAGTCACACTTATATTGGTGTTTCGAGAACTTATAATTGGTAAAGACTACTTTGATCTTGAAAGATCAAGATTACTTTTTAGTATGGCTTCTAAGAAGAAGACTAATCAAGATTTTGGACAAGAGATTCAATAGCTCAAAGACTCCTTTAAGGATTTTGTAGTTGAAATGAAAAAATTTCTTACCAAATTAAGGATTTTTGAACACCAAGATTTTAAAGAAGCTTCAAGAAGAAGTAAAGAGGGAATTGAAGATGAAATTCCTATTGAAACTCTTCAAGGATCAAGAGGAAGTAATGATCAAATAATTCCAAGGTAAGAAGGAACTAGAACTCAAAGATATAAGCCAAGGTTTCCTTTTCTTCATAATAATGAGAAAAATGATGATGAAAGGTTTGTAAAGATGTTAAGAAGTGCTTTAAGAGTTTATCATGTGGATATTCTCTTCTATAAAGGTGTTGAAAATATACATTTCTTTCTTTCTTAGCTTAGAATTGTGAATAAGTACTTTCTTGTTCAACAAATTTCTTGTAAGTTAATGATTCATGTTGTTGAGAGCAAACTTGAAGGATCAGCAACTACATGGTGGAACAAGGAATGTCTTAAATACCTTGAAGAACATTGAAGACCTATTGAGATTTGGAAACTCATGGAATTCATGCTAAAGCAAAAGTTTGATAAAACATCATTCATCATGAAGCTATCAAGAAGCTAAAATTTCTTAGACAGGGAGATCAAGAGCTAAAATATTTTTATGTTGAATTTTATTAAGGGAAATGGCTAATGTTCATTAGACTAGGGATGAGAAATATTTTAACTTCATTAGTGGATTAAGCATACAATATCAACATGAATTAGCATTCTATGAGCTTGATACTCTTGATGAAGCTTATGATCTTGCTCTCAAGGCTAAAACAAAAATCACAAGGTTTGGCTTAAAGAAGAAAAACTATCACAAGAAAAGGGATGAGAAAGATACCACTCACAAGTAAATGAAATCATCCAAGGAGGATGGTGAAGATAAGCCAAATAAGAAGGAAATGGAGTCTACTTCTCCTACAAGGAGAAGAAGAAGGGAATAATCTCTAAGAGGTAAAAGTCATGGTAAAGACATATGTTATAATTGTGATGAATCTGGTTGAACAATGGGAATGCACAAATCCAAAGAAGAATTCCTTTATGGATAAGGGTATTCAAACTATGTAAGAGGATGAACATGAATATTCAAAGAGAGTATGTGGACATGATCCTTTGAACATTGCTGAAGAAAGGGAATTGAATAGTGGTACTTTTATTGAACATGTTAGTGTCAATGATGATGTTATAAGGAAGAGTTTATTTAGAAATCATTGTGATGTTAAGGGTTATTCATTGAGTGTGCGCATTGATGGTGGAGTAGAAGAAAATGTGATTTTTGCCAAGGTTGTGAAGTCATTGTAGTTAGCTACATTTCCTCACTCTAATCCATGCAAAGTGCATTAGTTATTAAAAAAACATTATAAGCAAGTTAAGGAACAGTGCCTTATTGATTATTTCAATGGAAGTTTTCATTATCAAATTCTTTGTGAGGTATTGGCTATTGATTATTCAAATCTCATATTTGATAGACATGGAATTATGATAATAAGGTTGTCTCTGATGATGAAAATAATAGTTGGATTATAAGGTGAGACAATCATAAGTTTAGGTTTTTGTCCACTATTGTGGATTGTAAGGTTGGTAATTTGAATTCTTCATTGATGCTTCCTAGTTGTAAGAAGACTATCACGGTGGATGCTATTTATGATGATAAAATTTTATTTGATGCTAAAGAGGATGCATTTGATATGAATGCTATTATCGAGTACATGGCATCTCATATGAATGAGAAGAAAGTTGATTTTACTACTATTAATGCTTGGATGTGGATGATAGTAGTATGTTGGATGATGCTTTTGCATGATTGTGTAATTGCTAGGCTAAGGTTTATATTGGCAAAGATATGTTGGAAGAATAAGGAAGATTAGTTGGTAGCAAGTGGAGAAATTCCATTACTATTTGAACATAAGGCAATGAGGCCTACTCCATGGACTAATGTCAAAAATTAATTTTCTAGATTATTATGTCACGTTTGTGTAGGTTTGAGTCATTATGGGGATCTAAGGAAAGCATTTCAAGGAGATTTGTAAATAAAGGAAGCATGGTAAGGCATGAGGACAAGCTCCCATGAGAAAAGACCAAAACCTCAACTGATACTCATTCTCATGTTTCTAATGCATTGAGTCTTGATTGTTGTGCTAAGTGTGAAGGCCTTGAGTCATGGGGGCATGGTTCCTTCTAGCTTATGAAAGATCATGAAGCATGAAATTTTTAAGGATGGAAGATTTGGTGTAGGGACACCTCTTCTAATCCTCTTATTCCACCCGACATGTGTGTTTTGTAGGTTTTGGACTTGAAGAAGATGTCTTGAAAGGCTAGGAGACATCTTGGGTGAGACATGGAGTGATAGAAGATGTTTGGAAGATAGAGGATATGTCTTGCTGAAAGTGAAAAAGTCTTAAGAAAGACATCTTATCTAAAAAGAAGATGTCTCCCTAAACCTAGAGACAACTTGGGTAAGATGTCTTACCATAAGGGGAGACATCTCCTGGAAATAGAAGACATCTTCTCCAAGGGCTTGGTTGACATAAAAGGCATCTTGTGAAGGTTAAAGATGACCCATATGATCAAGGAAACTTTCGAAAACACCCATATCAATTTAAGAAATAGCCAAAACAAGATGGAAAAGAATGAAACATCTTGTAAAGGTCAAAGATGATCCATATGAGTGGGGAAACTTCCAAAAACACCCATGTCAATTTAGGAAATAGTCGAAAAAAGATGGAAAAGAATGAAAATAGTTGGGGAGAAGGTGAGAAGACTTGGGAAATATCTGAAGAACCTTAAGTTGAGTTGAGGAATGGTTTCTAGGTTTCTTGTCTTTTGGTTATCCATAAATATTAATGTAATTTACCATTGTTGATACCCTAACCATGAGTAAGAGAGAGAGAGCTCATGATGATAAAGAAGAGAGCTTATGGAAGGAAATTGAGTGAGAGGCAAGGGAGGGCACTTGAGAGAGGTTGAGAGAATCTCTTATAAGTATCTTATCTTGAGCTTTGGTTCCATGGTGAAAAATTGAGGATTGAGAGGGAATATGTGTGATGTCTAAGGTCCTTGGAAGAGTTGTGAGTTAAGCTTGGCTCCTCATCTTTGATGTATTTTCTCTATATTTTAAGAGTTTTCTTAATATAAGGGAGAAATTTCTACATTTCATTGTGTTGTTGTTTTCTAAGCTAAATTTTCTTGGAAGTTGGGAAATGGATCCTTTAGGGACCCACTAAGGTAGTGGCCCCTATTCCATGGTAAATGTAAAGAAATGTCACTTTTTGAAAAGGAAGATTGACTACTTAGATCATGTCATCTTTAAAAACAATGGCAAGATCTAGCCAAGCAAGATCAAGGCAATCAAGAAATGGCCTTCATCTAAGAATGTGGGAGAGGTGCAATCTTTTTTTTGTTGAACTGGTTTTTATTTAAGGTTCATTAGACATTTCAATTCCATTGCATGACTTATGGTTTCCTATTTGAAGAAGAGTTTTGAATTTGTATGGAATGATGAGAAGGAAAAATTATTCCAAATTTGAAAGCTAAAATTTATGGTTCTTTAATATTAACAATTTCAAATTTTTCTAAGTTTTTTGGAATAAAGGTTGATGTAAGTAAACTTGCGATTGATGGTGTACTATCATAAGAAGGTAGGCCCATTACATTTTTGTTTGAGAAGTTAAATAAGACTAGGTAAAAGTATAGTATATATGAGTACTTATATGCCATAATTTAGATCATACATTAAATATTAGAAGAATTACTTGTTAGAAAGTGAATTTTTTCTTTTGATTGAAAATAAGGCATTGTTATTATTGAACTCACAAATGAACTAAGTAAATATGGAATCACCTATCCCATTAAAGTATGCCATATTCTAGTAGAGGATATTCAACATTTCATTAGTACTGATAGAACTAAAGATAATGAAAATTAGAATATACCATTTTAAATAAGGATAATCTATGCTTATCAAGACCTTGACCTTCTTGACTACACTTATATTTCATCAAGATGAACACTACTAGTAAAGGGATCTATAGGACTACATTGTTCTAGCACTTGATAGAGTAGCCTAATCCATGTTCCAAGTAGTACTTCTATGACCTTGGCTTAACCATGTTGCAAATGGATATTGTGTTAATAAAAATATATCTAGATATTAACAACCTAATAAGGCCCAATGCAAACTAGAACATCAAGCTGGAGAAGGATAAATATAATGTACCTATTACATTCCAATCAAAGGAGTACATAACCAACTAGTCAAAGAGATCTCACTATCTTCAATCCACTTCTCATCATTCTTATGCTCTCAACACAAAAGACTAGAGTTATGTGACAATATATTCTTCCTTAGAAGGCTATCCTATAGGTGCTAAGTAGGATTTTGGACCGAAAGGAGCTCCAAGACCTAACGCCTTTAGTAGACAAAGAACATATGCATAATGGGATTCTATAAGAAGACCAAGTCAACATGGCTCTCCTAGCAACTTACCATCTTCTTCTTCCTCATCATAAAGCTTTGATGAGGAAGAATGTAGGCCAAGAAGGATCGCCACAAATAGGAACTAAGATAGACATCCTAAGAGGAACATCAAGAGAGAGCATGAGAGATCTTTAAATAGAGAGAAAAATATAAGGCAATGAAGGAGACAAAGGAGGAAATGAAAACATGATCATGATGATAGGAAAGACTATAATTGTGATTGTCATGAGGTTCCAAATGTACCAAATAATGATGATGAGCCAATGTTGGCAACTAGAAGTATGATTCAATCATAGAGATAGTTAGAATTCCTATAGGAATCAGAAGTAGAGCTATATCAAGCAATTAGACATGAATAACATGTCCATATGTTAGATAGGTTATTGATGAAGCATCATTTTTCAAGTGTATTAGTTGGCTTCAATATCACAAATGCTACATGATAGATGGGATTAGGAATAGAAAACATGAAAATCTTATGATTTATGCCCAAGAGAGACTATTAAAGCTAATAATTCATTGGATTCAAAGGATTATTAATTAAGTGGCTAAAAGAAAATGTGAACTAAGAAAAAGGGAAAATATTGGTAAGTACAATAGGAATCCATGTCTTTCCAAGAAAGATGCACATGGCTTTGACCTCCAAAAATACCTTACTTATGCAAAAATCTATCTTTTAGATCACAAGAAAGTTTAATAAAAATTTTCATTCACACTAAAAACCATGAAGGAATAATCTTGAATTAGAAGAGAATTATGAGTGTAACATTTGTTACTATAAATATCCTAAGGGTGTTTTCTCGATAATGTCACACATAATTACTTCAATTTAAGGATATGAGGGTTATACCCTCAATCCTAAATTTATTAAGAAGTAAATACCAATGAGGTTCCATATCCATAGGGCAATTACAAGTAGTAGTATTTGTGAATTGGTTAACTAAAAAAGGGGGGTTGAATGAGTTACACATAGAAAGAGAAGATAAAAATTAAACTAAATAAGATGAAAACTTAATGTTGAAAAGAGTAAAATGAAAAACAAAAAGGTACATACTCACCACTGTGTTGCAAATTATTACCTTTAATTTTTCTGAAATTAAATTGTGGTTGAGAATAACACTATCATAGATCCTCAAATCATACATACTTCTTGTAGGATAAACAACAAAAAACTAGGCTCAGTCTCCCATAGGACTTCCAAGAACCTTGTAATGTTAAGAAAACATTATGGTGCTCTTGTAGGACATACTCACAAGTCTCAGGGCAATAATAAAATGACAAATATTTGGCCACCCAAGCATGAATCACTCATGGCTAGAATGTTGATCTCCTTTTAGAGACTCTATTCTTTGCAAAGAAATTAAGAAATATAATGGAATAGAAAGTGTAGGAGAAGTAATTCTACAAATCATATTTACACATTAATAAGCTCATACTAGGGTACTTGACGAGTGGCGAGGTACCCCTACACTCAACAATATGAATACGAGCGTTTCACGTGAGATCTGGTCGAACTCCAAGGACTAAGTGCTTATGCACCTTAATGGAACACTCAAGGTTAATCAATTGTTGTCTTCCCAAACTTACTTTTATTGTCATGGTTGTATGGTTAAGTAAGCTTGAGGTATATGATTTTTATAGCTTTTTATCTTTTTATGTCTTTTGCTAATAAAGGAAAGGAGAGAGAACTAAGTGACTAACTTACATTAACTATTCATTAACTAAGTTCTAAATGTTCCTAACACTAGTATCCATTCCCACTTGCCATACACATCCTAAACCAGTGCAATGCTACTGGTATTACCAAACACTAATCGTTATTGGATTACCAAGTGCTACACACATGCTCAAAGCAGTCGTACTAATGTACTTAACTAAGGGGTTGAAGGTTGAGAAAGATATTAATTAACTCGAAAACCATTTAAATGATCATTAATTACTATTTAGCTTAATTTGTATGCTACAAGGTTTATCATAAAGTCTGTCTTTATTGTTGTACACAAAATTTTGCTCAGGTACAAATTGCTCAAATAAATATTCATTCACTCTATGACTCCTACTGTAGGCACGTAGAAATTATTCTAACTCTGGAATGACTAAACTGCAAGAATCTGGCTAAGGGTCTAAGTCTAACTCCCTTGAACAAAGGACACCACCTCTTATTTATAGAAGCTGAGGCAAGACGCGATATCGCATGGCAGATGCGATATTGCGTACATGATATCACGGCTCATCATACCCCCATGACTGAATGAAAACTCGTCCTCAAGTTCCTTACAAAATATTGGGAAGGTATGGGATTATTGACTTGAATGACAACTAATGGTGAATGAGATGATATGTGAACAGATCAATCATTATAATACATGACAATATTAGTGTTCATGACTACAAGAATGAACACTATACACAAATGACATCTAGCCTTATTTGACAGCTAAGAAAGAAGAGAGAGAGAGAAAAGAAGAAGATGTGTTGCTGCCAATGCCAGGATTGTGCCTTCCATTGTCCATCCATAACCACGCCATCAATCTTGTTCCTTGCACAACTATTCCAGCACTAGTCCATCCTAAGTGTTTCCTCTAGGTCCAGTCCATTGTTGTATGATTGCCATCTGCACACACAACATAGTCACATATGAGCAAGGATGACTAAATCACAATATAGTTGATACCTTGCCTTGGTGTAAGGTCCATTGGCTGAGTTGTGATATGGCTAATACAGATTCTAGAGATATAACACTGGTGACTACCCAAGGTGTAGGGGTTAGGAAAATTGAAAAAATTGGACCAAGGCCCCCATGACTAAGAGTGATCCTCTAGTAGCGATCAAATGGAAAAAGATAAGGAATAAGAAAGATGGAGAAAAAGAAACAACAACAACACTGATAAAATGGATGTCAGAGAAGGTAATGAAAAAAACAAATGTTGATTGCGAGAATGTTTAAGGAAAAGAATTTAACTGATGCACCAAATAGGAATGCCAGTGGGTCCTCCCCAAAGCAGGCGCATGCCCTTTATGCCATGATAATCCCACATTCAAAGAGTTTGTAGGCTCTGGAAATGTCATTCGGAAGCAAGAGTTAAAGTCTTAACCACAATAATTTACCAAAAGGAAAACAATGCATCAACCAAGATATAGACTCCTGATACAATTGGCAATGAGGTGAAAAATGGAGAAAGAATGATGGGAGGAAGAGAATGGAATGGAGTCCTAAGAACAAGGTGGTGTATAGCCCCTTGTGTATGTATGGTTAATGTGACTAAGTAGATCCCATTCCAAATCCGGCCTCAAACAATCCACATCTAGTGACTTCGCATTAATACACTTGGCCAATCCATCCACTTGAAGTAACAAGAATGTTTCCGCCAAAGAGTCACCACCATTCTGAGGAAACGAGACAGGGAATAGGAAGTGAGAGAGGGCCTTAGTTAGAGGAAACATGTTTGTTTAGTTCCATAACTAGTTCTTGTAGCCCAAATGATTATTTTGTCTAAGGGGTGTGCTTTGAATTCTCACTTTTTTTTTACATGAGAACCACACCATGCAAAGACTTATTTTTATTGGCTCAGCTTCTCAATAATGGAGCAACATCGGAATGCTAAGGAAAACTAAAGAAGAAAACATCTAAGCACCCAAGAGAATAACCAGAACAAATGCATCAAATCCCCTTGAAGTCACACCCTTTTTAGTCCTTGAGTCCTTCCTTAGTTTGAGAAATGCCCAGTCACCAATTTGTTAATAGTTTTATTATTAAAGAAAGGGGCTGTATAGTTCCAAGCCAAGAGAGACCATAGAAATTCATGGATGCATGGATGATGTGAACTCATTGTCTGTTATATCAAAAGAAGCATACCTTAGTATCAACATTATAACTCAAAGGTAAAAGCGAAACATTAGCAATCCATAGAATACAGTTCATACCACAATCAAGAGCACTTAGTAGGTGATGAATCCAAAAAAATCAAAAGAACAAACAAAGAAAAAAAACAAAAACAAAAAAAACAAATAGTCACACAAAGAAATGAAAAAGTATAAACGATGTTGCAAAACAAAAAAAAGAAAAGTTAAAGAAATTTGTAAAAAAAAAAAAAACTTAAAAAGGAACTGAGGAGCTCAATTAGTTAGCAGAGGTGGCCATCTCCCCCATGACTGAGTTGGAAGGAGGAGGTTCGAAATATTTATTAGGGTCATCCCTTCTCAGAGGTATTATGTGCACTAACCATTCTAAATTCATGGAAAGGTTTGGTCTGTTGCACATTGACTAACAATCTCTTGTCAAGGCTCTTGTCTAACTTTTTTAGGAATTTCCAGCTTCCCCCAGTTGATGATTTCCAAGTTAAGATTTGGAAGTTGGCGATAGACTTTCTCTAGTGCATCTATTCTTTCGATGTAGGTGCCAGTTATTCCCTTAGTTAGTTCTATGCACATTAGTGAGTTGCTCTCTTGATCATCTATCAGCCACTAGGTGTCTTCTTGTTGTGTGGCTGCTGCATACAGGCATTTTTGTATATTTATGTCTTGTGCACAATGGTTTCATGCAAGTAATGCTAAACTTTGCACAACCCATGATTTCTGCACATAATTGCACTATGTATCACTGTATGCAATGCATGGAACCTTCTTCTTCTCGATCTTTCCAAAAGTGTTTTCCTTAGATATTTCTAGGGAAAGATCATGGATTCCTAGGCATACATCTATAGTACTTAGCCATGCCCTTCCCATTATTATTGGGAAGTTTCCTTTACCATTATTTTCTTATATCACTAGGAAATCAGTTGGGTATGACCACCCACACATAATGGTAATGATGTCCTCCACCAGTCCCAAGGGAACAGTGATGGACTAGTTGGCCAGCTCTAGGAAAATATTTCTCTTCCTTAATGGTGGTAGGTTCTAGGCTTTGTACATTTCTTGTAATATTAAATTGACTCTAGAACCTGAGTCCAGAAGAGCTTTGCATGGCTCATTCCTAGTGATTTGGAGATAGATTACAAGGCTTCTAGGATCAGAGAATTTCCTGGGAAGGTCGCCAACCTTGATCCAGTCAGTAATGGCATGTGTTAACATAACTGTATGCGTTGAGATTAGTTTTTGGTTCGAAGGGAGCTCTGAAGCCTTATTTGATGGGGAGGTGTTCAGAGGTTCAACCGCTTGTGGTTGTAAGGGCTTGGTTGGACTGTTGGCTCTAAAGAAAGGTCTTTACTTCATACGGTTATTAGATACAATAGCAGGTTGAGGATTTATAGCCCTTGTGGCATTGCGTTGCTACGGTTGAGTAGGGAGTTCCCCTTGCATTGCTGAAGCAGGTGGTAACAGAGCTATCGGTGTGAGAGCTACAGATGGATTTGAAGGATGGTATGTTTGTGGGTTATCTCCCCTAGGAGAAGGAGTTCTATAATACTCACGAGCTTGGTAGTGATGTTGTGGTGTAATGTGACTAACAGAGTTACGTGGAGAGATTAAATGCTACACGTAGTAGCCATATCGGTCCAGTTTCCAGTAGGGGTATTATTGCCTTGGTGGTGGCATCCCCCATGACTATGGATATTGCCACTATTGATGTTTCTCAATGGGTTGTGGTAGAGTTCCACTTGGATAATATGTTGAAGGTTGATGGAAC